>CM073123.1:53990655-54545655 GCA_037039145.1 Fundulus diaphanus
CTGATGATTCCTTTTCTACAGCCCATTAAATCAGATAGGTGGGTTGCATAACAACTTCCTGTTACACGTGTCCTGACTGTGATGGTGTTTGTTTGTGCTTTAGGCTTTCCAAAGGAGACCCCTCCACTTTTCTGCCCATAGTGAGCTTCACCCTCACCTCCTTCTCTCCACCCTTTGCTGAGCAGCTTGTGGCAGCTGGACTGGAAATGACTGGCAAAACCGACCTCAGATTCACCGACACACTTTATAAGGTAACGTGGACTCACGGTGGAAGCGGAATGAGAAAGGCTCTGTTACCTAACCATCAGTTTTAGATCTGTTGACTAAAGAATAACACAAGCCTCTGCCTGCATTGGAGAATTTTTTACTTTTTACCTTACAGATGTTTGTAATGATAAACTTCTGAGACTTGGGAATGACGTATAGTGGAGTTGTACCAATTCACAGAGTCACAGGTTGTGCTGGGGAGTGGTGGCATAGTAGTTATAGAACAGGGCGCTTGCATTCTGGAGAGGCTGCAATGTTCTGGGATCGCATCCCACAAACTGCCACTCTGGGTCCCTGAGCAGGACCCTTAGCCCCAGAATGCTCCCCAGGTGCCAGAAAGATCAGATCAGTGGGTTGAAGGCAGAGGAGGAATTTCATTGGAATGTGTGTTGCAATAGCACATACAAATAATTATTGTTAGTCTTTTGACTGATTGTGTACATTTATTGCATCCAGGTTCTAAGAGATATGTTCCACTATAAGCCCATACTGACCAAACAGCAGTTCCTCCAATGGGGTTTCTCTCAAAGGAAAATCTCCTTCATCTGTGACATCATTAATCTGGTCCTGCAGAGACACAAGCAGCTCAACAAGGTAAAATGGACACTTTGAGACTTTGACGACTGGACAATTGATCCTCAAAGGTGATTGGGGACAGATTTGATTCAGTCATCTAATAATTATTTCAAACTTTAATGTAACGTAGATGAAACGGAATAGGTGCAGACATGACTTAGCACAGGCTCTTTCTCAAATCTAAGACAATTTTAAAATTTGGTATCAGCAAGTGTGCACTGGCTCAAGATCTGCTGTTTCATCCTAATAATAGAATGAAAATAAAAATAAATAGTTCAGCAAACGTAATGAATAAGTGCATGGAGATATTTTGAGACATTCATACAATGTAGCTAACAAATATAAGCAGTTTTCCTTTCCTCTCCTCATTAATATTGATGCCACTATCTGTATACAACCATCCATCCGTTGTCTATACCTGCTTATAAGGTCACAAGAGGCTGGTGTCTATTCTCAGCGGTCACTGACTGAGAGGCGGGGTACTCCCCGGACAGATTGCAAGTCTGTTAGAAGTAACCCAGAGATGCACAGGAAAAACAACCACACACACACACACACACACTTTTTTTCAATATTTACTGCGGAGTGTGCCTTGACTTCCATTCATTTTCAACCCCTTCTTTGGCCTAATCCCAAACCTAAACCTAATTGACACCTTAGTCCTAAACCAACCCTAGCCCAGAAAAACGTGAGGATGAACAAAAGGTCCTCACTTTACATCAAAGTCCTCACTTCACTAGTAAGATGGACAAAGAAAATCTCACTCAGCTGCAAGTAAAAGTACACACACACAATTTAGAGCAGGTTGTCAAACTCATTTCAATAGTGGGCCACTTTTCCATCATGAAGTCATTAAAAGGGCCGCTTGCACCTGTATAGATGACACTTTTGATTTCAGAATTTCATTCCAGTTCACATTAAAATGTTTAAAAGATGCACAGTAACATAAAAGTAGCACCCTTAGGCCCAGTTTATACAATTTATCTGCAAAAAAAATTAAAATCTATTGGCAGGTGCTGTTACTACACAGTAAAAAAAAAATCGACATTCACTACAGGAGGCACAGTTTCAGCCACTTTATACACTATGCCTCTACTTTATGCCATGATATGCCTTTTTTGGCTCTTGAGGGCCGGATAAATTGCCTTGACAGGCCGGATTCGGCCCGCAGGCCTTGAGTTTGACACGTGATTTAGAGAGACCAATGTGTGCAATGAGAGAATAAGCAAACTCCATGCAGAAAAAGTCCTGACCAGGATTCTAACCAAGAAGCTTCCTGACACAAGGCTACAAAGCTGACAACTGTTCCATTGTTTGGCCCTGTATAATGTATAATTAGTTCATATAACCTCTGCTTAAAGTATTCATTGATTACAAAAGGCACAATAATTTCCCCTGTTGTGCAATTACACACTGTTTTAAAGTTATTTAAGTTGGGATTTTCGCTGATGCAACAGGGTGATCTGGCAAAGAACATCTGTAATCACAGCATCTTTAGTTGGGTTTGCAATAAAATTCATTAGTTCCTTAATGTTTTTGTCGCATTCAGCAAGGTTAAAACTATTTAAATTGCTCCACTCATCTGCAGATAAGTTGATGAGGTCGGCAACGACAACCTTCTGCCTCTCTATGTCTGCTGGGTCGACCACAGGTGCAGCTTCAGATGTGAGAAGGTCTGGCTCCATCTTGCTAACACAAAACAAACCAAAGTTATGACAAAACTTTCAAAATATCAATATCCAGTCTGTGCACGCCTAGCTATGCATGTATGTTCAAATATACATTTTGCAAATACTTATCTGTGTGTGTAGAAACAGGTGTGCAAGTTGGCTGTTCAACATGCAGCTTATGACAACACTATTCTTTCAGTGTTAAGATGCTAAACCTTTAGGAATTACGAGCTCTGTAGCGCCTGCTTTGACCTTTCTTTAGGATTTAGTAGCGCAAGGCTTAACCTTTTAAGGAATTACTAGCTTTTTAAGCTTATGCTTCTCACCTTTTATTTTAAGGGAAATTAGCAATTTTAGCTTTATGAGCACCCCCCTTTCCACATAAACAGGGTGGCACCTCATATTAACTAGGAGTTAAATCTGAAAACAAATCTGTTCTACACAACAACAAGATAAGCTCTTAAAATGTCTTATTAGACAAATATGCAGAGCACCTTAGGTTAGATATTGGAGCATCTAACTGCTCCAAAACAATGAATTCATTTTAGTGCATTCATGTCATCGGCTCAGGTGGAGCTGTGAAAGATTGTAGCCTAAATCCCTCCATCAGTGTGATTTAGGCTACAATCTTTCACAGCTCCACCAGCTTTAGAGTTCTTATAGAGACTGAGCTCCTATAGAGTTCAGTCTGCTTGGCGGAAGATGTGCTGAAATCGTCTTCCTGTGTTAGCAGTCTTTCTCTCCGGTGTGCAGCCAGTCATCACTTTGCATCAAATTGACCTCACTTTTAAGGAAACCCGTGTTTAGAGCTGTTTTTGGATCATCACCATCCAGAAGGGAGTTTCTGTTTGAGAGAAGCAGGCTTCAGGATGTTCAAGAGTGTCCAGGATTCAACAGGACCGTCTCCTACTTAGAAGCATGATATCCTCCTTCAAATCTTTTGGGATGTCTCAAAAATCATTTGTCAGGAGAAGAAAATGTGAGAGCTACCGTGAGTACCGAGTACCATGTGGTCCCGACAGTGATTCATTATGATGCCGTCCATACGTGGGGTTGCTTCTCTTCCTAGTGTTCATTCCAGGTCTGTTCATTAACAAATTAGCAAAACAATAAAGTGAGAATGAAGTGACTCAAAGATAAGAACATCAAAACTTTTGTCAGAAAGCTCCTTAAACCATAACTCTACTGAGAACCTGAGGTCAGTTCACACAAAGCAGGCAGACAAAGAGAAGCAATAAAGAAGAATGAATATAAATAATATAACAAACAAGAGTTAACACCCTAAAAATGGTTTTCATGGGAATTTGCTATATTTGGTCATAAAAGCCTTTCAAACTTTTAAAGAAAGGCAGATATTATGTAGTACTTTAGCACAGAGACTTTTTTATGTACTTTTATAGGCACCGACCGAATCCCGTCGGCACTACCAAGGACCGATTCGCGTAAAATCAAAACGGTACCTAAACGCATCACTGTGACACTGAGGGAGTGTAAGAGTGGGCGATTTTCCATGCCGGACATGAACACAGCATTGCACGCACATGAGCGTAATGACGTCGGTAGCCGCTGGTCCACTAAACAAAGCAAGCATGGCTGATCGTTTCAAAATTTCTCATACATAGATGAAAGTTCTCCAATCACAAGCCAAACTTCACAGAATTGATTCTGTATGTAAAACATTACGTCTCTTCAATAGAACACAGTGAAATGGGAAAGCATTAAGAACCTGTCATCTCTATAAAAAGTTTAATTTATTCCTATAAACATGATATATTTTATTAGAATTTTGTTATAAACCCCTGGCATTTTTGAGTTATAGTATGCTCAAGCTGTATTATGATGTTATCCTTTTTGGGTGTTTATTTATTTATTTTTTCTTACTATTACAGTTTTTATTGATTGCTTTGATGCAGCAGTCGACTCAAAATCCAAATTTTTCAAAACAGTTGACACAGAGGCCTAAACAGTGGCTCCAATGGTCAAAATGACACATTTTGTTTGCAAAAGGCTCCAACTCCGCCAAAACATGTAAAATATGGACCAAAAGAACATTTTGCCCTCAAACAACACAACTTGCAGACAAATGTTTGAGCCCTTCCAATCACTCATTACACAAGGGGCAACAAAATACAAAATACCGCACTCCAGTCAATGAAGACTGTGTCCAGTCATTGTAGCCAATGACTGGACACAGCTTACATGTCAGTGTCATTTGTAGTCAAATTTACCTTGCGAAAAATGGATCCAGAATCAGATATGATGTGATCCAAATTTTATTGATTATTTATTCTTTTTTTCCAGATTGTGGCTAAAAATGAAATATTCCAACAGAAAATACTAGGGCTGTCTGTCTCTTCTAGTCTCTTCTCTCTTGACGAATAGGCCACATGGCCTCATCTACATCACACTCAATATTTTCCCTTGCGACGCACCTAGGGAAAAATCTTCTTGCATGTCTGATCCATCCTTGAAATGCCTCTGCATCTATATCTTGGACAGCAGCAGTCATTGCATTGAGCAAGGGCATCTGCTCATAGGGGCAGTGATCATATACCTTCCATCTCCATGCACTGAAGAATTCCTCTATAGGAATAGATAGAGATGTATATACTATATAGCAGCAATACCTGCTCTCCCGTTGAAAAACTCTTACAATGGATGCAACCGTGACTCTTTGTCCAGCCTCTCTAAGTGAAAGTCATGATTTACCACATGATCAATCACAGTTGCTCAAATATCATCTGTAACTTGAGCCATTCCAGCTACACCTCCACCTCGCACACGGATTCCTCTTCCTCTGACTCCTCTTCCCCTGAGCCATCTACCTCTTACTCTGACTCTCATCTGCCTTAGACCATCCATGCTTGCAAAGAACAAGACACAGCATGGCATATTTTAATGCCTGCAGACTGACTGCAAATTGACAAGTTGTGTGAAGAAGTGTCAAACAGGTGCTTCAGTGATTTCATACCGATCAAGAAGTTTCTAAAAGCTGGGAACAAATGGTCTCTGTTTGGCTACCACAGCTAAAGCAGTGGAGTTTGGACTGCTTGAATGATGTCTGCATTAACGGTTTTGCAAAAGGGTGGAGAAAATGTGTCAAACCAACGAGAAAGGGTTAACTCATTTGCAAGAGGTGTCTTTTTCTCTGCTGAGATGGTGATGATGAAGACTGAGAGGTTGCCAGTTTCTTCAAACAGGCCAAAGCAATCAATAAAAACTGTATTATTGTTTTGGTGGGTTTTTTTTTTTGTTTCAGTTTGAAGTATGCCATGTTCTGTTATATATACAAAAAAGCAATGTATGGCTCCACTTTTCTGCAGATTCCACTCGCTGTAATATTTGTCAGGCGAAGTGCAAGGCCAGCGACGGGAATACGTCTAATCTCAGGAAGGACCTGGTCACTGCTGCCATTTTATCTCGCTGCATTTGGCGACTTTTCAGACCCGACCAGAGACCATTTTTCAAAAAGCGATTAGCGAAAAATCTAGCAACTTTCTTCTGGTATTGATGACTTCCTGTGAAAGCACTAATTGTTCTGGAGTTATTGTCTTGGGAGACAATAACATGAACATGCTGTGTTCATGTTATTGTCTTGCTGTGATCTTCTTCACACTTCTCCAAGCCCTGTCTCACAGACAGCTGCTGCAGCCTCGCCAAGATACTCGCATGTAGTCAGAGCAAAGAGAGGAGAGCCGCTCTGCTCCTTCATCGCCAATGTATCCCGCATTGAATTACAAAGCGTGTTAAAATATAATATTTTTATTATAGTTTTTTCTCTGAAACTGTTGCACTAAAACAATTCCCTGAATCTTAATCTCTTATTCACCTTGTTCACTCTGTGTGCTTCTGATAACTGTGGTTTTAGTAATAATTTGTTTTTTGCAGAGGTGTCAAAAGTATTCACATCTATCACTCAAGCAGAAGTATAGATGTTAGGGTTTAAAAATACTTGTGTACAAGTAGAAGTATCAACTCAAACCTTTTACTCAAGTAAAACTACAAAAGTAACAGATATAAAGCTATTTAAATTATTACACGGAATTGAGGCGTCCCTCAAATCCATATTTCTCAATCCACCTATTTAAATGTTTATTTTTGCCAGGATCTTTACTTTGTACAAATTTCCAGTCACTGCTGGTTAATCCTTCTCTTATTTTGCTTGAGTTTTTTCCCATTTTGAATCAATTTGGTCCAGTGTGTTTAATACCTAGGGTATTCTAAACACTGGGGTTTGTTTTTCAGCAGGACAATACTAAAAACTATTGTGGTAATTTCTGCTTCAACCTTTTCAGGTGAGAAATTCTTGCCTTTGCATCCACAAAAGTCGTATTGTACTTTTCCTGCTGTTTTAGTATGGAGAACCTAGTGGTTATAGTGTTCCCAATCACATTCTCAGTCACACTTTAAAGCCTGTTTACCTGAACTAGTTCCACTTCTTTTATAGACGAAAAATATCCTACTTTTACCACAGACATTTTCGGAGGCCTGCTCCCCTGGTAGGAATTATTTAGCTCTATTTTTCTTGCCTGAACAGGGTCTAGAATTCCTCAGGTCTTTTCTCTTTTATAGACGTAAAATATCCTACTTTTACTACAGGCATTTTCGGAGGCCTGCTCCCCTGGTAGGAATTATTTTACTCTATTTAGACTTTTTCACTCAGGTTTTTGTTTCAATGAAAACCCTACTTACGAAATTTAAAGACTCCGTCGTCCTCCTTTGTGTCTTAATCCCTCGGATCACCGTCAACCTTCAGAATCCTAGGGGACGGGATGAAACCCAGTCCCATTAAAGGGTCTGAAGGACTCTTCAGTCCTGCTGTGGCCACAGTCTTTCTGGATTTCACCCGCGTCCACCAGTATCTTCAGGTATGTTGGGATCCGGCTCGAAGGACCAAGTTAATGTCAGGTCTAAACACCTAGAACATCATATAAACAGGGAAAGAAAGACACAAAGGCAATTAGTTTGGTTTCGTTCTCGAGGAGAGTAGGAAGAAGACCGCACAGTTACAATCTCCTGCCCACTCTGTCGGTCTCAACGTTCTCCTCGGTTTTATTAAGAAAGGGGTGTGTCCCTAGTTACAATGACTGAGGCTGTACTGAGGGGTGGGGAACAGATAGTTTACAGCCTCAGTTGTCAACAAAGATACACAGCTGAGTAATCACGTTCAGTCAGCACATAATCTTGTAGCTGAGTCTTCTTGTGTCAGGAAGGGAAGAAACAGAGTCTCTTCTCTTTCTTCACAGGGGACATGATTAATCTATCATGTGAGTAATATGATTATATCAGAAGCTTACATTACTACATCATAACAAGATAAATTGATTAATGAAGTATAAACATTAATCTCACAAGTAGAAGTATCCCCCACCCCCCATTACTATAATAGTATAGTATGATGACTATTGAAAAAATTGGGATTGGCTGTTTCACCCACATATGTTCATTGAAAACAAACCACTTATTAAAAAGTAAATATATTAAAGGTCCATATAGGTGCATGGCTGAGCATCAACATGGGTTTCATGGAGCAGACAATCTGATGTGTGGTTGCCTATAAGTACTGGTGCAAGACTTCAGAGACATATTATCAATAATATTTTACTTGTTATTATTAGAATGTAAATACCACAGCAACTGATGAGGGCAACATATGTAAGATAACTGAACTGGACATGAAAATTAGTGCATTATTGACAGGCTAGAACAAAAACAAGAAATAAAATAGAAGTAATGAGACTATCTTCAAAATGTAAGGAGTAGAAGTAAAAAGTAGGCTAAAAGCTAATTACTCCACTAAAGTATAAATAACCAAACTTTCTACTTAAATAATGTAATGAAGTATTTGTTCTTAGTTACTTGACACCTCTTGTTTTATGTGCCGTGGATTCAGACAATGTATTAAATTCATAAATTATTTCATAAGGTTCATTTTTAGATCCAAACAAGTTTATATTTTGAGAAATAAGTATGCTAAATAGAAAAAATTTAGAGATTTTATTTTATTAATAAACTAACATTTATTACTACATAGACACACAAAAGTACCAGAAATAGATACCATTATGTACTGGTATGGATTCCCAGATACTGGGTATCTGTACCGCATCGTTCAAATATGAAAGGTACCCATGCCTAAATATCTCTTCCTAATGATTTTATAAAGTTTGTTTATTGTATTTTGAATAAACTATAGAGACGGAGCCATAATGCTATTGCAGAGTGTATTGCCAGCGTGTGTTTGTGTTTCATAGCCTAGAGTGAGATGTCCTGCTGCGCACATCAGAAAAGAACCTCATCTGACACCCACTGATGCAGATGCTGTAAGTCTGATACTGAGACCAGAATATTTTACAAGTGGTGCACAATAAGCTTAGTGCTGAGAAACTATCCAGTATTGCACAAAAAAAGATACAGCAGCTCTGAAAATAGATCAGGTTAACAAGATTTCCTGTTTTCTTTTTAACTAAGTGCCATTTTGTTTTAGGTGTCCAAAAAGCCGTTTGTGGAAGATCACAGAAGAAATCTGTCCCCTTTCACCAATCTGGTCAAAGGGGGAGCTTTCTACTCTGAGGATGTAGAATCTACGTCTCATACTGAAGGATCCTCCTCTGGTTCCCCTGGACTCCCAACACCACCAGATGAAGAGAGGTCAAAGGAAAACCTTTTCTTTGTGAGTCCAATTAAAACAAAATAAATCAGCACACAGATTATATAAAACTTTGTTAAAGGCACTGGTTTAAGCGTAGGAACTTTAGATCTGTTTGTCTCCTTTCAATTGCATTTGTCTATTAACATGAACAGCAATAAATATTTATGATAACTCCTTGTGCATCTCCCTTCTGATAACGAGGACCACCACAGCTGGTGACATGTAGAAATGGGATTCAGGATTTAATGATTCATTTACTGTTGAACAGGAGTTTTTGTAATGAACCATTTTCTGCTGTCTTTCAGTCATCGGAGGTAGAGGGAAGACTCTCAGCGCTGGAGGCTAATATAGACACTCTCATGTCTGGCCTCAACAAGCTGAATATTCTGGAGAAACGGCTTGAGGAACTGGAGAAGAGTAATAATGCAGAGAAGGTTTAAAAAAAAAAATTCTTAAACCTTTAAACATCTTTAGCTGCCCTTTGTACTTCTTGGTAGGCTACAGTAATTCCACAGCATTGATGGTTAAATAAGTATGATATTCTGTGTTTGTCATTTTCAGAATGATGGGGAAGTTATTATGGTGCCTAAAGAAAGCTGGGAGAACCTGATGAGTAGAGTGTTGTTACTGGAAACTCAGCTGGAACTGAGGAAACCACAGGTAGGACGTGATGAAACTGGAACAATTATTCACTAATTTGTGAAGGAAACCAAATGTAAGGTTGATTAGCAGCATCCGAGTCCACGTGTATTTATTGTTGGATACTTGCAGTGTATGTTCCCATTTTATGAATACTCTCTTTTTGATTTGTTTTTTTTTGTAGCTTGATGTTTCATTGCCCCCCCAGCTGCTTCCCCTCTCCCATGCTTCTCTTTCAGCGGTAGACGCTTCACAGGTGAGAGCAGTCCTCTTCTGATGGGTGTGTATATTATTTAACAAGACGATTAACGATCAGTCAATTGGGGGTTGAGGTCTCCACGTGGCACAGCAAGCAGGGGATCTCTCGAAATGAATGGCTTTTATACAATTAAGCCCAGAATGATCCTTACCCTGACAGATTTAGATTTAAAATGATTTTCATTCAATTAAGAAATTTGTCTCTGATAGGAAAGGAGACTAACCTGACTCGTCAGATGGATGTCGATCGGCCGAGTGGAGCTCTGCGGAACGACATCCATCTGATGAGAGTCAGGTTAAAAGGAGATAGGCATTTGTACAAATTGATTACAATTGTAAGTTTTAAGAAAAAAAATTACATTTTAATCAAAATTGCATTAAAAATATAATATATAGCCTTCTCTATAAGCAATGAAAGAATCTTTGGGGCCACTGGATTAATCAAGCTCTTCTTCACTTTTTTGCCGATTTATCTTTATTGATGAGCTCCCAGTGCTTGAGATTGGAAGGCCTTCTTGCCATCACCCTAATCTTTTACACAGATTCTCTGTCAGGTTCAAGTTGGAAATCTGGCCAGGCCGCTCCAAATCATTGATATTACTTCCATGCATTAGAAATATGCTGGTAAAATAATGTGCTAAAGCTAAATCTGCCAGGGGTAGGAATAATTTTGGATTCAACTATGGATGATGGCTGATGGCATCTTTTTCCCACAGTTGTTACGAGACAGAAACAGTAGACATGGTTAGTTTAAAATAGTTAGTGAGGGTGCTTGTGTTATTCTGTTCTTGTTGTACTGGTATACAGGGTTATTTGCTGGGTCAGACACAGATGTTTGGAAGTAATGAGGCTACACAACACATTTGCAGATGTTTCAGTTTTCCCTCATAAAAACAGTTCAACAGAAAACAAGACAAACAGAGATCTTTGTTGTCTTTTCATGTCACCTTTAATATCATGGGCATGTTTAGGTGTCTTTCTCCAAGTTTTGGATTTTCTTTCTTTTTCAGATGTTACATTTTCATAAGAAGGGTTATAACTTTTTTTTTCTCACATTTTATAAATGTCTTCAACATAGAGAATACACATATTGCATTTACAATGCATGCATGTTAAACCTGGTGGCTCTCTTGTTCTTCCTTCCTTGTTCAGGATGACCTAAAGGAAAGACTGCAGAGGATTACTAACATGTAAGTTTTACTTTTACAACAAAATTGTCCAAGAAGTGCTCAGTGCTCTTCTGCAGTTTTTGTGTGTTTATCTATCATACATTTTTATTAAAATGTCTATATTTATATTTCCAAGAAACATATTTCTATTTACCTTTTTTGTGTATTGTACCTAAAACATCTTCATTGAGAGAGAAGTGGAACCAAAGTCAGATACTTTGTTGTATGAAGCAGCTTAGTGATTAAACCTGGTTCTGATCTTTCTGTAGGATGAAGGACACGTCTACTCTGTTGAAGAACAAAGAGTCCTGTCCAACACCTTGCAAGTGAATTCTGACAGTGGGTTCACATCATGGGGCTTAATATTATAGGAAATGACTTCATAATTTTGGCACATCCCTAATTATCACCTTTGTTAATGCACTACATTTGGTGTATTAGAGGTGTGTCTGGTTCAGATTGGGGAGTTTGGGGCCTGGCTAGTTTAGGGTGTCCCAGTGAGGTGGAAGCATGTTTCTGTTTTTGTGGTGAGGTGTGGGTGTGGCTCGGTTCAGTTGGGTAAATTAGAGACATGGCTCAGGTCAGTGTAGTGAGGCAGAGGCTGGTTCACTGGCTCATCAGAACACCCTTTGAACCATAGCCTTAGACCAGTTAGGACGTGCTGACCCATCTCCACCGCTAAAACTGTCAATAAAGGGCACATGTACATAACAATTGGACCCCGGAGTATTGGAAAAAGGTGGGCTGGTCTAACGAATCATGGCATGTTCAGGATGCACTACAGGAAACTGATTGAGGCAGTGTGGTGCTTTAGACTATGCTCCCCTGGGAGATTTTGGGTCCAGCAATCCATGTGGATTTTACTTTGACCCTGAACACCCTTTCATGTAACATATGCTGTGATGACTGGTTTGAAGAGGACAACACGTTTGAGACATTGGCTTGGCCACTAAATTACCCAGATCTTAATCCAGTCAAGCATTTGTGGAAGATATTGGTGTAGGTCCAACACTTCAACTTCCAGGACTTAAAGGATCAGCAAGATACCACCGCACACCTTCAGGGATCTAGTCTGGACCATGCCTTGATGGGTCAGAGATGTATTCCAGGACAAGGTAGATGAAGAGGCTATTATGCTGATGGTCATATTGTTATGCCTGATCAATCTAGTTTATCTTAAAACTAAATGTCAAGAAAACTTGATTTTACAGCCAAGACACACGCTACCACCTACCATTGTCACAAGACTTCCCCAATCAAAGATCACAATATGGTGGCTGATCAGTCCAGTTGGGAAACTTTGAATTTTACATAATTTTAGAAAATATGCTTATAAATGAAAGGATCCACTAAGAATATAAAAATGTCAGTATCCTTTTCCGGGGCAGAAACAGTACCTTCCAACAACTAGAGCTCTGTTGACACCTGAGACCTCTAGAGGTGGTCATAGACCTTTGGTGTCACTCTTTATTTTATCAATCAACTTTGAACAAATCTAAATTGAAAACGATTTCAAAAAAGGCTCACCCACTTGCCTGACGGGACACAACGCAACCAGGCTCAACAATGCTGTTTGCTTTCTCCAGCTGGAGCAGAGGTATAAAGAAGCTTCTTGCATCTCCTTTGGGAGTGCAGAATGGGTCTAGTTTAGCAGGTGGTTTAACTGTTATTGACATTTTTATATTTTTTTGTTGTTTTGTGTTTACAACCTTTTTTCACTTGGAGCTGTTTTTTATTTTTCTCCCTTTCTTAAGTCTGTTTGAAGTGTTCAAAGTTTATCACTAACAGCTACAATATTTAAACTTGAACATAATATTTGCAACATAGTTTGTAGTAAGAGTTGACTATCTGTATGCAAAAACCTTGTTCATTTAAAAAACATAATGTTACATAACGTTTTGCAATAAATGCAAATTGAAAATGTATGGACATGACAATAAATTTCTAATAATTTCATCAATTTTGCTTTGCTCATGTCTTAAGATTTCAAGATAATAAATACGATAGACTGGCGACCTGTCCAGGGTGTACCCCGCCTCTCGCTGGAGATGGGCACCAGCACCCCTTGTGACCCCACAAGGGATAAGTGTGTTGGAAAATAGGTGGATGAATGGATGGAGATAATATATACAGAAATAATTTAATTAAATCATATTTTAAAAAGGAAAAATTCATTAAAAAGCACATCAGAAACAAGGTTTCAATGAAAAATCGTAGGTTTTAAAACAAGTTAATTTAAAATGCAATATTCTCGATTAGAAAAACTCAAGGAACCCATGCAACAATAAAAGAACACACGCTCCTCCAGCCTCTAAATACATAACTGAAGGACTAAACTGGTAAATTAGTTACCTTGGTAGCATTACATTACTCTGAACATGTTCATCTTGTGCTGTGTTCATTATTGACAGAAACTGATGATGCAAGGAATAAACTCTTGCACTGATTATGCTTCCAGAGAAGAAGTCTGGACCTTCATCCTGAGTTTAGGAGGACATACTAGAGTGCAGTATCGGCCTGTCTGAGGATGATCGGCTCAAACAGATGTTGAGGAGTTAGAGAAGCTGTCGGACCCGTGATCAATCCTGCTGTCTTAATCCCAGTTAAAATCTGAGCTTTTGATTTTACAGTCAAGTTACCAAACCAGCATGCAATGCCATGCCTTCAAATTAATTCATTCAGAGATAGGAAGAATGGCAAAATAATGTACTGAAGTAAGAGTACAGCTACTTTGATAACATTTTACTACATTTTAAATCTATGAAGCTTCTCTGTGGTTTTCCTCTTCCTCAGAAACTGGCAGTTTTGCTCTACATCCCATTCTTTGTCCAATATCAACTATTCCATATCTAATAGTTTTAAACAATTGAATCCAAACTAAGCCCCTATGCACAAAGAATCCTACGACTAAAAGTAGCTCTTAGCGACGTCATTTTAGGCAAAATCTTAGAATTTCCTGAATTCTAGGATTTTTCTTAGAATTTTACCTTGATATGATGATTTATTCACAAAACACCCTAGCCCTTAAGAGAGCTCCTAAAGTTACAATTTTAGGAGTATTGAGGAAGACTTTTAGCAAGCCTAAGAGTGTCTTAAGCAGGGAAGATATAGAAACAGAGAGAGCGGATTGGCTGATTCACCACAGGGTTTCCGCGGGGCATTAAAAGTCATTAAAAGTCATTAAATTAAAATTTCTAAAATTAAGGCCTTAATTGGCATTAAAAGTCATTAAATGTGATTATCTGTGGCATTAAAAATGGCTTATTTTTTTTCTAAAAAAAATTCGGTCATAAAAACAGTTTCTTCAGATATATTATATCAGATATCACTGATTCCGCGTTGTGCGCGGAACTGCTTCCGGTTCATCGTAAAGCTGTATGTTTTTACAATGTTCGGAAAATGGACTCGAGGCAGAGAGAGTGGGAAAATGCTAATTTCATCAAAAGCGGATGGAAAACGGACATGGCTGCAGCCTGTCGACGGTAAAGATGACGAAGAATTTTGCCGTGTTTGTAAAAAAAAATTAAGCTTTGCACAATGGGTGTCAATGCTTTGCGGTCTCACATGAAGTCGGACAGTGTAGTCCAGGGTGTACGCAGGTATACCGCGTATACCCACTTATTTTTCAGTCAGCATTGCCTATGTCAACTTCTGGAGCGATATTTGTGTCTTTTGTTTGAGCGCGCAGTGAGGCAGGTATTCAGCGTTTAAACATCACTCGCGCTCAAAACTGATAAACTCTTCTCAATTCACTTTGCTCGCCTTCGGTTCCGTGTCTGCCCGTGACCTGCTGCTTCCACGCATAACACCAGCTGTGAGCGGCTCGTGGGATTCTGCGCTCTTGACTTCAAAAACTGTCTTCAAAAAAACAAAAAAACTGTCCACCTCACCAGCCAATCACAGACAGGTTTCTTTCCATCCAATCAGAGTAGGGCTTGCAAATACTGCATTCAGATGGATTAAATGAAAATGCTTGAGTAAAGAATCAACAGTTTAAAACTTAAAAACAAACAGAAGTTCTTTAAACTGAACTCTAAGATAAACAGGCAACCAGTGAAGGGAGGCCAGGATGGGCTAATGTGCTTTATTTTATGTTTTTGCATTAAAAGGTGTGCAGCAGCGTTTGAACCAGCTGCAGACATTTGAGTGAGGACTGACCGATTCAGAGATAAAGAGAATTACACAAATCCAGCCATGATGAAATTAAGGCTTAGAGTAGTGTTTCCATATTTCTGCCTTGAAAGAATATGTTTTACCTTTGCTTTGTTCCTTAAATGATAAAAATGACTTAACTGAGGTCCTTTTTGACTGTCAAGTTTAAAATCACCGTCCATTTTAAAATTGAGGGGCTAAACATTCATTGTCAGGGTGTCTAAATCAACAGGATCAACAGTTCTTTGGGTGTTTCAACTGGTATATTTTGACAATTCCTCATTTGCAAAGACAGAGATTTGAGTTTTGATGTTCTCCTCGTTATTAACTTTATCTCTTTCTAAAGATTCTCTTTCTCATTCAATTTAGGACTTTCCATATGCCTTATCATCTACGTCTATATTGAAAAACCTACAGTAAAGTAATGAAATGTTGATTCTGGATGTAGTGTAGGAATTCCTTCAATATAAACCAATGAACATTTTACATTACCTGCCAGAAGCTGGATTTTTTAATCGATTGACAGCCCAGGGTTTCCCGCAGCGCTATCTTGGCCGCCTCGCCAAACTCACGCTACCGCCTCACCAACATTCCCAAAAAAAAAAAAAAAAAGTGACGTTAACACGCGGTTTGTTGTTGTTGCTTTCGCGCGTGCGTGAATGGCAGGGAAAAAACACATGGATACCCCCCGCTCCGCGGACAACGTGTCGTCTATATATACCCATATATATATATATATATATATATATATATATATATATATATATATGGGTACTTGTTGATGGCATTAAATTTATTTCTACGAGCATTAAAAGAGCATTAAAAAGCATTAAATTGGGGTTAGTCATTCCTGTATAAACCCTGCACCACCTAAACAGTGGAGGAAAGGAGCACATAAACTTTTTTTAACAATCATACAATTATTAATATGAAGATAAGATAAACATTATCATCCCCATAAAGGGAAATTCATTTCAGTAGCCTAATGGGTTAAAGGCACGGTTCTACCTAACGTAATTTTATTGACAATAAATGACTAGGAAAAATGTTGGATAATCATAATTAAAAAGTGGAGAAATTTACATAGAATATATATAAAAGAGGTGAGAAAGTATTTTCTGTATTCCATGATAATGTCAGTAAATCTAGAAGTTAATTTGTGATGCCATCTCCTTGCTCTTGAATCCTGCATGGAGCGCTTCTAACTTTCCAGGCTGCTGAGTGCTGCATTAAAGTTGGCCTGTTTTCACTGTGATCCGGGGACCAATTTACCTTTCAGCGCGCCTCTATTTTTCTAAATTGTTACATTTGTGTGACAATCATTTTTTTCTAAGTTTCAATATGTCACACATTTCCTAATTCAGTCTAACAGGTTAATTTCTCTCCTTTGATCACTAGGAGGCATTTGTGGGGTTTTTCTTGTACTATCAATCATCCACAGCATCACACCTAGAAATGGGGTCCACAAAATAACTGTGCCACAGACTGGTGACCCCCTTTTGATGTGAGCTTTTTCTGGTTATTGGAAATTACGAGAACAAAGTGATAAATTAAGTAGTAATTTTATTAGAATTCGTACAAAAAAAAGCAGTCTTCACCTTGGTGTTAGCACGAGGAATGATGAGCATCATGTAAAATTATTCTTTGGTATCGGTTTCACAAATAAAGAAATACTACATATTTTTAACAAATTGCAAACGACTGTGTGACTTTATTCTTGCAATGTTCTTTATTGTTGTACACCTAATATTATTACTTCATAATCTCCCCCAAACAAATTGGATTGCTGTGATTGTAAATTAAAGAAAATAAATCATCATAATAATAAATTATTGGCCACAGATGACTAAATTTTCACAAGAAATCCTCTGAAATTATGAGGTAAATTTTATATATTTGTGAGAATTTTTTTCCCAAATTAAAGGAGGAATAAGTAAAAATGACACAACAAATACACAACAGCCTGCCATGTCCTCAATGGTCCATTGCTGCTGTGAAATCCCACTGAATTTTTACTTCCACAGGATAGATATGTGATGTATTCTGTTCTATTTATCGTCTGCTTCTCTTACTGGCTTCCATGTTAGCAGGTTAGTACTCTTTTGGCAAGATAAAATACCAAATTATGTGCTTTGCTTTGGGAACCCTGGGAACTCTCAAATGATTGGCTCAGGAACCAGGAAGTAAACATGGGCTACACACTGCACCAAAGTCGTTGTGCACCATACCTCTAATTTTGAAAAGGACTCTAATCAAAGCGGAAACGTGTCAGCGGTCGCCATGACAAGTGCTGTCCGAATACTGCAGTCAGTAAGGAAGGAGGCAATAAAAGGAGCCTGGAAGCTTCCTCTCGTGGATAGTACCTTACCAGTGCTAAGATCGTATCCCACAATCCTTTGCGTGACATGACGTATAAGCACAGCCCACCTCATGAAAATCAAAGAAAATGTCCTAAGAGAAGAGAGCATGCACTTTGTAGTTCATTTTAGGAAGGCTCCCGGCGGGCGTCCAGGAGGACGGCCCCGACGAGTCAGGTTCTCCGGCGGGCGTCCAGGAGGACGGCCCCGACGAGTCAGGTTCTCCGGCGGGCGTCCAGGAGGACGGCCCCGACGAGTCAGGTTCTCCGGCGGGCGTCCAGGAGGACGGCCCCGACGAGTCAGGTTCTCCGGCGGGCGTCCAGGAGGACGGCCCCGACGAGTCAGGTTCTCCGGCGGACGACCTAGGCATGTCAGGTTCTCCGGCGGACGTCCCGAAGGACGGCCTCGGCGTGTCAGGTTCTCCGGCGGACGTCCCGAAGGACGGCCTCGGCGTGTCAGGTTCTCCGGCGGACGTCCCGAAGGACGGCCTCGGCGTGTCAGGTTCTCCGGCGGACGTCCCGAAGGACGGCCTCGGCGTGGCAGGTTCTCCGGCGGACGTCCCGAAGGACGGCCTCGACGTGGCAGGTTCTCCGGCGGACGTCCTAGGCGTGTCAGGTTCTCCGGCGGACGTCCCGAAGGACGACCCCTGTGAGACATGTAATCCGGCGGGTGTCCTGTAGGACGGCCCCGGTTAGCAAAGATGTCCGGCGGCCGGTGGCGGAGCAGGTCTCTCGGAGACCGGCGGCGGAGCAGCAACCTCTGAGGCCGGCGGCGGAGCAGCAACCTCTGAGGCCGGCGGCGGAGCAGGTCTCTCGGAGGCCGTCGGCGGAGCAGGTCTCTCGGAGGCCGTCGGCGGAGCAGGTCTCTCGGAGGCCGTCGGCGGAGCAGCAACCTCGGAGGCCGTCGGCGGAGCAGCAACCTCGGAGGCCGTCGGCAGAACAGGACCCTCAGGAACCGACGCCTGGAGAGAGAGAGAACAGAACCTGGCGCCGGACTAAAGGCTGGAGACAGCGCCGGACTAAGAGCTAGAAGAGACGCCTTGCTAAAGAGTTCAGGAGGCGCCTGGCTAAAGAGTTCAGGAGGCGCCCGGCTACAGAGTTCAGGAGGCGCCCGGCTACAGAGTTCAGGAGGCGCCCGGCTACAGAGTTCAGGAGGCGCCCGGCTACAGAGTTCAGACGGCCCCTGGCTACAGGCTTCAGGTTCAGACGGCCCCTGGCTACAGGTTCAGACGGCCCCTGGCTACAGGCTTCAGGTTCAGACGGAGCCTGGCTTCAGGTTCAGACGGAGCCTGGCTACAGGCTTCAGGTTCAGACGGAGCCTGGCTACAGGCTTCAGGTTCAGACGGGACCAGGCTACAGGCTTCAGGTTCAGGAGGCCCCAGGCTACAGGCTTCAGGTTCAGGAGGCCCCGGGCTACAGACTTCAGATGCTCCCAGACCCTTTAACACCCAGAACCTCAGCAGTAACCCTTCCAGAACCTCCGACAAAGAAAGCTTGGTCAGCCACTTGGGAAATTGGCTGTCTAGCCAAAGGTGAGGGGGTAAGAGCTTCAGAAGAGGTCCAGGGACCTCTAAGTCTCCATGGGGCTCTGGGTACTTGTCTTCTCGGCGAGACCCCCGACGCTTGTCGTCTGGATGAGACCCCTGACGGAGCTTGTCGTTTGGATGAGGGCCGCAACGCCGCTTGTCGTCTGGGCGAGGGCCACGACGCCGCTTGTCGTCTGGGCGAGGGCCACGACGCCGCTTGTCGTCTGGGCGAGGGCCACGACGCCGCTTGTCGTCTGGGCGAGGGCCACGACGCCGCTTGTCCCGATGAGCCCCAGAGTTGCGGCCTGAAAGAGGGCTCGTCTGAACCCTCTCCTCGTGGACCAGTGGTAGACCCTCCTGGGTTCCCACGTCGCAGACTGGCGGAGGACCCTCCTGGGTTCCCACATCGCAGACTGGCGGCGGGCCCTCCTGGGTTCCCACATCGCAGACTGGCAGCGGGCACTCCTGGGTTCCCACGTCGCAGACTGGCGGCGGGCCCTCCTGGGTTCCCACGTCGCAGACTGGCGGCGGGCCCTCCTGGGTTCCCACGTCGCAGGCCGGCTGCGGACCCTCCTGGGTTGCAGCGTCTTGGGCCGGCTGAGGACCCTCCTGGGTTGCAGCGTCTTGGGCCGGCTGCGGACCCTCCTGGGTTGCAGCGTCTTGGGCCGGCTGCGGACCCTCCTGGGTTGCAGCGTCTTGGGCCGGCTGCGGACCCTCCTGGGTTGCAGCGTCTTGGGCCGGCTGCGGACCCTCCTGGGTTGCAGCGTCTTGGGCCGGCTGCGCAGACTGTGCTGCTTTAAAGCTGCCGGAAGCCGGCACTGGAGCTGAGGTAGAGGGCGGGTCCTCTGGGACAGGTGCAGGTGCCGAGGCGTCGGCTGGACCCTTGGGGACAGGATCGGGTCTACTATAGAAAGCCTGGAGAGCCGCTCTATAGTGCCCCTCAACCTCCTTTAATTTATCCTCCAGCTCCTCTGAATACTGGTTGAAAAGAGCCTCCCTAAGGTGTTTAATAGGGGTAAAAGTTCTTATCTGGTTCTCCAGAGCCAGATCCTCAGCATCACGGGCGCCACCAGGAGGCGCTGTGGGCTGCTCAGCTCTGGGGAGCACCGGACTCCGATCCACTGGGCAGGAAGTGGCAACAGACAGGTTTTTTTTTTTTTTATTACAGAAATTAGAAAGTTACAGTTCACGTTTGCATGAAGGGAAAACAAAAACAGTCAAAATAAAATAAAATACATAAAAGACACTTTTCAACAACAATTAAAGTACATAGCCAAAGTAACAAAAAATAAATATCAGTCAAATTAATTATAAAGTTAAAGTAGATAAATGTTGTAAACATTTTGATGCTGATTTACCCTTTAATCCAGAGATGCAGATTATATAATTTAAGTCAATTTTAAAAACACTGAAAAGAGGTTTGTTCTTCATAAATTTTGATTTATGGATGAAGAATTTACCAAGCAAAATAAATAGATTGACTATATATTGTATAGAGGGGTTTGAGTCAGAGAAATAAAAGAAAATGTCAAAACTGGATAAAAGAATGTTTGAGCCAAAGTGACCATTAATAAAGCATTGCATATCATTCCACAGAGAAGAGCTATGTGAACAACTATAGAATAAATGGTCTAATGTTTCTATGTCCAAAGAGCAGAAGGAGCATTTTACATCTACAGTGAGGATAAATTTTGAAATAAGCTCATTACAGGGGTAATAATGGTGAAGGATTTTAAATGTTATTTCTTTTACTTTGTAATTAAAAATTTATGTGGGTTACTCCATGCTCTATTCCAGTTAATGTTTTCATACAGGGGGGACCATTTGTACCTGGAGGCAGGGATAGAGTTTGCACATATAAGGTTTTTAATTACTTTGTTGTTGACTTTTCTGTCTAGAAAAGATAAACCATTTATCGAAATATTGCTGGAGACAAAAACATTCATTTGATCCAAATCTTTCTCGTCTCTAAGTAGGGTGATGATCCCATGGGGTATGGCTCTGGTTACAACGTCAAATTCTTTTCTTGGAGGATGGAAGCGAAATTTATGAGTGAATTCATCATATGTTAAAATTTGTTTTGAGTTATTTAACAGTTGGGCTACAAGAACAATATCATGTTTAAACCAGTTTTGTATAAAGAGAGTCTTGTTTCTATGTATGATGTGCATATTGTTCCAGATAAAACATTTATGAGGGGAGAAATTGTGTTTGTATAAAAGCGACCAGCAAGTTAGAGCCTGTTTATGGAAGTTTGACAGTTTGATTGGCAGTCTGTTGATGGAGTACGGGCACTGAAGTAAGAATGTGATTTTACCGAGTTTTTCAAAGATGAAGGCAACAGACAGGTGCTGGACTGGCTCGACTGTCGGCCGAACAGAACGGGTGAGGGAGCGACCCACAGGTTTCCGTCCCCTCCTCCGACGGCGGGACGGCAGGACTTGCTGGAGGTTTAACTCTTTCGGTAGAGCCGGGATCGGCGGAGCCCACAGCGTTCCCTGCATCTCCTCTTCTGGAGGGAGAGAGAGAAAAAGATCCGGGCGAAGATCCCGCACCACCTCCGCTTCGACCTCCAAAAACAAAGTTGGGTCAGGATAAAACCCATGGGCGGAGCCGACAGCGGTGTCGCTGGGTGAGTGATCCCTACTATTCCGAGCAGAACCTGAATTTGTTAAAAACAGCCCTCCCAAGCGTAGGCTCCGAGCAGGCAGCGAGTTACTGCTGCTGCGGCTACTGGAGAGATGGCGTCTGGGACCGACACCAGGGGGACAGAACGCCAATCTGGAACCCTCCAAAGCCATAGTTTGTGGAGGGGAAAAAAAAGCAAAAAATTTAAGGGGAGAAAACAAAAAAAAAAACTCTCTGTGTTGCCCTGCGACAGACTGGCGACCTGTCCAGGGTGTACCCCGCCTCCCGCCCAGTGAACGCTGGATATAGGCACCAGCAACCCCCGCGACCCCATGAGGGATAAAGCGGTTTGGAAAATGGATGGATGGAATGGATATATATATATAGACTCACCGGCCACTTTATTAGGTACCCCATGCTAGTAACGGGTTGGACCCCCTTTTGCCTTCAGAACAGCCTCAATTCTTCGTGGCATAGATTCAACAAGGTGCTGGAAGCATTCCTCAGGGAGTTTGGTCCATATTGACATGATGGCATCACACAGTTGCCGCAGATTTGTCGGCTGCACATCCATGATGCGAATCTCCCGTTCCACCACATCCCAAAGATGCTCTATTGGATTGAGATCTGGTGACTGTGGAGGCCATTTGAGTACAGCGAACTCATTGTCATGTTCAAGAAACCAGTCTGAGATGATTCCAGCTTTATGACATGGCGCATTATCCTGCTGAAAGTAGCCATCATGGGTTGGGTACATTGTGGTCATAAAGGGATGGACATGGTCAGCAACAATACTCAGGTAGGCCCAAAGAGTACCAAGAAAATATTCCCCACACCATGACACCACCACCACAAGCCTGAACCGTTGATACAAGGCAGGATGGATCCATGCTTTCATGTTGTAGACGCCAAATTCTGACCCTACCATCCGACTGTCGCAGAAGAAATCGAGACTCATCAGACCAGGCAACGTTTTTCTAATCTTCTATTGTCCAATTTCGATGAGCTTGTGCAAATTGTAGCCTCAGTTTCCTGTTCTTAGCTGAAAGGAGTGGCACCCGATGTGGTCTTCTGCTGCTGTAGCCCATCTGCCTCAAAGTTCGACGTAATGTGCGTTCAGAGATGCTCTTCTGCCCACCTTGGTTGTAACGGGTGGTTATTTGAGTCACTGTTGCCCTTCTATCAGCTCGAACCAGTCTGGCCATTCTCCTCTGACCTCTGGCATCAACAAGGCATTTCCGCCCACAGAACTGCCGCTCACTGGATGTTTTTTCTTTTTCGGACCATTCTCTGTAATCCCAGTAGATTAGCAGTTTCTGAAATACTCAGACCAGCCCTTCTGGCACCAACAATCAAGCCACGTTCAAAGTCACTCAAATCACCTTTCTTCCCCATACTGATGCTCGGTTTGAACTGCAGGAGATTCTCTTGACCATGTCTACATGCCTAAATGCACTGAGTTGCCGCCATGTGATTGGCTGCTTAGAAATAAAGTGTTAACGAGCAGTTGGACAGGTGTACCTAATAAAGTGGCCGGTGAGTGTATATTGTCATGGTTTTGAGGTGCTTGGCCCACATGCAGACACAGACGGACTACAGAAATAGTTTTAAGATGTTTATTAAAGGCTCTACGAGGGTTTGCACACAAAGTGAGCAACAGGCGAGGTCGGAACGTCACAACGGAGGCAACTGCGGGAAGAAAGAGGATAAAATTAACACTAATCGAACCAGGGGAAATTCTCCAGATGCTGCTGTGCTTACCCCTTGGTTGGGAGGACCTATCCGGGGAGGATGAGTGGAAAGGAGTTCTGTGACCATAAACTCTCTGATGGAAGGAGACGGCTGAGTGACGGGAGGGCTGGCAGATGTAACACAGGCGGGGAGCCCGAGCAGCACCACTGCGGCGGCAGGCATGAGGAGCAGCTGGAATAACCAGGGTGAGTCCAGAAGAACCAGGGTGAATCCAGGAAGGGGGGGTTCTCTTGCCCGGCTTGGTAATACCAAGGGAGTTTGAGGGGAAACGCCAGAGCAAAATCTGAGCAGGCAGGGATTTGGGAGACTGGTCTTCAACGCACGGAGCCAACACAGATGAGCAAATCCAAAAACACGACGAACTGGAGAAGACAGGAGACAAAGTTAGATCCAAAACAGGGCTTTCAAAAACTCACAGGCACGAAGCTCAGGTGACAGGTCTATGGCCTATGCATACCACAACGGGGTAACACTCTGGCGCCTTCCAGCTGTCTGAGCACTCCCTTTAAGCCAGAGATAAGCAGTCCAAATGAGCCGCAGGTGTGGGCCACGCCCACCCGTCAACTGCAGCCACCTGTGGAGCAGAATTAGTAGAGCACGGAAAACACAGAACCCTGACATATTCAGCCATAAGATTGTTTCCTGAGTCTTTTGCTATACTCCAGGAGTGTCACTCCAAAGTGTGGTCCGGGGGCCATTTAGGGTCCCGAACCAATTTTGTGTGGCCCCTGACCATAATACACAAATGGTACATATTTTGCTCACTCTCCTGTCTATATGGTCTCACCTATACATAGGTTTTCATCTGTAAAAACTGTCCATGAGCTATAGAAACGTACCTCTTATATACCACACAATTTATGCTGCATGCACTTACTGGTCAGATGCTAAACTACATTGTTGCTCTGTATACAGTACATGTGTAATGACAATAAAGTTGAATCTCTTCTAATTGAATAGGTGTCTTTAATGTTTCCGTAACAGTTATCCAGAGTCATATATGCCACCACCTACTGTACATGGATGTGTAACTATAGCCTTCACCCACTATATTCTATGTATTAGTTTTGTACTTTGTAAAAATCAGAACAAAGCTTTATTTATAATCTTGATTTCCTCCATTTCCCCCTCTGTTCCTTTTAGACTTCATATCTGGCTCCTCTTCTCCATCCCCTTGTTCTTAGAGGTTGAGGAAAAAACTGGAGGTGTGCATTACCTCCACCTTCTGGTTGGAGTGTCGTTCTTGATGGTTTCATTTCTCAAGTGTTTTTTTTGTTTGTTTGTATTTTTAATTAAGCAATTAACATTGACGTGAAAAAAGACTCTCATAGAGGATGACAAAAGTACATAAACAGATGAAGATGAATTACAATAGAAAAGTACAAATACAAACAGCAGGGGATTTATGTCAAGACAACTATTTAAATAAAAAATAGGAGACATTGAAATATAAACAACAAAAAAAGGTGGGTGCAATTAGAATAGCAGAAGTTGGGAGAAGTCAAAACTCAATTTTTTGGCATGTCTGTCTTTTTTTATCTTTTTAAGAGATAAAAAAAGGTTTTAAAGTCATTGATAAACCAATGAAAGGAGGGTTTAGCATTTCTCCATTTAGCACAGTGGATATGATATTTACCCAACAGCAGGATGATATTAATAGTGTCAGAAACAGGCAAAGGAAGATGTTCCATATAAAAAAAGACATCATATAATGTAAATGGCGGCACATCATTAATTTTCAAAGAAATCCAATCTTTCATCTCATTCCAGAACTGTTGTGTAGTAGGACATTGGTAAAACAGATGTTCAAGAGTTTCACTGTTATTGTTACACAAGGAACATTGATCCACCTCAAAACCAAATCTTTTTTTTTTAATTCTGCCACAGGATAAATTTTGTTTATGACTTTAAAGTGAGTTTCTTTAACTTTAGGTAAAATGGGCCATTTAACGAATTTTGAGAAGGCTTTATCCAGCGTATCTGGACTAACAGGAATATCTCCCTTCCAAATAAATCTATCATAATCATGAAATTTTCTGGCTTTCAAAAAACTGCTAATGAATTTATTATTGCATTTTTTATCAAACAGATTGCATTGTGCAATCAACAATGTGGGCAGTAATGGTGGGGAATTATTATATAACCTAAAATTTTTTATCAAATTAATTAAAGGCAGTGGAATCGATTTACACAGTTTGTTATATTCTCTTAGAGAACAATTAAAATCTTTTTTTTTTAAATTGGAATAATTAAAAAAATCGCTGTTATCATCCATTAAATCAGTAACATAAATAATGTCTTTGTTGAACCATTCCTTTTTGAAGATAGATTTACAATTAAGTGTTATTACTCTATTGTTCCATAGGGTTGAGTTATGGGGAGAAAAGCTGTGGGTGAATATCATTTTCCAATAATGCAAAATCTGCTTGTGGAAGTTGGACAGTTTGATTGGAATCCTGTTTACCTCAAAATCACATTTTAGAATAAAGTCTAAACCTCCTAATTTGTTAAACAAAGATCTTGGAATGTGATACCACATAGAATTCAGATGCAACATATACGATTTTATCCAGTTGATTCTGAAGGTGCCAACCATTGATTCAACATCTGGAGCTTTAATACCACCCTTTCATATTCTTTCACCAACTGAGACTTTTTGATGTAATGCGTTTTATTCCTCCATAAATATTGAAAGATTGTTGTGTTTGCTTTATTTATGTTTTTAGAGGATATATACAAGGAGTGGCAGGGATAATTCAGTTTGGAAATACCTTCAGTTTTGGATAGAATAGTTCTGCCAAAAATAGTAAGATCTCTGATTAACCAGTGACTAAGGGATTTTTTTCATATCCAAAATACGATTAGAAATATTTGTATCTTCTTTTCTAATTAAGTTTTTTGATATTGTCAGCCCTAGGTATTTTACTTCAGTTACAACTTTAATTGAGGCAATGTAGGGGTCAGGACATGTATGAATAGGGAGTAGTTTGCATTTTTTAATATTGAGGGTTAAACCAGACGCTTCAGAGAAGATGGAGATAGTATTGAGGGTTTTATCTATCATTGATTTATCTTTTAAAAGGATACAAGTATCATTTGCAAATTGGCTTATTCTAAATTCTCTATCGAAAATTGTGATACCTTGTGTGTCATTGGAGTTTTTAATTAGTAAAGCTAGCAGTTGTATCGCTTATATGAAAAGCTTCGGGGAAATGGGACAACCCTGTCTGATCCTGCATGATATCTCAAATCCAGGAATTATTCACGGGTTTAGAGAGACCATGCTACTGATGTCAGTGTAGAGCATTTTGACTAAGTCACAAAATTTGCTTCCAAAGCCCAGAAACCTTAAAGTTTCTAGCAAAAAGGGGTGTTCAAGTGTGTCAAAGGCTTTGAAAAAGTCTAAGAGGAATATGTAGCTGTCTGTAGGAATAAAGTCTCTGTAATCTAACAGGTCAATAATTAATCTAGTATGGTTGTGTATAACTCTACCTTTCACAAAGGCTGATTGACACTGATCCACCATATTTGATAATCCCTTATCCAATCTAGCAGAGTAGATGTGAGCTAGCAGTTTATAGTCATTAAATAGAAGCGTTATAGGCCTCCAATTGTCTAATGACAACTTATCTTTATTGAGCTTTGGAATTAAGGTAATAATACCTCTTTTCATTGTAGGGGACAAATGACCAGATGAAATACATTCCAATAGGGCATTATAAAGCAGTAGTCTGATATCATTCCAAAAATGGATATAGAACTCTACTGTTAGACCATCCAATCCAGGGGATTTTCCTTTTGACATCTTTGCAATTGCTAAATCTAACTCTTCAATTTTGAGGTTGTCATCCATAAGTTGCTTAAAATTCCCATCAATTATTTTCCTATATTTCCCAATTTTCTCAAAAAATATTTGACAATGGTCTACTGAAAATTTGGTTGTATACAGTTTTTTATAAAAGTTTCTTATTTCCTTATTAACTTTGTCCTGGTTATCAATACTTTTATTATCAATAAGTAACTTATTAATTTTCTTTTTTGTTTGTCTTTGTTTTTCTAAACTAAAGAAATAGGAAGTGTTTTTTTCCCCTTCTTCAAGCCAGCGAGCTTTAGAGCGTATAAATGCTCCTTTTGCTTTCTCTAAATATAGATTGTCCAATTGGGTTTGAAGACTATTTAATTCAACTTGTTCATCTAAAGATAAGTCTGTTTTACATAATCTGTTCATATCCTTTATAATGTCCTGTTGTATTTGCTTTTTTATTTTAGAGATATATTTGCTCCTAAGAATGGCAATATCTTTAATTTTGAATTTAAACCACTCCCATTTATTTAAATGAGACATTTCTAATTGATTAATTCCATGCAGTAAGTTTTTAGTTTCGTTACAGAACTCCTCATTGTCTAAGAGGCTGTTATTGAACTTCCATAAAGAGGGGGGAATCAACTTCATCCTGTCAAGTTGAAAGAAAATTGAAATGCCACAGTGATCTGTTAAAGGTGATGCCAATATTTCACATTTATGGACAGCATTTATCAGGTTGGTAGAAATTAACCAAAAGTCTAACCTTGAGCATTGGCCATTATTGGCTGAATTATACCATGTGTATTGTTTGGTATTGGGCTGTTTCATTCTCCAGTAGTCAATCAGATCTGTTTTCATGGTGAATTTGCTTATGATTTCATCATAAAAGTGGCTTTGACATCTCGGGGGAAAGTGATCCATCCAGAGGTCAGGAACCAAATTAAAATCACCCCCAGAAATAACTTTGTCAGTAGTATAGGTAATTTTCCATTCTTCTATCATCTTGCTCAAGGAAGCATAAAGATGTTTGTTTTGTAACCTTCTGTTGTATCCATATACACAGATCAAAATATAATTTACATCACTAGATTCAATCACCATCATTATCCAATGACCATTCATGTCACTTATGTGGTTAATCACATTTCCAGAAAACCTGTTGAACATAATCATCCCTCCAGCTGAGTGTGAAGTGCCATGGCTGAAAAAAATACTGTCTCCCCATTGTTGTTTCCAGAATTTCGTGTCTGCCTCCAGAGTGAGTTTCTTGCAGGAAAATAATATTGCTCTTTTGCTCCTTACAAAAAAGAAATGTTGCCTTACGTTTCACATTGTTTTTCAGTCCCCTTGTATTTAAAGAAAAAAAAGATAACATTTACGAAGTACCAAATGTGCGCTGAAAAGGATTTGCGCAGGAATGAGTAGCTTGTATCCCAAACAGAACTTAGTAATAACATCTGCAACAACCCTTCGGGTAATCAAACATTTGACTAACAAGGTATATTCACAGTACCTGTTATAGACCAATGTAACAAAAGAAAGTTGGTCAGTTAGGGTTCACACGATGATTGTCGATCAGAGCATAACCCTCCTTCAGGAATGCTCTTTTCCCCTTCTTTCTGGCATCCTGGACCAGAGGCCACAGCTTGGAACGAGCATCCCGATCTTCTTTGGAAAAGTCCTCTTTGAAGCGGATATGCATCTCATTACACACCCGCGCGTCCTTCGACTTTTTCCACACTTCATCTCTGACGGTTCTCATCCCGAATTGGATGATAATCGCCCTCGGCGTGTTGTTGGAAGTAGCCACGGAGCCACGTTTACCCAGACGGTGAACCGTATCCACAGTGTCTCGCAGTCGGTCCACGGAGAGGGGAACAACTCTGGTAAGTATTCCGATGACGACTTCTCTTATGTTTTCTCCCTCTTTTTCTGGTATTCCTGTCAGCCTCAGATTCCATCTCTTTTTGTACCGAGCCTGGTCCTCGGTTGCTCTTTTTAGCATGTTGTTTTCTTTTCTCTAGGGTCACTTGTGGAGTACCACAGGGTTCAGTCCTTGGACCAATTCTCTTTACTATATATATGCTTCCGATTGGCAAAATTATCAGACAGTAGTGATGCACGATATTAAAAATTTCAACCGATACCGATAACCGATAATTTCCTGCTTCTCAGGGCCGATACCGATACCGATATGTTAAAATTTAATTAAATTTTCTTATTAACACAACATTAACATAATATATTGATATAATCTACTTTGTGCAGTATAGATAACTGATGAATTAGCTGATTTGACCTATCTATAACAAAAAAACAACTTTGTGACACTGCAAATATTTATTTATTTTCATTTCACCAAAAAAATAAGGTAATCTGCTATAAAACATGTAGCAAGACACAGATATGCATCAAAAATGCATCTTAATTTAACAAAAAAAAGTGCATCTCTTATGGAGGTATGTAATAAAGTAAAGTGCATTCTGAAAACCATTAATGCTTGACTGCATTAAAACAAAACTCAGTCATTTAGATTAAAAAAATGCTTACAACTTCAACTTAAAAGTTAAATGATTTCGTCTTCTCAACATGTCCTTTGCTAACCACTCCCCAATCTTGTCACTGTTTCATGTCATCACATGTGGTCATATGCCATCATAAAAAATATAGCAAAAGTTCTAACAACAATAAGCATAAAATGTGCCTCTTAATTTTAACAAAACGTACATCCCTTAGGGACGTAAATATTTAAGTCTGTTTCAAAAATAAAATGCTTAAAATGCTGACATATCATTGCTGCAGTATGTGATCCGGGGCACTCCTGAGCATGCAGCATGGCTTGTTGCAAATTAAAGTCCTCGTCTAGCCACTGTGCTGTTAGACTTAGCATGCTAACAGGGCTAACATCGGACATCCATATGTCTGTTGTGAAACTTATGTGTAGTCCGTTCTGGTCGATTAGGCTGTGGATGTGTGTGGCAATAACATCATAAAGTGCAGGGAGGGACACGTCTGAGAAAAAGCGGCGGCTTGGAAGAGTGTAGCGTGGCTCCAAGTGTGCCAACAGGCTACGAAAAGATGGCTCTTCGACCACGGAGAAAGGCTGGTCGCCGAGTGCAATGAACTCCATTACTTTGCCGTTAATGGCTTTGGTCTTTTCATTGTCTCTCGCAAAGGGTCTACTTTTTTCAAAAGACTGCAGAATGGTAACATCGGACTTTCTTCCTTTAGTTAGCGCATTGGTTTCACTGCTTGTGCTAGCTACTGCAGCCGCTGCCTCATACTCTTTTAATACCTCTTCGCCGCGGTGCCGACTTTTCAGGTGAGATATAAGATTACTTGTGTTAGAGCTTGACGACCTTTTTCCTCCTCTCGGAATCCGCAATGAACAGGCGTTGCATATAGCGAAAGCATTGTCATTTTCTGCCACTGTGAAGAACGACCATACTGGTGAAGGCATGTTTGTCTACTTCCCCACTCACTGGCCGCATGCATTGGATGTGACGTGCCACTGCGCGTCATGGCTTGTCTCGTCAAAATAAAAGTCGTTACTCTTGAACGCAGTTTCCGCGTTTTTATTAAATTATCGGCTATTTTTATCGGGAAAATATGGCTATCGGGCCGATAGAAAATAAGCCCAAATCGGCCCGATAGTTTAGGTGACCGATATATATCGTGCATCTCTATAAGACAGCATGGGATTAATTTCCACTGTTATGCTGATGACACTCAGTTGTATTTGTCCATAAATCCTGATGAATCCAATCAATTACTTCAACTACAGGCATGTCTTAATCACATCAAAAGCTGGATGACTTTAAATTTTCTGCATTTAAATTCTGAAAAGACAGAAGTTGTAATCTTTGGACCAGAGTCTTCAAAAAATAAAGTTCTTAATCAATCACTTAATCTGGATGGCATTAACTTGGCCTCAGGTAATAAAGTAAAAAATCTTGGTGTTATTTTTTACCAAGACATGTCATTTAAATCCCATATTAAACAGGTTTCCAGAGTTTCCTTTTTTCATCTCCGGAATATTGTCAAAATTAGAAACATTCTGTCCAGGAGCGATGCTGAAAAACCAGTCCATGCATTTGTTACTTCAAGGCTGGACTATTGTAATTCTTTACTATCAGGAAGTCCACAAAATGCAGTTCAAAGCCTTCAGCTGATCCAAAATGCTGCAGCAAGAGTTCTGATGAAAATCAACAAGAGGGATCATATTTCTCCAATTTTAGCTGCCCTTCTTTGGCTTCCTGTTAAATCAAGAATATAATTTAAAATTTTCCTTCTCGCGTATATAGTCCTTAATATTCAAGCTCCATCATATATCAAAGATTTTATTACCATGTATGTTCCTAACAGAGCACTTCGCTCTCAGACTGCAGGTCTGCTGGTGGTTCCTAGAGTCTCTAAAAGTAGAATGGGAGGCAGATCCTTTAGCTATCAGGCTCCTCTCCTGTGGAACCAACTCCCAGTTTTGGTCCGTGAGGCAGACACCCTGTCTACTTTTAAGACTAATCTTAAAACTTTCCTTTTCGACAAAGCTTATAACTAGAGTGGCTTATGTTGCCCTGACCTACCTATGGGGATGTGCTTCTATGGGCCTAGACTACTGGAGGACATCAGGATCTATTTTTCTCACTCTATCGAGTTCTACTGTTCTTCAATTATGCATTGCTTGTCATAATTTCTGCTTATAACTTTTTGTTCTCTCTCTTTTTTTTTTCTTCATAGTAGGTACACCTGGTCTGGCGTTCTGTTATCTGAGACATCATCCAGAGAAGACAGCTCACCTGCTATTACCATCTAATGTAGAACAGATTACTGTATCAATGTTTGCTTCTGTGCTTGTTTGTCTCTCTTGTTGTGTCTCTGCTCTGTCTTCTGTAACCCCCAGTCGGTCGAGGCAGATGACCGTTCATACTGAGCCCGGTTCTGCTGGAGGTTTTTCCTTCCCGCTAATGGGTGGTTTTTCTTTCCACTGTCGCTTTATGCTTGCTCAGTATGAGGGATTGCTGCAAAGCCATGGACAATGCAGACGACTCTCCCTGTAGCTCTACGCTTCTCCAGGAGTGAATGCTGCTTGTCGGGACTTTGAAGCAATCAACTGGTTCCCTTATATAGGAAATTTTTGACCAATCTGTATAATATGATTGATTTTGACTTTGTAAAGTGCCTCGAGATGACATGTTTCATGAATTGGCGCTATATAAATAAAATTGAATTGAATTGAACTGAACAGCTTGGAGAATAGCTGTACCGATATTTCCATCACCTTGGTCTTTTCCCTTCATTTTTTTAGGCTTAGAGCTCTTTGTTGGTGTGTGGTCCAGATTAATCTTACTTTTTTTGGAAGAGTTCTCGTCGACATCAATGTCTTCGATGTCACTCTCATCACAAGCCTCGCGGAGAGCAGTGAAGTTGTAGTTATGGTCTGTCATGTTTGCAACTCAGACCGAAAGACTCAAATAAAAAGTGCTGAAAAAGCTATAATTAGAAAAAGGGTTGCAAAGGAAGTGTAAAGTTGAATTCTGATGGAGGTTATGGAAAGTTGCAAAGGAATTTGCTATCTAGGGATAAAACAATACTTTTTAATCAGAGCCTGCAAAAACGCTGCTTCTCACTCCGCCATCTTGGGTCCTCCACATATCTGAAGTGTGTGTATGTATGGAGGGAAATTTGTCTTTTTATTATTCAATCAAACAAAAAGTAATTTCATTCAAAATATGTGATCAAAACGAAAAAAAAAATGTGATCAAAATAAACATAGCAATTAAAACAATATTTTATCAAAATAGATATGTGATCAAAACAAATTTCCTTCAAAATGTATGTTTGCGCACATACAAAAAAGTCAAATTCTACTAATCCGTTTTATATTAATTTCTATGTTTGCTCTATAAGTCAATTTACAATGTGCCTATTATGTTAAACTTTTATTTAATATTTTCAAATTTTAGCCTAAATCCTCTTTCATGCATACATTTCAGACATACCAAGTCCTACAGTTTCGTCCTCCCCACAGTGGACACTAAAACAGTAAAAAGTGTATACCATTAAAATATGAGCAAAACAAATTCAACAAAATAATGGGAAAATATTGACATTTTCATATTGACATTCATTGCAGGAAAGTTATGCAACGTTATGTAATTAAAACGACAAAGGCTGTAGGATACAGGTAACCAACCACAAACTGTTGCAAATATTACATTCAGGTTTAAATATTGCAGCTGTTGTAATAAACTTTGAACACTTCATACACGCTCAAATTGAAAAAAAAACACAAAAACAATGAGTCACTAGAAACAACTCAAAAGTAAAGGGAGACGAATCTCAAGTGAAGTTCTTGGCAGACAAATGTGTGGTTTTATTGTTGATGTTTGTTTGGCCGGTTTCTAAGCTGCAACCACAACGAAGTATATGGAACACCAAGGCGCTCAAAATGGAATAAAATATTATCAAATAATTATCTTCTTGAATAAATAAGATCTAAATACTCAAAGTGACAATGAAATTGTGAAATAACTGAATGCTTAGAAAATTATCATCTCAATATGATTAAATATTTGTCATTTAAAAATGTGTATAGTAAATATATTTCAAATGAATATTTTTCCACAATAATATACAATTATTGTTGAGGTATTTTAATTTACTGTAATTCAGGGTTTTTTTTTTTTTTTAATTTTAAGGTCATTTTTTTATTTTATAATGGTGTTTTTCCCAGTGGCCTTTTTATCAAAAGGACACTACAGGAGCTGTGCGCGCTCCCGCCGCGGCAGACAACGTTTACATTTCTTTTGTCATGTTGGTTGAATTGTGTCCACCAGGTGGCAGTAAGGAGAGACTGCCGATGGAGTATTGTGCCATTAACCCCTGAGCAGGTCTAACAGGCTGATCCATAACTGCATAGATCTCCAGACCCAATTCTCAAGTATCAGCCACGATCAAATCACGGTCTAAAACGACCTCCTTATTCGCCCATGTACAATTCAGAGCTCTTCTATTATAAAAACCGAAGTTATTTGATCTGTCAGACTTCGCTCCGGGCTCCTCAGCCCACAGTAAACGCGGGAGTTTTTCTCCTCCAGCGTGGCTGGCAGAGTTCTGTTGTGGGTTCCGTGTTTGCTGCTCAGAGAAAGTTTGCCTTCTTCAGTTGTTCACCATGGAAGACAGTCAGATGCCGGACCTGTTAAACAGGTAAACCTCGCTTTATACTTTAAACGTCGAATCCACAATATTGGATAGACCTGATAGAACAAGAAGCTGTCTTTTTATGCAGTTTGGTTTGCTTCAGCCCCGCAGCAGGAATCTGCGTGTCAGCGTCAGCTGCGTGTTAGAAAGACAAGAGTAGAAGAGACGTTTTGTTGAAGGAGTTCATCCAATGTTCTGCTTCAGAAGCCTTTCGTCCTGACCAGGTGTCCTTCTGCTGCGCTGCATGGATCTCAGTAGAACAACCTTGGATCTGGTTATGCAGACCCCCCTTCCTTCCTCATGCCCGCGAAGTGTGACTTATTGGGGTTCTCCACCCGCAGCCACTAAGCAGATTATTTTTGGGTCAAGAAAAAGGTCCGACAGTATCCATGCAGGCTCCCGTAGGAACCAAGTGCAACATGAGCCAGCTGAGAGAACACCAACCTGTGATACTATTGGTTGATTGAGTGATTGGTTATATTTTAGTAGATATAAAGAACCATTTTGTAGGCTAAAAATCAGCACTTTGATTTATTTTGTCTACTTATGGAACACAACAAAAGCTGTCCCCTGTCTAACCCTCACTAATTTAATCCTTTTCCAGTTGCAGATCAGAAAATGTGTGGGTTTTCCTTGCCGTTGTACTCTGTGACCAGGTTAAGTAAAATTAAAAATACAAACTCCCATCAGTAAACATTCACACCTGTGCAGTTCAGGTATTTCTATCCAACAGGCCAATCAGGAACCAGCTTGGGGTCCACGCCTTGTCCAGGCGAACATTAGCACGTGATAGAGAAGGGTCCTGGAATTGAACCTGCAACTCTTGAACTGAAATGTGATGCCTTTCCCACGGATCCACTGGCCACTACATAATTCAAACAACAAGAACCTCAAACTAAAGGAATAAAAGTTGGCACTATATGTGAAAGAGAAGGAGCATAACATTATGACCACTGACATGAACCTGTTAGTGGGTGGCATACATCAGGCAACTAAGCATCTTTTTCCCTCAACGTTGATCCATCAGAAACAGGGAGAATGAGCGGATGGGAGGATTTAAGCTAGTTTCATGAGAGCCACATAGTGACGGCTAGCTGACTGGGTCAGAACATGTTCAGAACCGCGGCGCTTGGGGAGGCGGGTCTTCCTGGACTGCATCGGTCAGAATGTAAAAAATGTTCCAACGAAGGAGCAGTGGTGGACCGGGGACAGAAGCGTTCTGATTGAAGGGAACGTTTCTGTCTATAATTTGGCCGTTTAGAGAACCCGCCGGGTTCTGCAGGCTCTTCCCGCCACGTGTTCTGTAGAGGTGAACTCGGAGTTTCAACAACCAACCAGAAATGAAGCCGTTTCACCTTTTTCCCCTCTGTGGGTCAGCGTGCTACATTCTGTCTCTGTCTGCAGTGGAACAACCCGGAAAAGGGAGGACTACCTGGAGTGGCCAGAGTACTTCATGGCTGTCGCCTTCCTGTCAGCTCAGCGAAGCAAAGACCCAAGTTCCCAGGTGAGTGAGTGGGCGGTCCGACAGCGCCAAATACTTCTGGGGTGAAAGGACTAGAGAGGAAGATCTGTCTTTACGAGACATCTTAACTCTGATATTTAACTGCTTAACATATTTCTACACTTTAGCTGAAAATCCAGTCTTGGAGATTTTTTTTTTTACATTTCTCTCTTAATTGAAATTTTTATTTTATGTGTTGAAATAAAATGTTTATAGTAAAAAAACACTTTTCTGCTGAACAGAAAAAAAAGCAATTGTTAGATGCTTTTTTTGTTGATTAGTGCTGATTGTTGAGTGATCCGTTCCTTTCCTGGCGACAGGATGTGTTATAAATGACGCGTAGAAACACGACAGTTAAGCTGCTAAATCTTTATCTAGACTTGTTGCCTGGCTGCACACGTCTCAAAAATGTTGGGGCTTGTGCAGAATTGGTAACAAGCTGAGGGGAAGGGTCTGGTTTACTGGAAGAGGGACACATCTAAAACATGCAGGGTTCTCCCCGCCTGAGCTACAGTTTCTTGATCACAGCCCTGGCGATACGTTTAGCTCAGTCAAAGCCACGGTGAAGGCCTTTTTTCAGCATGTTGGTCAGAAGACTGAAACGTGCAGAAAAAGTCAGAGGATCATTGTCACCACACCGGTCACAAATCCTGTCTTTGGGACACGGGGAAAGTCAACGGCTGCTTATTGCAGTATAATGCTTATTTCTGGTAAATGTTTGACTTGCAGTGAAAATGCGCCTATAGCTTGTACAGACTCTTTAAATATTTTATCGCTGGAGAACCCGAGCTGCCAGTGGAAGGAGTCGATGAGGGCCAGGGGTGCTTAAAATCAAGCCTCATAGTTCATCCTTCCTCTGCCTGGACCTTAAAAAATAACAGAGAATATGGAATGTTTTCTCTAGTATTTGTGTCGAGTCCAACACAGTTTCAAGGAGACCGAGTTCTGTGTGTCTGTGTGTGTGTACTTGTACCAGCAGCTGAGGGAGAACATAGTTTTCGTATTTTACCTCCAAAGTGAGGACTTTGATGTAAACTGAGGACCTTGTTGTGGTCCTGTGTGTATGTGTGTGTGTGTGTGTGTGTGTGTGTGTGTGTGTGTGTGTGTGTGTGTGTGTGTGTGTGTGAAACCTCTGATGTCTTACATCCCTCTCCCCCTGCAGGTGGGCGCCTGCATAGTGAATCAGGAGAATAAGATCGTCGGCATCGGTTACAACGGTATGCCCAATGGCTGCGATGATGACCTGTTACCCTGGTCTCGTTCTGCTGATGATCGGCTCAACACCAAATACCCGTATGGTAAGAGCACATGTGCCTGAGCACGTCTTGGTTTGCTTGTTTTCCTTGTCCAAGTCAATATTAAGTTCCTGCTCTGAGCCAAGTGGGTAACCGTAGTTGTCCAACCTTTGATATGGACGGGGTTGTAAAGGTTCCCTTTGCTTAGTTGAATGGATGCTTGAACCTAAAACACCCAAACCTGACGTGAAGATTCCAAAATGTGTGACTTGAATGTTGCAAATTGACCTGGATTGTGGAAATGTAAGCAGGATCAGGTCAAGCCGTGTTGGATGTGGCCCTTGTTTGGGATGCACTGTGACTAAAGTGGACGCAAAGCGACCTGCGTGGTGTTTCTACAGCGTGTGCTCTCTGTTCTGTCCCACAGTGTGTCATGCAGAGCTGAATGCCATCATGAACAAGAACAGTGCCGACGTGAAAGGATGCACAATATATGTGGCTTTGTTCCCATGCAATGAGTGTGCCAAGCTTATCATCCAGGCAGGTGAGTGTTGAGACCACACAGCTGGAAGTTTCCTCACAAATGTTTAGACAGGCTCGTAGAAGTCTTTTATTGTTGCCGATTTCTAATATTTCTGATTAGTTTTATTGAAAGTGTAAATTTCTCTTGATAAAGCCTGTCTGCCTACCTTCTGGCTCCGCAGCAAGCAGCGTTGTCTGTTTGGCAAATAGTTTTAGAAATTTGGTATTTACAAACTAAAAAGCCTGGTCTTTTTTTCCAAAAGAAAACGGCACATCAGCAACTTAGACCTGTAGAGTTGCGTCTCAGCTGTCTGGTCTAAATCTGCTCTGGTTTGAACTACCAATAACCACAGCTGGTTCACAATGTGGCTGAGCTAAGATCAGTCGTTCTTGGAGTGCGTCTGCTTTCTCAGCTGTCCTCTTTATCTCGTCCTCTGTCTGTCCAGGCCTTAAGGAAGTGGTGTACCTTTCTGACAAGTACCATGATACACCTGAGATGACTGCATCCAGAAGGCTGCTCAGCATGGCTGGAGTCCACTCCAGGTACACACCAGCAGTGCTGCTTTACTCATCTACTCATTTCCTCTTGTGTGGTGAGGGAAAATACAGTTTACAGTGCTGTTCCTGAAGATTTACTACCTCAAGCTCGTTGTTGCCAAACGTCGTCTGGTGGCCGGTCGGTCAGGCTCAAAAATCTGATGTTGCTCTGATCAGCGGTTAAAATCGACACTCTTCGGTGTGGAAGTTGTTTCATTCAGAGTGAGCTATTTTCAGGATTAATGGGACTGTTCAGAATGAAATCATGGGAAGAACAGAGATGTAAGAGACTGTTTAAAAGTCAAGTGTTTTCTATGAAATATCAAGATATGTCTGCATTAAGACTTCAGCAAATAACAGGAAGGCTAAATGTGCTGAAGCCAAATGGCCTGTTTTGTCCTTTGGGTCTGTCAGCCTGTCTATCATGGAACATGCTGAATGTCATTAGGAAATCTGAGCTGAATCTAACTGATCTACATCTACAGGGGATCCCAAAGTGGGGGTCGGTCCCCCCCGGGAGGTCGCAAGATGATTTCATGCTGATGTGCTAAAAAGATTTTAGGGCCCTTTCTTGTAAGAGTTCTTATAGAAATTCTGCTTTATTCTAGTGATTTTACAAGTATATTTTCAAAATATTATAACTTTATTTGTATAATTTCCCCCCCAAAAAAGTGGAAATAAATCCCACCTGCCATTTCTCCAGCTCCAAAAGTTTGGAGCTGGAGAAATGCCCCCAAACCTCATGCACTAGTAAAAACTGCATTTCACTTAATGCTGAGCAACAGTTCCTGTCTAACCTGGTCTCCAGATCTGTTTGATTCAGGAATTATAATAGAATGTGTTAGACTGGAGAAGCCAAAGCTCATCATGACAGAGTGATGACTTGAATGAACTGATTCCATCATGAGACACAGACATGACCAGGAATCTAATGGGAAAGGGTTGACCCTTAACCTCTCGACATGTTCTGCCGGTGTTGTGTGCATCATCAACTCATCAGTGTGTTCTGACCTTCAGTTTTTTCCTCCCTGTTTTGACAGGCAGTTCAAGCCCAAGAGGTCGGAGATTGTTATTGATTTTGATTCCATTAACCACCGGGGAATGCTGGATCACGCCTCCAAGTGAAAACCCGCCGTGGAGCGCTGCTGAATGAAGCCGATGGAGAAAGACGGCTTTCTGCAGATGTTTCCCTGAACTACTCCTCAAAATGTTAGTGTTTGTGTGGAGCACTTCAATCCATCATGTTTGTCCTCACAGTCAGGAAAATAGTAGTCAGGGTTTCATTTAGTGCCAGCATTGGTTCTGATCTTTTCAAATCTTTCATCTTGGGACTTTTTCATATTTCTCCTTCATGGAGGTTTCCTGCTGTGTGTTTAAAAACACTTTTATTTCTTGATCCACGGCTTTCTAATTTAGTTTTTATTGGTAGTAAAGATGCTTTAGATGCAGTATTATTGATACTGTGGATCACTCTGGATTGTTAGATTTGAAAATACCTCTGTGCTTTTTGTTCAGGATTATTGGAAAACATGTATGTAAACACACACACACATACATATATATATATATATATATATATATATATATATATATATATATATATATATACACATGGATATCTGCCTTGAGTTTTGTTTCTCACTGACTGTTGTCGAAATAATGTGGTACCATTAAACCTAAACCTTTATTACTGAGGGGAAGCGCAGACGTGTTTACGGCATTCCTCCTTCAATCTTTTCAGTCGTCTGTGCTTTCAGTGCAATAAAAATGGGATGAAAAAAACCTAATGACTGCTGTTATTATTCCTCTAAAGAATGTACACCTGTTGCAGAATTCCATAGGCACACGTTTAAAAGATGTGCTGTATTTTTAGACAGCTCCCAGTTATAATCCCCTTACTGTACTGGAGGCAGAAACCAGTTTGCAACTTGCGTTTTGGACAGAATATCTGAATGACTTACTCCTCTGCTTTTGTAAACTACTTTAAAAATGTACAAAGTACTTTAGTACTTAACTACACACAAATTGTACTTAATTACAGTAACGTGACTACATGTAACTAGTTACTTTCCACCAGAGACAGAAAGTTCTGCTCACTCATTCAGGCTGGAGGAAGCGTGTCTGAACAAAACTAATTCTTGCGGCTGATTCTCAAAGGGCTTAGATCTGGACTTTGACTGGGCCATCCTAACCCATGACTGCTTTGATCTGAACCATTCCATATCTGGCTGTATGCCTAGGGTTATCTTGCTGGAAGGGGAACCTCTGCCCCAGTCTCAAGTCATTTGCATCCTCTTCCAGGATAGTCCTGGATTTGGCTGCATCCATCCTCCCATCAGCTTAGACCAGCATCCCCCTCCCTGCTGAAGTTCTTTCTAAGTTGAGTTGATGTCTTAAGAAACTTTCTGTCATCAGCCATCATAAATATTTCTTTTGCATGATAGAACACCATAACAGTAATTTAAAAAAAAGAAATGGAACTTCTTACATTACAGAAAGAAGCTGATGTTCTGTGTACTTGAGAAGATATACTGATACCTGTACATGGAGGAGGAAGACAAATGCTTTCAGGGACACCACTAAGTCATCGTTTCAGGTATGCAGTGATGTGAAAATATGGACTCATTGAAATCCAACAATAATATTGCTGTTATGACCAATACCTCATATTACCGATCTATTTCACTATCCTTTCTACACTGATCAAACAACCACACCGCTGACATTTCTGTTTAAACATCTCCCAACCCTGTGCCTCATCTCCAACATGGTCACATTCAAACAAAAATGACAATGTTTTAAAGCCTTATTTCTGATGATTATGATTTCCTCCCACCTCCAGCTAATAAAAACACAGTATTTAAGATTAGAATATTGTATCAGATCAATAAAGCAAAATTTTTCATGCAGAAATGGGGGCTTGATGTAAAGTAATATTTAATATTGGCTCATAGTTTTGTTTTGTTTTTTGCGACCGGTTCTTTTTATCTGACAAACAAGCCTCTTATAAAAGGATATTCTAATTTACTGAATGTAACTGTATGTATGCTCTGCCTACTCACTCAGTCGGCCGTTCACACCAGCCCTGGTTCTGCTGGATGTTTCTTCTTGTTTTCTTCTCCTTTGTTGCTACATGCATGCTCGGTATGAGAGATTGCTGCAGTCAACCACACCATGGAAGCAACTGTACCCTGTCACTCTATGCTCATCCAGGAGGAGTGAGTGTTGCAAGTCAAAGACTCCATTTAACCTGCTGGGTTTCCTTATAAAGATTTTTTTTTTACCTTTTTCATCGATGTCGTTGATCCCATGTCAATAACCTTTATTCATAGATTTGTTTACCAGATGAAGTATTTCTGCTTCAGGTGCTGCACAGAGGAACACTGAGCTAGGATTTCTTTCTTCTGTACTACGGTATTGAAGTTTTGTGTATTGCTGTGTGGCTCAGGGATCTGTTTTGTTAAATCTGGCTATTTCCTTCATGTTATAATTTGCAGTATTTTTATCAATAAAATAGCTTGGGTACTGTGATTTATTTGTGTTGTTTTTCACAATACTGTTTAGCAGAGATCTTTTTGATATTGTTTCTTCTAACAGTTTGTACAATAATCTTTTTTGTGAAATCAGTATGTAAATTCATTTTCACATCTTTTATATTTAGACTCTACCTCCTTCTTTCTGTCATTATTTTTAGGTAGTATTTTTGTTTTTTGAAGCGTTTTGCGAACCTCATTTGATTCATGAACAATTTTTATTCTTTGTTACACAGCTTCACTGAACAATGATTGTTATATAACTCAATATTTTTTAGAAAAGCTTCATAAGCTACATTAATAGTTCTTGTTGATACCATCCAAACTTACCACCATTAGCTCTCGCTTACATTTACCCAACCTCAGTCCAACCCTGCCAACAGGTCCCCCAGTGTAGGGCAAGCCCTGAATCCCTTCACCACGGTGGCTGGTTGTCTCCACAAGCCTCCAGCAGCAGGGAAGCAAACAATCATTTACTCTCACCACTCTGTCCAAGTCTATCCATCCCGATCCTGGTTCTGCTGAGGTTTCTTGATTAAAGCGAGTTGTTCTTCCCTATGGTTTACACATGCTTAAAAATGTAAAATATAGGATGCTGTTACTTAGACATCCTTTCACAACTAAATCTGTTAAACTTCACTTTGATTGGATCAAACTTGACTGCAATTAACTTGAGCAGTTATATGACTGTTTGTTATGACTTAACAAATGTAATAGGTTGGAACTGGATATTTTTCTTTTTCTCAGTAATTGATTTGTGATCATTTTAACCACTAACTTGAAAATAATGAAACACTGTCTATTGTTGCAGGTTAAAGCAAGACACTTCGAAACAACAGCAGTTTTAAGGATTTTTATTCTTTACTGTAGAAACACTGTACATAAATTACTTTCTCTGAGACTAATATCGATGTACGGATAAATGGAAATTTTCAACCTTCAACATAAAGTTAAATCAACAAAACACCGTTGACTTGTCCTGTCTGGAAAAAAATAACTTTGTATCACATGATGTCAACTCTGTTTTCTGCTTAAATGTTTAGTTGCCTTCCAACCTTTGTACAGACATGTACACACAGAAGAAATCTCTAAGAGAGCAGAGACCTACAATCAATGAGAAACATCCACATCGATTTTTGATTTATTACTGTTACTTATGTGTCATTCATGAAGATGCACTGTCCCTGTAAGAAAAACAAGCAAAAACAACCACAGTCTGTTGCTAATCACAGCAACCCAGCTGCCCCCGCCCCACCAAGCCATGACAACAAGTTTCTACTGCAAGCAGCACTACTACCTTTGACTGACAAAAATCACAAGGTCTATGCATTATAATGCAGAGTCACAATTTGGAGAAGAAAAGGACTCTGTTGGTTCTTTCTGGTCTACACAGACTGTGTGTACTGTGATCCTCTGCCCATGCCAGCCCTTTCACTGACGTCTGCTTTCTAGGCCTTGGGTTAGCACAAGGGATGATGAGGAGGAGTGCTTGTAGAAATGACCAAACGGATCATATCTGTCAAGAGGAAAAATAATACAATGCAACATTTGGTTCTTGTTAAGTTCTCATGATCTGTTGTGATGGTGGGGGTGTAGGTAAAGTAGTAATAGTGCGATACATGTAGGTAATAGTATGTAAACGCTTTTCTGTTGAGTTTAATATCCCTTTTTTGTCTGAAGCAAATGCAAGTTTATATAGAAAATCAAAAATTACAAACAAACAACAAAAAAGTCTTATTTGCTTTTTTTTTTCTTGTACAAATTTCAGTCCTTTTTTGTGCCTGTCTCTCTTAGAGAGACTCCGCAACAGCTCCATTCAATGGCCTCAGCCATGGAATAATAAATCCTATAGACAAGGCTCAAACCGAAGTGATGGGTCCCATCTGGACCCTCAGACACAAGGTAGCTTCAACATATGTTAGGGATGCTCAGTCCCGAGCTGTTTAAATGCTTCTGAAGGCTGCTTGCACACCAAGCTGACTATCTGAACTAGTCTCTAAGTTTCCCTCTATTATCCAAAGTCTCTGTTAACAGGTACATAGCTCACAACATGGCAGTCAGAGGGAAATGTAAGGGCATGCGTGCAGCCTGTCTAAAAGCACGAGAGGGAACAGAAAAACTAGAACATTAAAGAACCTTTCCTGGGTTCATGAAGACAGTCCCAGCTGTAGTTTCAGGTCAGTTAGAAGAAAATAATAATCATCAAAAAGTCTTTGCATTCTACTTTAACCACCTGGAAAAAAACAAAATCTAAGGGGGTCGGTGGGCAGTTTCTGGAGTCTTTGACAGTTCAATCTGTGACATCCATATAGTGTTAAAACAAAACCTTTTGTGTTAGTCTTCGACAGTCAGAGGTGGAACCGTCTGGACTTGTTCACGCCGTGTTACCTCCTCCCGATCTCACTCTGCCGGAGGAACTGGATGTTATTGGCGCTGTCGGCCAGTTCGGGGCACTGCTCAATGGACAAGACGTAGTAGCCATCGTAACCCTGAACCTTTCCACTGCTCAGGAGCTGCCTTTTTTCTCCCTCTGTCCACAGCCTTACACCTTCCTCCCCGTCTCTCACCCGCTGCTGTTCACGGGCCCAGGCACTTGACAGTGCCCTCTGCCGCATCTGTTTCAGGATCCGGGTTTTCTCTTCGTCCAATGTTGTTCCGTAGCGCACGTGGAGTACCAGAGCGCCGTGCTGCAGTTCTACGTCAGCGAAGCGCCGTGTTCTCCCGTTCATCACAGTCGTAGACTGGGACACTGTGACATTCACTCCGTTTTCCAGTGACTTCCTGCCTGAGGTGAGCCGCAGGGCGCTCAGGTCATTTTCTGGAAGGCTGGTCTTGATGAAGTAGTGAGTGTCTCGGCCCTCCACGGTGAAATGTAAGTTCTCCAGGTAGAAGGCGTTGTTTAGGACTCCAGCCACTTTGATGCAGTCCTCGCTGGCTATGTTTAAAGCATTTGTCACCACTCGTCCCTGCACCACAGCGAACATGACACCCTTTCCTATCAGCGACTTGACTGTTGCGAACCATAACCAAGGCTTGGTGTGGTCGCAATGCCGTCGGCTCGGCTGAATTTCTGCCATTCGCTCGAAGGACAAGAAGGCGGACGACTGGCGAGTTACCTCCTGCTGCACACCTGAGATAGACTGCAGAGACAAGCAACAAGGAGACATCACAACATGTCCAGTGCATGAAAACACACTAACAGCCACTGACATAGTGTCTTTTTACAGTATCTTGCCGAAATTGTTATACCCAAAGACAATAATCAGATCTGGACATATTACAGCTACAGAGTTTCATGTTTTTGTTGGGAGTTTATTTAACAGACCAACACAAGGTAGTGCATAATGTTTCAGCAATGTCTCTACCAGCTTTGTGCTCAACGTTTTCCTGTTTTTATTTTTCCAGAATAGCTGAAGCTCAGTCAGATTGAGTGGAGGACAACAACTTCAAGTCTTGCCACAGATTATAAATCAGATTTTGACTGGGCCATTCAACAACATGAACGTACTTTGATCTAAACCATTCCGTTGTAGCTCCATGTTTGCTGGAATTTGTAGAGATAAATAACTTTCCTGTCAGCTGGTTCTGTTACCTGAGCTGTGGATCTCTGCAGCTAACCTCTAGGTGCTCCCAGTAGTTGTGGAGGAGGTTAAAGCAGGCTTAAAGTGTTGCTGAGATCCACATTAGAACCTGAGCCATTCTACCATGTGGGGTAACAAGATTTCCATTGGGTTCTGGATGTAATGTAAATATGGAAATACTTATCTAGCGGATGCTTTTGCAAGGAACTGTACCACATTTGGTCTAGAGCTCTAAATTTTCTGTTCAACCACACAGTAAATAGGGAAATGTATGCTGTTATGCCTTGTTTATAAAAAATACCTGTTTTATTATTCATTGAGCTGATTTCATAGCGGCATTTTTTAAAATGAAAATCTTAATGACATTTCATTTGTGCCTGGGGGGGGGAGGGTTGTAACTGTTCCCACTTCCCATTACGGAGCTCCTCCACAGGACTGCATCATACTGTACCAAAGCTAATAAACACTACAAATAGTCTGCACTGTAGACTATGCTTTCTGCATGTGTGTGTCTGGATTAGTGGGCTCAGCTGGTCAGTACTTCAGCAGATACTGAACGTCTCTAAAAAAAGGATTCCTCACTTCAGATAACACTTTAAATTGCTCCAAGCCTTTCTGACTCCCTCCCTCACCTTCTCCAGTCTTCTCCGTACCCTTCCCTTATTTGCGACTCTGTCTTGATTCAAACACTTTTTTGGCTGAAGCTGAGCACGCTGTTTGGGTTGAAGTGTGACTGCTTGATAGTCTGTGCAGCATAATTACACCAGCAACAGAGTGGGTGCAGGAGAAGAGAAAGGAGCAGAGAATGAGGTTGAGATGGGAGTCACTGGATGCAGTCTATCAATCGTTCACAGAGCTTTGTCCTGGTATTATTGCTCTTTCCCCAAATCTTTGACAATCTCCTAAAACATTTTTCATAGGGTCACGTTTTAGGTTTACTAGGGAATCAAATATGTCTCATCTGTAGCTGAGAAGTTCAGATGTGTAGTGGCAGTGCCGTCATGGGCCTGTTTGTGCTGCAGGTGTTGACAGAGTAGTTATATTTGAATTTACTTTTATCTCACTTTGCATTAAAGCGGTGAAAGTGACCTGATTCTTTAATTCAATTCAATTCAATTTTATTTATATAACGCAAATTCATGAAACATGTCACCTCGAGGCACTTTACAAAGTCAAATCAATCATATTATACAGATTGGTCAAAAATGTCCTATATAAGGGAACCAGTTGATTGCTTCAAAGTCCCGACAAGCAGCATGAACCTTTATGCAGACATGACCAATCCTGAATTAGTGCAATGATGAGAGATAACTGAGAGCTTACAGGTGACAAAAATATTACATTCTTATTACTATTCATTGGTAATTATGCAGACATATAAAACTATAGCAACACATTTAGCATGTCCAACTAATTATATCCAACTGTCAATAAAAACTGAATATGTCATTTTATGGTAGTTTGTTGTCAAAACATCACAGAGGAAGTTATTATTTCAATTTTCACACTGAATGAACATGAAGTAGTGGCGGCAGCAGAGAATTAGGGGTCCGGAGTTTTTATAGGAGGTTCCAATTACATTTGACACAGCAAATAATAATAATATACATAAGAAGGATTTACTGATCCCAAGATATAATGGGTAAAAATTGTGAAATACATATTACTGACTGCTAACTAACTTCTTTTAATGATTCAACAAATATCAAACAAGAAGCTAACTAAGTCAAAACACGCTGCAGAAAACCTCTTTACCAGAGTGGAGAATCTAGCATCATCCTGGACCTTCCTTATATTAATATTTTAGTTACTAATACTTTATACAGTACAATAAATAGTATGTGTGTTATATTTTGAATAAAATTATATTTGTTTAATTAATTTATAAATTAAATATTACACATATTGTTCAGAAAAATAAAGGCATCAATTAAACTGTGATTCATTTCTTTTTATTACTGCACCTTTAAACAACCAAGAGCTGTATGTTTGGAATCAGGACAATAAATATGGTAGCGAAGAGGGAAGCTTAGTTTTGAACTTACTGTGTAGATCTATTTTATTTTCTCAGTTTATTGCGCAAACCCTTTTGCTGTCAGCAGAGAATTGGACCGGCTGCAGGAATGAAAAGTAATGTGGTGATCTATATGACCTTTTATTGTTTTTAGCTACTCCGGGAATGCTTTGAACTTCACCAAACCAAGCACCATATAATTTTCACATCTTGATGCAAATCCATATAGGAGCTCCCAGAGAGGTTTCATGTTGTTTTCTGTCATAGCCAGAGGTTTTAAGTCTACCTGTATATCAAGTGAAAGCTCCTCTGTTCTGTTCCTCACAGGACCCTGCTGATGCTTATTAGAGTAAACCTCCACCTCATTTTTTGCTGGATGAATGTAAAAATCAAGTTTTTTTATTGTCATTATGTAGCCATAATGAAAATTTTAAAATTCTTTCATAAGTGATTAGCTGTAACTTACAATCAGTCTATTCTGGGTCAGCATTAATGCCGTACTGCTAACTTCAGCTTGGGTTATGCCACTCCTCGACATGTGCGCACACGCCCCAGTCTCCCCTCTTGCCTCCGCGACTGCTCTGAAATGAGGAGGGCTCAGCCGTCTTGAGGAGGGTCTTACCCCCCCATGCACCCCCCCTTCCGCCGCCATTGCATCGAAGTATGGGTTAATGAAATTATGCACGCAGCTTTGGATTTAGATTTCATTACCTAACAGAAAAGGATGACTTACAGTGGACACAATATATCTACCCATATTTGTTCAAATGCCAGGTTTTTGTGATGTAAAAAATGAGATCAGGATAAAAACAGTTCAGAATTCTGTGCACCTTTAATGTTGCATTTATTATTATATTATTTAATCCAGGCATGGCGAAAGTACAGCCCGAGGCCCTGAACTGATTTTATGCAGCCCTACAATTTAAGAATGATTTGGCCCACCAGCACAGGTGCTTGATGAAGATGGAGACTTTTTTATTTTTAATTAGGGCAAAATTAATCCAGAAAAGTTAAAATCTCCTAAAAATTTTAAATGTTAGGTGCAACACAAAGTTTAATTAATTAAATAAAATAAAATTGGCTAAATACGGGAAGTATTTTCAAAGAAAGACCAACCCAAATCCTGTTCCTTTTGCTAAGAATAGACTTTTCCCCTCATTAAATCGAGCCCAAAAGAACAAACTAAATGACCATCTTTAAAAAAAAAGATGTTTAAGTTTTGGATCAATGATTTACAAATCCCTTTCATACAGAAAATATGACTCATTTGTTCAATTAAAATTGTATGCTCATCTTTCGTGGGGCAGGTAAAAAAGAATCACAGTATAATTTCTGAGTAGTTTTAATTTTGTTTAGTTTTTTTCTTACATTGGCCCTCAAATACTTTTGACTTGCCGGTGTTGGCCCACATGACGAAAGGTTAGGACCCCCCTTTATTTAATCAAAGTGCAAACAAAACCTGACAAGTATAAAATATGCTGCGACGGTCAAGGGAACAGCACTGGTTTAAATCATATTTCTATCATAGATTCCAGTTTGTTCCTGTTAATGATAAATGTGCTTCACACAAAAGAGCAACCTGTGAAGTTCCACAGGGTTCAGTGCTTGGATCTCTTCACTGGATCCCAGTGTTTCCCAGCCTGGAGGCCACAGGTAAAATGATCACACATGTTGGGATAAATTTCCATTGTCGTTGTAATGACACGCAGCTATATATATATACAACGATTCTTATCAACCCAATCACTTAGGCAGACTACTAGCATGTCTTGAAGCTATAAAAAACTGGAGGACTTTAAATGTTCTGCTTTAAAATTCTGACTAAAGAGAGGTTACCATCTTTGGACCAGATACTGTGAACACAAACAACTTAGTCAGTCCCTTACTTGGGATGGCATTAAACGTTTCTCCATCATTTCCTGGATAATTGAAAAGAGTTGACAGAATCGTGTCACGGAAGCTTCCCACAGTTTGACAGGAACGCTGCAGGACGTCTGGGTAATACTAGCTGAGTAATACATGTGAGCACAACCCTTGTTATCACCACATGGTTGGACTAAGGAGTAGGATTGAGAAAGAAACAAAACATCCATCCCAGGCTAAAATCTTCTAAGACTCTGTGGGTTTGATGAAATCAAATTGGAACATTTGGCTACAGTTCCGCAGAAAGAACCCAGCACATTTTCTTCAGGTGGAACTAGACTTTTTGTCATCAAAGTAAGTCCAGGCATACTTCTAAACTAACAAGAAGATTTTCTTCACCAGAAGAGAATAACGTTTTGGAATGGCTGAACTGCCCTGAACTGAGTCTGACTGGGATCACCTGCAGAGCGTTGTGGACAGCAGACGTCCTCTCTAGCTGATAGATTTAGAGAACTTTTTCAACAAGGGGACAAAAATCACCAACAAATCAAGTTTGAATTATGTAACCGAATCAATAAAATATTTGTTTAAAGGTGATCACACTTTTGCAACCAGTTTATTGATGCTCTTATTTAATTTTTTGTATATTATTTTTTATATATATATTTATTTTTCAGCTGACTTGTATGTCACCTTAATGTTGAAGTGTTATCTCATGGTCCTTTTTCTTTGCGTCACAAAAACCTGGCCTTTTAACAGAGGTGGGTAGACTATCTGCTCTAAACAAATAAAACACTGAACTCATCGCACACAAGAACATCAGCCTGCGTGAAACATCCACAAGCCTGATGAGTCGGACAACCGATCCAAGAATCAACAAAACAGTCCAAACCTCCTGAGCTAAGCGTTTCTGTGAAACAACAGGACGCTCTGATCAGGAACTCAACACATACACCCACAGCACGTGATCAGGAGCCTGCACTGGGGTAGAGTCCGCCCTGCGAACACTAAACTGCTTCTGGTCTGACAAGTTGGTTTAATGAATTATTTAATTATTAATGGAGAAGAATATAGATTGTAGTAATCAGAGGATGTGAAACATTTAGATTGTCTAACGAACTGTACCAAAATGAATGAGAATACACACAGGCAGGTCATCCCAACGCTGGCTCTTGGTCATCTCCAGGGACGGCTCTGTCAGGTCAAATTTGGGAATAGGGAATCCTGGGATGGCGTTATGAAGATGAAAGCCAAATGTGACTAACCAGATATTGACATCTGCAGGGAGAAAAAAAAGCACTGAGTGAAGATCCTAGAATAGAAACTGTGGCTTGGGACTTCTGGTACGTTTTCAGAAAAAGCTAAACAAAAATGTGTCGCCTACTGTCCATTCTGTAATATTAAAGCTCCTTTTCCCTTTTTCCAACCCAGTATTTATCTGATCCATGTTCCACACCTGAATCCTTCCAGCAGGGCAGGAACGGAACCTATTACCTGTCACATACTCTTTGACCTGATGAATCTTGCTGATGGGGTTGTTGCCTCGGAACATATATAAGTTAAAGGGCTGTGGGTCTTTCCCAACACGCGTCCATGTGCTGATGTCAGGAGTGGTCCATCTTCAGGAGAAGAAGAAGAAAAGCGAGACACACTCTGATCAGGTGTGACGCTGACAAAGCACACAGTAAGCGTTTGTATGCAGTCACACACCATGCTTGGACTAGAAATGAGCAAATAAGAGACGGATGGTCTACCTCCCAGCAGGGATGTCATAATCTCTGTCTCCAAAATGCAGCAGTCGTGTCAGAGGATCATACAAGCCACCATGGAAACCAATCACCAGGACAAAGTCAGGGTTGGAGTCAAAGTAAACCTCTCCGTATGCTGTGTACTGTACCTAGACACACACACACACACACACACACACACACACACACACACACACACACACACACACACACACACATACACACACACACACACACACACATTGATTTAGAATCTGCTGAAGAGACACGAGATGATTTAACACATAGATCCTCAGCAACTCTCTTCCTCCTCTTTATGAAAAAACACTTGTACCTGTTTAAGAAGTAGTCCGTTGTTGCTGAAGACGGCCAGCGGAGTCCCCGTGTTATCACAGGCAATATAAAACTCCGCGCCGTTACTGATTTCCATGGCAAACACGTGGCCCTGTGCAACCACACACAACACACTTACATTCATTAAGACTGCAAGGTGATTTAGATTATTACAGCAGAACAACTCCTCATAATATACATGTGGGCCTTAAAATGATACAAACATTAGTTTGCTCTGTGCTGCGCTGCTGAAAACCCTCAAACTCACCTATTCATCACTGCAGTTCCTCACTAACAGAAACCCTGTGTTGTGAGCAGCTTTATTTTAGATGTTAAACCGCTTAATAGCCCAGGAAATGCATTTTGGAAGGTTATTAGGTTGACAACATTTACAGGAACGTGCTACTTTCTTTATCTATGTGAGTGTGTGATTGTGATTGTCTGTACTGCCTGAGGAGACTGCTAAACTGAATTGCCCTTTAAGAATAAAGTATTCTGAACGTGAATCTTATTTTGAGTTTTAAGATTTTTTTGGGGGGGGGATCCTTAGCTCCAGGATAGTGGCGGTATTTCCAAATTCCCTTTAAATGAGAAAAGTTTAGTTTTTTTGAAGTGAAAAGCAGAGTGTGTTGATTGCTGGATCATTGGGATTACAGCTGATGGAGCAGAAACATGGCAGGAGGTTGCAGTGGACTGAACGTAAAGAGACAGCTTTAAATGAGGCGAAACAAGATAGATAATGTAGGGTGAGGGCAAGTCTGTTGGATGTCCTCCCATCCTGATTGGCATGTTGTTCATACTCTTTTCCTCTGGGAGGAGCTCATGAACTATGACAAATTCTTCCAAACCAGATCACGTTTTACCCCACGACAACCCCTAAATTATTAACTTTAGACCATATTACTATTATTGTTACTATTATTATTAGAATAATATAGAATATTATTATTATTATTATTGTTGTTATTATTATTATAATAATATTATAACTGGGTATAGAACATGGATGGATGGATAATAATAATAATAATAATAATAATAATAATAATAATAATTTGACTTTATTTGGCTCACATACATACATGCAAAATAATCTGATTCACATGTAGCTGGTGGTACATTTTAGATCCAACAAGCCAGATCATGACGCTGGAAATAAGCACACCAAGGCCTTCGCCTCTGTCCTCTCCTTCTACCCTCTATTGCCTCTTTGGTTTGAGCTCAGCTAAAGTCTAGGAGCATAGGCTCGACCTTCATGAATGGGTTTCAGCTCTTGGAAGCCGACCAATGTACCACTGTTTGCTCCTGTGTCTCCTCAAAATCCTGCCTTGTGTCAGGACTTTTTTTTGGCATACAACTAGAAACTTGCTACTTCCTTTGGCAACACATCTTGCCGAGCTTTGGTGCAATTTTGGGATGTGTGCGCTTCTTCCCAGCTTCTAGCCCGGATTCGGCAGAGAGAGCAGAGCATAACACTTCCTATGTGCAACCAGTCTAAAGTGATGCTTCTTAGAAACCCTTGTCCAAAAGTCCTTCAAGATAAAGTATAATGTCCTTAACGTCATGTTGCTGTAGCTAACAGGAAGGTGGGGGAAGTTACTTAATGTAACTGGAGATCTAAGATTAAGTTTCTTTCATCAGCGAAAAAAGTACAACTTACACACTGCTAGTCAACAAACAAGCAATACTTATTTTGCAAACACTTGATACTGTTTGCCTCCTCTTCATGTTTAGTTTCTTAATGCAACCCACTGACTGTCAGAAATGCTGTTCAGTGGCAGCTACCTGCAGATCGTAGTAGAAAGACGTGATCTCAGAGCTAGAGTGGTTGTAGACATGGGTGATCCTTGTGGGGTAGTTCAAGTCAGCATAGAAAAACTGCAGGTGCTGGCCCAGACTGTTCCGGGATGCCACACGCCGACCCAAACCATCATACCGGTACTGAATGTTCCAGCTGGCTGCTTTACTGTATACACGAACTAAAAGACCTGAAATCAAATAGAAGGACAAATAGTTCAAACTCATGCTAAATGTGTGAGAAAGTTATCATCCAAGCTATCACATCACCAACTGTTTGTTCTGGTATAACCTAGATTTGTTCTAGAACAGCTAGTTTTACAAGGATATTAAAGCTGTACACTGCTCTCTCATTTTTGGTGGAACTGGATAATTATTCCCACCTTTGGAATTGTACTCAAATATCTCCGTTCCTCTCTGTCTCAGGAATCCATCTTCATCCATTCTGTACTGAACATCTCCCAGCCGAGTGATTCTGTCCCTCAGGTCGTAGCGTAGCGGGGTCAGCCGACCACTGTTCCCTGGGTTCAGTAAGTGCAGGTTTCCATTCAGATCATAGTTATACCTGCAAAGCCAGCATCAAAGAGTCTGCATGTCACATCAACTCACAGTGGCGTGTTCTTCTTACAGCAGTTTAACGAACTAAAACCCACCTCCACATTAACTTCTCATTAAGGGAGACTGTCTGCAACTGTCCGTCAACATCATACTCATAACCATATTTGGTTGTATTGGCAAAGGGTCCAATTTTGATCTCGCGCTTCGTCACTCTGCCCATGTTGTCGTACTGAATGGTGATCCAGTACATGAGTGACCTGAAAATCTCATACTGGATCTCCTTGATACGGCCATGCTTGTCAAAGTGCTTGGTGTAGGTCATCACTGCTGTGGAGATGATCTGAAACAGAGATTCAACATCGATTTCCTTCTGTGACAAAGTCCTGCTTATCAGACTCAAGCTGAGGCACAATAAATGAAGGACAGTCATGTAGTGAGGCCTTTTTCAGATCCATCATAAGTGGTATCTTAGCATAATGGGCTGATGGTGTGTGTATCATTTGAAAACCACTCCAAAAACCCTGAGATCGTACTTGGATGAAAACAAGTATAGAGACGCTTTCTATGCTCACATTAAGAAGAGAAAAACCCCAGTCAGACTGAGCTCTAGCTTTTAAGTAGGTTGTAACCTGATATCAACTGCTTTAATGCTGCTTTCCAGGTTGAATTTTCAGAGAAAGTGAACCTGGAGTAATTAACTTAAAATACTTGATTGTCTTTTTTCCCCTTTAAAGACATGTCTTTTTTGAACTCTCTTCCAAACCGGTCCAACTCTTAGGGAACATGGTGTAAAACATTTACTTGGATAGAAACATCTGTTTCTAGGCTTGTTGTGACACCACATTACTTCAGAAAATATTGGCCTTAAATTGTTCCAGCTGAGCCAGTAGCATGAAAATGTCCAAAATATCCTGTTATTCTGTAACATTAAAGTTTTTTTTTTTAACAACCCTTACTGCCCCATACATAACCCTCTCTCCACCACACCTGACCCAGTGCAGTCAGGGAGGTAGCGTTCTTCTGATCCCTGGCCAAAGCCAGACAGGATTACCAGATAGAGAGGCATGATTCATTGCTCCAAAGTAAAGTGGCTGAGTGCTTTACAGCACTGTATCCGACACTTCGGATTGCCATTCGGGAATGTAAGGAGATGTAGCTGCTTGGCCATTGTTGAGCAAGCTGCAAAGCCCCACCCCTTTGTGACTGAGTGCAGTTCAGGCTGTTTCCCAGCCTAAAAGCAGCAGACTGCTTGCATCAGGTGGAGATGATTTGATGATCAGGGAAGTTTGGAGGCACTTACTCACAGGACACCAAAGAGCAAAAAATGTGTGAGAGAAGTTCTGTGAGAATCTCGACTTTAAAAAATTGACTGCAGGACTAAAGCTTGATTTAAAAAAAAGAAAGAAGGAGCCGGTAAGCTTTGAAAAGCACTATGTATCTTGTAGCTGTGGACTAACATACAGTATTATGTCGTGTGATTAAGCTCAGGATAAACATACAGTGTTAAAGTCATGTGACTTCATGCAGGTGATTATATATGTATCAAAGTGAAGTTAAAAATATGTACTTTAAATGGTATTAAAGCTCATAGTAACTTGCTAAATGTTGTCTTATGTATTTAAATGAGCTAAAAGTTGTGAAAGTGTAAGGTTAATCATCACTTAATGTTTGGGTACTTTAAGGGTATTTAAACAGTCAAGTAATAATTAGTAAACTAACCAACGTTAATTTCAAGTAATTTAAAAAGTAATGGGTTTCAGGGTTATGTTAATTGAATGTGGTTAATTGGGTTACAGAACTTTTTTGTATTTCCTTGTTTGTGTTATAAGGTATTGGCCTGTATTGGCCTCAACAAAGAAAAATAATTGATTCTTGGACATTGAATGAATTCCAGAATTCCCAAATCTCCTGAAACAAGCTGCATTTTCAAGTGGGGGAAACTACAGGTTAAACCTAAAGAGTGAAGAGCATTTGACAGCCAAGGAAACCCATTGGAAGCATCCTATACACGGTTCTTGGGCTACATGAAGTTGGGTCTGCAGCTGGTGACAATCCAGAACTTTGGTGACACCTGTGTACTATACACCTCTTCATATGCTGAAAGAGCTTTGTGCTTTTATGGGGCATTGCTCCCAGTTAGTTGATGTCCCCAATCACTTCCACTTTGCTCTAGCACCCCTAAATGTTGACTATGGAATATTTAGTAGTGAAGAAATTTCACCACTGGACAGATTACACAGGTGGCCTCCTATGATGGTACCATGCTTGGATTTACTTTCCCGGGAATGACCTATTCTTTCCTAAGTATCTGTAGAAACATTACAATGTTAACCATGAGACCAATGGTTTAGAGGTCTCAGGCATCCTCCTCCTGTGCTGGAGATCCTAACATAACATCAAACTAATTTAGATATCCTACAGCTAGACTTAGTTAGTCTGCGGGATCTTGTTTATATTAGTGGTGTGGAGCAACAGATTATTGTCTGATCAGCAGCAGTATAAAACTTAAAGTTTATTAACATCCTGTTCATTTAACCTCTGCTGTCCATGGCTGTCCAACTGAAGGGATCACAGTGAAACAGAGACTTTTATGGTAAATAGTAAGTTGGATCAAACCAGCTCAGAGGTGCAGAAAGGTGAGTCTAAAATTGAGCAATTATTTATAATATTTTATCTTCCCTTGCTGGGTAAAAACGTGCAATGAAAAAAAAACTGGGGAGCAGCTGCTCCTCTTGTTAAATTGCTCGGGCGCTTGTGGCCAGGGACTGCAACACCTTGACTCAATGGGTTAACCCGATACGATTGACAATACCGTGTACTAAAGTGAAACCACTGTTTATATTAAAAAGTTTGACGCCTCCTAGCCAAGCCATATTTACAGCATATTTCCTGTTTTATATCCCGTAACGATGAATGCTACGAATGTTTGGGCTCATCACTGAAAGCACAGTGTGAGGTATAATCTGATTTCCCTGGGAAAAAAAAACCTTCTGAGGTTCTTTTTTCCTCCCTAATCTGTTGGTTGAGTCTGTTGAAAGCAATCCTTTCTTACCTGATTGATATCATAGTAGATAACTCCAAACTTCCCAAACTGCTCCACTTTGCCAGAGATGTCATCAAACTGGTAGAGATCAATAGGTAGCGGCGTCTCATTGATTACAGCCTGCATGCTGGTGACCCTGAAGCTGTTGTCATAAGTATAATCGAAGCGTGCGTTCACCATCCCGTCCTCGCTGAAGCGGAAAATTTGCTGATCAACCAGCGGGCCGATTTGGCGGTAGCGGATGGAGCAGATGAAGCGTTCGTTTTGTAGATTGACAGTTTTAAGCACGCCAGCGGTCTCATCGTATGTGAAACTGACCCGCGCTGAGTCATAGAGGATCTCTGCCAGCTTGTTCTGAGGAGACAAATACAACCATGCTGGAACAGATCCTGGTCACCCATATCAATATTCAGAGCATCATTAGTAGATGTTCATTGTCCTTGGTTATTTTCTGCCGATATATACATAGATATCATTATTATTATCATTATTATTATTATTATTATTATTATTATAGACACTGCTCTAATACCACACTATTGTTGCTTAGGTGAGAGAAATTACTTATCTCTAAATAACGTGTGCAGAACTTGAAAACTGACATGAAGTAGTCATAATGCATAATATGAACTTATGATAATCAATAAGAATATTAATGAAGCCACATACTTGTCTGCGATACTTGTACAGTATCCGTCGGCCGGTTCCTAGATGAGCAACTCTGAGGAGCTGGGGACACAGAAACACGTGGACGGGGGAAATCAGAGCTCTGATCAGAGGTGGCTAATACGAGAATGATCTGTTTGGTATAAGCCATCCTGAAAGGGGTGCACACCTGCAGTCTGAACAACCTTCAGCTTCTACACATTCTGACACATTACACATGCAAACCTTAATGTATTTTATTGGGATTTTATATGATAGACCGATACAAAGTAGTATAACTCTGAAGGGAAATGATAAATGATTTGCAGCATGTTTTTCCCAAATACAAATGTGAAAAGTGTGGCCTTGCTTTTGCATTCAGCCCTCTCTGATACTCTGGTACTCCTAAATAAAATTCTAATTGCCGACTGAAGTCACCTAATTTCCTAAACAGAGTCCACCTGTGTGTCATTTAATCTCAGCATGAATGCAGCTTTTCTGTTTCTGGCCTCAGAGGTTTGTTAGAAAATGTTAATGAACAAACTGTATCGTAAAGCCCAAAGGACAGGGAAACCTTTTGTGAGTAGAAACGAAGATGGAAGAAGTTAAACAAGGAAAAACCTGGAGGAAAACCTGTTGGAGACTAGAGCAAAGCTTTGCCTTCCAGCGGAACAACAACCATAAACATGCAGCTCGTTTTACAGTAGTTTATATCAAATAATATTTGTGTTAGGATGGTTCAGTTAACGTCTACAACTGAATTCAATAGCAAATATGTGGCAAGACCTGATAGCTGATGACCATAGAGGCTTTCTATCCAATCTGACTGAGCTGAGCCATGTGAAAAGCTGATGGAAACAGCCAACAAAATGTTTTACAATTCCTTCTACACTTTCTCAGGTTGCTGAATACAAATGGAAACTTGGACAACTGTTCAGAATTTTGCTGCTTCTTCATGAATATTCACTACTGAGTGTTGGTCTATCACATACAATCCTGAAAACACACCTCTGAAATTTAGAGCTGTTACATAAAAAATGGGGAAAAGTTCAAGATATATGGATACTTTACCAAAGCCAGTCACAGTCATTTTGAAAAAGCCAGGAAGGATTGCCTAAGTGCAACAAAGTGGGTGAAAGCCACACACCTGCCCTTCCTCAGAGTAGTCCACAGTAACAGAGGCATTGCTCTCCGGGGGGGTGTATATGTTCCTGTAGTATCCCACGGATCTGATGGTCTGCATGGTGTGCCGAGCCACGCTGGGCATGGTGACGGCAGATAGACGGTTCCCTGAGTCGTAGTCGAAGATGTACTGATGCTGGCTGTGCAGCAGCAGCACCATGGACTGTCAAAAAGTGGGCACAGGACAGCAGGACATGTCACATACAGGTCAAGGGGAGAGCGGGGACCTTTGTTGTCATACAGAACACAAAAGACTTTAATCAAGTCAGGGAAGGATGAAGGTAGAGAAATTGATCAACCATTATTCAGCAGAAATTCAGTTTACATGAGGTGTTTTGATCCAGATTTAAAGGAGTGGAAGATCTCCCTACATAGGACACACCATATTTCATGCCATGCTTCCTCTTTTGCCTTTCCATCATTCTGATGTTTGGCCCTCTGTTGTTCTTTCTCCCTTCACGTCTCCCTCTCTCTGACATCCTAACTAAGCTCCAAGCATCCCTGGAGTCTTGTCTCACAGTTGTACCTCTGTCTGTCCGGCTGTCTTTCCATCGCCTTCAATTATTCCCCTCTGTATCTCCACACAAACAAGGCCAGGTGCTGTTCATAGTGTCTGGCCCTTCCCAGGATAACACAGCAGAAGTGTTGGATTCATCCTCCCACCTCCCGCTCCCCTTCCCCTTCCCCCTCACACTGTTTGTTTTCTGCTCCCTCCTAAGCTCCCTTAGAGATGTTTTTCAAAGCCACTCACATTTAATGGTCTCTTCTTCTTCTTTTACTCTCTTCTCTCTGTCAGCCCTGCTTTCCTGACATCAATAGTTGCTTTCATTTGAGGACAAGATAGTTTTTTGGTGCTCAGTTTCCTTTCCTTTACTTTACCCCGCTGCCTTTCCACAAACATTCATTTTATGCTTTCTTTTGGAAGTCAACAGTTTCCTTGGGAAACGTTAGCAGCTCCAGAATTGCAGTGCAACTTCTACATGGTGCAGGCTACTCCGTCCTGAGTTCCCATCATCATGCTGTTTTTTTTCTCATCTATTTGCATTGAAATTAATTCAGAGAATTGGGTAAAATAATTATACAACAAACAACTTAAGTGAATCTTCAGAAGAAGAACTGAGCAGAAAGGTTTTAACAAAAAATTTCTCCACAGGCTCAGGTGGTTTCTCTTTAAGATTTAAGAAGGAGAAATGTAGACGTCCACGTCATGAAGGTCATTTACCACTGCGGACCACAACTCCATCACCTCATACCTTTTTATGCAGGTAGAAGTTAGTCAGATGTTGTACCACTTTGCCAAACTGTAAAAGAAGGCCCAAATTCAGAAAAAAAAATATTGTTCAGCATGATCAGGAGCAACCCTGGAACCACCAAGGTTCAAGCCTGCTATGAACTGGAAGCAGCTTGAAAGCAAGTTTTACTTCACACTGGACTGACATGATGTAAGACAAGGGAGAAGCTGCAGCTTCCAAGTCCGCATCCTCAAGTATTACTGAAGTTTGCAGCTGCCCACTGAAACAGGGTAAACACGTTTCTTCTGGAGAGGTTTCCTGGTCAGACGAGGCAATGATTAATTTCACCACAATGACATAAAGACTGCTTTGGAGTGTCAAGGTGAGGCTTTGAAAGTTCAGAAGACCATACCAACAGTTAAACAAGGTGCTGACACAATCATTTTGATTAAACTCCATCAACCCTCAACTTCTCCTCACACCAAAAACCTTCTAAATAAAACAAGCTGTCATCATTCCATCTCTGTCTGACAATAATAATACAAACCATCTGTTGAATGATACTGGATGCAGCTGATGTTTTGGAAATGTTAGAAAAGCCTGACCCAGTACGCTCTGGTTTGGAAGAGTCGTTGCTGTAAGAAAGGAGGTAGATCATTTGGCTTTTGTGTCGCCTACCTTATCCAGATAGGTGTAGCTCCATATCTTTCCGTCAGCAAAGACTCGTGAAATTATTCTTCCTTGATTGTCGTACTCCCACCTCTCTTTGGTTGGACCCCTCTGGAGGCCAGTCACCTGCCCTGTGCTGAACACACAAACACACATAGTCAAGCTCCCATTTTACATTACAACTACAACGCTAATCCAAGTTATCATATGATGGACGATTTAACCCGGAGTTTTCTGTAGTTCTGATGAGCGCCTCTGCCAGTACAAAGGTACTTACCTGGAGTATGTCAGGTTCACTGAGAGCAGTTCGTTGCTGGGAACCCACAGCGTTGGGTGGCCCTGGGTGTCGTAGATGATATTCAACAGGAACTTTCTATGGTCATCATAAACCTTCTCTGTTCGCAGTGAGCGATCATAGTCCACTGACAGCAAGTTTCTTCCATTTACCTGGATGTCCGTGGTGACAAACAAGCAGAATGCAAACGATCTGTTTAAAAACAAATGCTTTTTGCACTGTGACACAGAATTTAGTGATCTGTGTCATGTGAGCTTCTACCATTCAGCAGCATAGCTGCTCTAATACCCAGATTGTTGAGGTTTCTTTTCTTCCACTGCTGGCGCTGCAGGTTTCTTATCCGTTAACAGGGAGACCAATCTACCTTGTTTGTGCACTTTACTATCGTACACACACACGCACAATCCCAGTAAAAAAGAAAGGAGACCCTCTCTGAATGCTGGGGATTATTTGTCAGGATACCTAAAATGATTTGGTCTTTTCCAGGGTCTCAGATGATTTAAATCTGACATCAGGTGTACACTCAGCAGATTCTACACAGTCAGTATTCATTACACACAAGAAACAGCCAAAATGGCAAAGCAGTGTGAGAAACACTGAATGTATCCCACAAATCAACAGCTTCAATAACCTCTTAGGACTCGCTGTAATTTAACAAGGCTGAGGCAATGAACCCAGAAATGTATTATTAGGACCACAAAACCCAGGCCCACCCCTCAAGCTTTAGTGGACCTGGTTCTTCCTGACTCCCTTTGCTATTCATTGCACCTTTGCTAAGGGGTAATAGCTGGTATTTGGGTGGAAGAAGACTACGTCTCAGATTATATTAAAATTATACAATATTTCTTGTTTTAGTGAAGTCTTGCAGAGTGCAACTGATAGTTTTCAAAATGGCAGTTTCTCTGGTAAAAAATACGCAGTGCTTTGAAAAGGTAGTTTCCGCCCTGCAGACTTCTGTTTTTGCTTTTCTGTTGCACTGAAACATCTCAGATGAACAAACTAATTTCAGTGTCAGACTAACATAACCTGACTAAATACAATAAGTTGCTTTTTAAATGATTGTAATTATTAGGGAGGAAAACTTGTACCCCCCCCCCACCCTATAGATTACCAATCAATGTGAAGAGTAGCTCCTTGTACTTTTGAAAGTTGTAGGTTTTGTTGAGAATAAAACATGTATCTTAGTTGGGGTTGCTGAGGAAAGCAGAGTGGTGTCTGTCTCTCCCTGCTCCAAGGTAAGGTAAACATTACATGAGTTTTATGGCAGGGGGGTAGGTCATTTGGCTTGACCCCGTACTGGGAAGAGCAGCTCCTTTGTTTGAGAAACACATAGCCTCCAAATCTGAAATCACCCCTCCCCCTGAGTTTAGCGGGAGGGGCACTAAGTTGATGGAAAGGATGTCTTGGCAAAACTTAGATCAGACAAAGAGCTGCATGGGCCAGGGAATGGACATAGATGCACTGGTAATGTAGATTTTTGTCTCCATATTTAATTCCTAATAAATTAAATATGCATATTACACTGTTTACCTCTTGATCAATGTTTTCCTCATTTACTGCCAAATCTGGAACCGGGGTAAGATGGGCCTTCAATAGATATGTAGGAGCAGGCCGGTGAACCAAATCTAACAGTTTGATTCCAGCTCCCTTCCGTATGTTACCCCGTATGTTCCTAACAGAGCACTTCGCTCTCAGACTGCAGGTCTGCTGGTGGTTCCTAGAGTCTCTAAAAGTAGAATGGGAGGCAGATCCTTTAGCTATCAGGCTCCTCTCCTGTGGAACCAACTCCCAGTTTTGGTCTGTGAGGCAGACACCCTGTCTACTTTTAAGACTAATCTTAAAACTTTCCTTTTTGACAAAGCTTATAGTTAGAGTGGCTCATGTTACCCTGAGCTACCTCTATAGTTATGCTGCTATAGGCTTAGGCTACTGGAGGACATCAGGGCCTATTTTTCTCACTCTACTGATTTCTACTGTTCTCCAGTCTACTGTTGTCCAGTTTTGCATTGCATTGAAATGACTGTTGTCATTTCAGCTTTTAACTTTTTGCTCTCTCTCTTTTTTCTTCATAGTAGGTACACCTGGTCTGACGTTCTGTTAGCTGTGACATCATCCAGGGAAGACAGATCACCACTATTACCATCTAATGTAGAACAGATTACTGGATCAATGTGTGCTTCTGTGCTTGTTTGTCTGTCTTGTTGTGTCTCTGCTCTGTCTTCTGTAACCCCCAGTCGGTCGAGGCAGATGACCGTTCATACTGAGCCCGGTTCTGCTGGAGGTTTTTCCTTCCGTTAATGGGGAGTTTTTCTTTCCGCTGTCGCTTCATGCTTGCTCAGTATGAGGGATTGCTGCAAAGCCATGGACAATGCACACGACTCTCCCTGTGGCTCTACGCTTCTCCAGGAGTGAATGCTGCTTGTCAGGACTTTGATGCAATCAACTGGTTCCCTTATATAGGAAATTTTTGACCAATCTGTATAATCTGACCAAATCTGTATAATATGATTGAATTTGACTTTGTAAAGTGCCTTGAGATGACATGTTTCATGAATTGGCACTATATAAATAAAATTGAATTGAAAAAAATTCCCTGACACATTTTATATAGGACAGCTTGAAGTAGAAAAATATATTTAGTCTGTAAAGCCTTTCTCCTGGTGAAGAGCAGCATGTCATCTTTTGATTTTGTTTCACCTTTCTGTCTGGACGATTTACAACAAAAAGCAAAAGAAGAATTAAACATAGAGAGGATCAATGGACACGGAGATAGGTGAACATATGATGCAAACGATGGCAGTTTTTTGGGAACACTGTTCTTAAAGCTCACACATTGTGGGAAGTTTTTCTTTCTTTTGTTCCAAGTAGTGGACCAAACTAATCAAGAGCTAACAAAAAAACTAAAAACTTTGATTAGAGTTTTGGATGATCTATCTAAAATGATACAAAATAATACAATAGCCAATATACTTAACTGGTAAGGCCCTAAAATTTGACTGTTCATCTGAATGGCTGTACCACACCCTATAAAATAAAATAAACCTCTGATCCAAGACCCATAAAACACAGTAACATCCCGGTACCAACAAGCCAGGCTTAATCACTATCTAAATTATGTGCTGTTAAAATCCCGATTTATGAAGACGGATAGCCCAGATCTGCTGCTAAGCTCACCTTATAGATCCTTGAAGCAATGACAAACATTACAAACCAGCCAATCAGTCACATCCAGGCCTCTTTCATTAAACAGAGAGGCTGGCTGGAAGATGTCCAAGGGTCCATTTTCTCACCTTTTCATTCAAGCCACTCATTCATTTGTGAATTAGCACCAGTTAAAATCAGTCAGGTGAAATAAAGGGGGATGAAGAAGACTGGGACTCTGGCCAGCAGTTAGGTGAATGAAACACAAAACAGATGAATAAAAACCACAGCCTCAGCCATAACCCACCTGTATGAAAGATAAAGAACTGGTTTTCACATGTTCTAACATGTCAGCCTGCTACGTGTAACATTTTCTTTAGCCTACCGACCAATAATCTATAATAATTTTTCTCTGATTGCCCTTATTTATAGTGCCAGTCTAGAGTTTAAACCCTCTTATCATCAGCATAAATGTTTCATTAATTTTTGACCTTTCATTATTCACCTGAACTGTATTTTTTCAATGGATCAGGCTCCATGAGAAAGAATTAGAATTATACATTAGCTCAAATATGTACATACACTCCCACTAAAATATGCATATTTGTCCCTAAACAAAATCAGAGAAACCAAACAATTTTTTTCTAGTCATCAGCATGTTTCTGGCTCATCTCTGGAAAGATATTGTGCTGTTCCTCAGAGGTAGAACTCATGTAAACTGGACCTGGCTTTTAATCAAAGTCCATAGATGTACAATACGGTTGGTTTCAGACCCATTCCAGAAGCGTCACGTTCTCCAATCAGTGTTGATGTGCGTTTGGAATCATTGTCTTGACTGGCATCCAAGTCTGATCAATCCACCTGCTGATTTGAGGTCAAGCTGAAGGATTTGGAGATAGTAACCCACCTACAAATTTCACTCATTATTTTACTGGCAGTGAAACCAGCCATCAGCATGATGGTACCACCACCATGCTTGACAGCTGGTACAGTGTTCTTGACTCTGTAAGTCTCGCCTTTGTTACTCTAAACATTTATGTTTGGACAAAGGTTTTATTGTCAGAAGAGACAGAGATAATTTAGTTTGTCCATGTGAGCTGTAACAAATTATGGTTGAGCTCAAAGCAGGCACTTTGTGGTGGTGCGTATCTTCTCAGTCCATGCTGCCGTTAGCAGTGAAAATTTAGTTTCAGGATCTTTTAAAGTAATGACAAGTTTCTTAGCATTGCATCTTTAGTTGGGACTAAATCATTGTACCAGATATACTCGCATTCGCTGTTTTTATATCTCCTCACAATGTTACCATCAAGACCCTACTGACTTCCCTTTCTTCTTTATCAAATCACTGAGAGCGCCCTCATGGCCCAGGTTCATTGTTATCCTAGAAAAGCCCACCCCCGTCTAGACAGAGATGACTTAGGGGAATTCCTAAAAAGAATCGTAAATAAACCTGCAAGGACCTGTTTCTTTAATACAGGATATTAGAGCCACAGAGGCCAAACACAGCCTAATACTTCTCTGAGCCAAACGGAGGCATAGGATTGTCTCATTACAGGGGCCATAGATGTATTCCCATCTGTAAACCAAGTCCATAGACGATGGCAGAAATTAGATAAATCACAAGAGACGCTCAGCACGGTTGTCCAAACGCAAGAAGTAAAATTTTTCTTCTAACAGACAGCTGGGGTCATAGTGTGAGCAGAGCGTTTGTACTCTCTCTCTCCAACAGTGTAAAAATTTGAAAGTGTGAACCGGTAAATTGCCTGTGGGCATCGATATGACCCTGTCAACCCCTCCTCCATTCCTGTGTGCTGAAATTCTCAACAGCCACTTGTAAGCCTGCAGGTATACAGGATGCATAATACATGGATGGTATAACCTTTTTTCAGTATTTATACACAATATATTAATATCTGTGTGAGTATAAATGAAGAGAAATTTAATAAATTGAACATAATTTATGACAAAAATGTGACATTCTAGACAAAGTTTTTGATGGATATTTTTTTCATGCTTGCTTTGTTGTATAATTTTGTTGTTTATGATGTTTTTGCCGATTAACTCAGGAAAATGTTAATGAGCTGATGGCTCAGCTGGTGAATAAACAACCAAGCAACAAATCAGTACACCCCCGTCCATTATTTCTCAGTTTAATTGTAAAGGCATTGGAGGCTATGTGGCTAATAATAACACAGGTTATAGCGGAGCCAGACTATAGTTGACAATTGGAGCAGAAAAAGGTAGAAACCCGTGGCAACCTACCCTGTTAGGTTAGCTGATCACTGAAAAAAATATATTGTGAAAAGACCAGTAAGGCAGGAAATGTATAGGTTGCTGCTGAGTATATTTGCATGGACCATATTTTTGTCTACACTGTATAATACATTTGGTATGTGCCAGATCCATGTTTACTTTGACAGGCAATGGAAGCACAAAAAAATTGCAACACTAAATCAATGGTACATCATTGGAGTAATGTGCCTTTCCATCCATCCACTGGGATGGCAGCATCAGATCCATGGATTAAAGGAAACTTGACAGTTTCTGCAGCCAAGGACCGCTGCATGACCATAATCTGTACAGACTCTCCTTCCTCTCTACTGCTGGCACCTTTTACAAGAACTTCCTTTGCTTGGATATTGCATTATCTGACAGACGGTATGACTCTTCCTTAGGACTATCACACCTTCATGTTCAGAGTATTTTGTTTTGTTGCCATATCCTTACATCCTTTCCTTCAGTTTGTTTTAAAAGGGTTGTTTTTCATGCCCATGTTTCTACTCCACTGACTCTAGACATTTCAGCCCCGGTTTAACTATTTAAAAGTATATATACTCGATTCTCCTTTGAGTCTATGGTATACATTTCTGCAGTGGTCAGGCTTTAAATATAACACCTACACATGGATAGATGGGCAGATGGATGGACAGAAACAATTTAAAGGTGGACACGAAATAAAGGCCATGCATACAAGTATTTTTTTCATGTTTTCTTTTTCCATTGCAATCCAGACCTGGAAAAATTGGATCAAATTCCAATCTACTACTGCTGCATAAAAAATACCAGCATCATTCTAACATTTCACTTATAACTGAAGAGTACTCACCCTCAGCTTTCTTCCGAAGACGGTGATCTTTCCTTGTGTCTGCTCCTTCCTAAACCTCCATTCAACTAAGTTTTGGCCATTCTCTCCTGGCAGGGTCATGTTACGCCGGGCAATCATAGGGTTAGCAGCTCCTACAAGAATATAAGAGCAGATCTGGGGTTTGCAGACACAGTAGACTGGGGTGGCTTTGAGACAGAGGAACAAGTATTTGCCACATTTATGCACGGCGTCCGCTACAGGATGTGATAACTAATTGAAACATACCTGCCAGTATATGTGGCTCTGTCTGATAGTGTGTGTCCATCCCATTAGCATAGATGACCCTGAGCGAATGGTCATTGCCCACTTGGTAGCTGTTACGAAGCTGGTCTGCATGACACAAGTACAAGGCAGAGATGCAGTTATCATTATGTCGTGGCATTACAACATTCAGAGCATTTACTGAAGAACATCTGATCAATTGTGAACTGAAATGAGGATAAAGCAAGGGAAAGGAAAGGTAGGGAGAGTGAGCATAGGTAAAAGACAGCAGGGAGACAAAGTAAGGTGAGAAACGATTCATTTCTGAGCGTAATGTTTGAACCTGCTAATGGAGCAGAGAGCAGGTTTAACATCCTTCAGCCTTTTTCAATTATGTTCTTCTCAGCCTCCCACAGGACTAATGGCTGTGTTTGCAACACAGAGTGGATGACTGCACTCTTTTATCTTTGACTAAATATACCCTCTGCTAGATCCATGCAGAAATACTGCAAACAGAGTGAAATAACTTGATTAAACAAAGGCCCTACTAAACATTTGCTCTGACCTTTTCCCTCCTCATTTTCTTCAACGGTGTTTTAGCTCCATTGCTCTGCTCTCCCATCATTCATTTAATATTGAAGTTTTTATGACAATATTTTTTGTTCCTTTTTTATTTAATATTATTGAAACATTAGGGCTTGGTAACAGTGCACTGGAATTTTGACACTGAAAAAAATTAAATGTCTGTCGAAATGAATATAGCTCACAGATACAGAATACAGAACATGAAAATGAATTTTTCCTTGGTTTCCACACACTTATGATTAAATGCATGTCACAATGGAAGTGGAAAAGTCTTAATAGTAACATTTACATTTAACATTTTGCTATCAAGAAGTCAGGCATTCTGGAAATATTATATAGCAGTCTTGATCAATGGTATCTATCTATCTATCTATCTATCTATCTATCTATCTATCTATCTATCTATCTATCTATCTATCTATCTATCTGTCTGTCTGTCTGTCTGTCTGTCTGTCTGTCTGTCTGTCTGTCTGTCTGTCTGTCTGTCTGTCTGTCTGTCTGTCTGTCTGTCTGTCTGTCTGTCTGTCTGTCTGTCTGTCTGTCTGTCTGTCTGTCTATCTATCTATCTATCTATCTATCTAAAGTTAGTACACCCTCCCATTTTGCTGTCCCTTCAAATAACTCAACACATAACCATTAATTTCTAAGCCACTAGCAACAAAAGTGACTACATCCCCCAAGTCAAAACATCCAAATTGTGCCCAAAGTGTCAATATTTTGTGTGGCCTCCAATATTTTCCAGCATTGCCTATATGGGCATCAGGATAGGTGAAATTACAACCAAGAAGCTAAATTCCATCTCCAGTTCCACTGGAAGGTTACTGTCAAGGGCATAAGAAAACAATAACATATGTTATACTAATTGTAACTTTCAAATAGCACAGTAAAGGCAAACACCAGTAACTGGAGGAAATATGAGACAGGAGGAACATTAGGAAAACATGGACATTTGACCAAAACTGATGACTCAGTCATGACTGATCCCCTGAACTAAGGAGTTGGGTTCAAAGAGAGAATCCCTGCTTTGTGGGACAAGTTGTTATGTTCTTATGAGAACAACTGGAACTTCTGCCCACAGTTGCAAACGACTGATTTGGAACAGAATCAACAACAGCTCACCGAAAAAAGCCATAGTTTAATATATATTGGTGGTAGCATTATGGTCTGGGGCTTCTTGTCTTCTAAGTTTTTTTCTCAAGTTTGAAGTTATTAAAAGGCCCAAAACGTTTAGTTGTCTGTTGGTAAGATGAAGAGGAATTTCATGTTAGGTATCAGAGTGCTAGATTACATCTAACTCAATTCAATTCAATTCAATTCAATTTTATTTATATAGCGCCAATTCATGAAACATGTCATCTCGAGGCACTTTACAAAGTCAAGTTCAATCATATTATACAGAATGGGTCAGATTATACAGATTGGTCAAAAATGTTCCTATATAAGAAAACCAGTTGATTGCATCAAAGTCCCGACAAGCAGCATTCACTCCTGGGGAAGCGTAGAGCTACAGGAAGAGTCGTCTGCATTGTCCATGGCTTTGCTGCAATCCCTCATACTGAGCAAGCATGAAGCGACAGTGGGAAGAAAAACTCCCCATTAACGGGAAGGAAAACCTCCGGCAGAACCGGGCTCAGTATGAACGGTCATCTGCCTCGACCGACTGGGGGTTACAGAAGACAGAGCAGAGACACAACAAGAGAGACAAACAAGCACAAAAGCACACATTGATCCAGTAATCTGTTCTACATTAGATGGTAATAGCGGGTGAGCCGTCTTCACTGGATGATGTCACAGTTAACAGAATGCCAGACCAGGTGTACCTACTATGAAGATAAAAGAGAGAGAACAGAAAGTTAAAGCAGAAATGACAACACGTAATGCATAATTGAAGAACAGTAGAACTCTATAGAGTGAGAAAATTAGATCCTGATGTCCTCCAGTAGCCTAAGCCTATAGCAGTAAAACTATAAAGGTAGCTCAGAGTAACATGAGCCACTCTAGTTATAAGCTTTGTCAAAAAGGAAGGTTTTAAGATTAGTCTTAAAAGTAGACAGGGTGTCTGCTTCACGGACCAAAACTGGGAGTTGGTTCCACAGGAGAGGAGCCTGATAGCTAAAGGATCTGCCTCCCATTCTACTTTTAGAGACTCTAGGAACCACCAGCAGACCTGCAGTCTGAGAGCGAAGTGCTCTGTTAGGAACATACGGGGTAATCAGAGCTCTGATATATGATGGAGCTTGATTATTAAGGGCTTTATACTTTAGAAGAAGAATTTTAAATTCTATTCTTGATTTAACAGGAAGCCAAAGAAGGGAAGCTAAAATTGGAGAAATATGATCCCTCTTGTTGATTTTCATCAGAACTCTTGCTGCAGCATTTTGGATCAGCTGAAGGCTTTGAACTGCATTTTGTGGACTTCTTGATAGTAAAGAATTACAATAGTCCAGCCTTGAAGTAACAAATGCATGGACTAGTTTTTCAGCATCACTCCTGGACAGAATGTTTCTAATTTTGGCGATATTCCGGAGATGAAAAAAGGAAACTCTGGAAACCTGTTTAATATGGGATTTAAATGACATGTCTTGGTCAAAAATAACACCAAGGTTTTTTACTTTATTACCAGAGGCCAAGTTAATGCCATCCAGATTAAGTGATTGGTTAAGAAGTTTATTTTTTGAGGACTCTGGCCCAAAGATTACAACTTCGGTCTTGTCAGAATTTAGATGCAGGAAATTTAAAGTCATCCAGCTTTTGATGTCATCAAGACATGACTGCAGTCGAAGTAATTGATTGGATTCATCAGGATTTATGGATAAATATAGCTGAGTGTCATCAGCATAACAGTGGAAATTAATCCCATGCTGTCTGATAATTTTGCCGATCGGAAGCATATATATAGTAAAGAGAATTGGTCCAAGGACTGAACCCTGTGGTACTCCACAGGTGACCCTAGAGTTTGAGGAAGATTTATTATTAACATGAACAAACTGGAATCTGTCCGACAGATAAGATTTAAACCAGCCTAATACTTTCCCCTTAATCCCTACAGTATGTTCAAGTCTTTGTAGGAGAATATTGTGATCAACTGTATCAAGTGCAGCACTGAGATCTAACAGGACAAGTACAGACACAAGTCTTTTATCTGAGGCCATGAGAATATCATTAGTGACCTTCACCAGAGCTGTTTCAGTGCTATGATGAGCTCTGAAGCCTGACTGAAACTCCTCAAGTCTCACTTTTGCATCACACCAACCTGGCATTTTAAAAGGGACGATGACATTCTTGAGAATCACTGTTACTGACTTTTTCTGGTTTCCTAAAAGGTGACATTTCTGCTTTACAGTTTGAGTAATTTCCATAGACACAGAGCACATTATAAAGGAATGGTTAGGAACAAAACAGAACTAAAGATGAACTAAAGATACAGATGAATGAAAAAACCTTTAGAATACCCCCCTCCCCCCTTTTTGTTTTTAGAAAGCTTAGAGAACGATTGATCAAAACCACTTTAAATCGCTATGTGACAGATGGTCAAAAAGTCTGAGGCTGTCAAAAAGTTTTGCACAGCACTTTAACTGTTTCATTTGTTCTATTTGCTGCAAATCCTTTATCAAATAATATAATATTAAATATATTTTCTGCCTCAACTTTTCCCTTGTCTTGTGTGTGATGTAATCCCTGTGTAATTCCACGTAGGTTGAGCTTCAGAGTTCTGATTTAATCATCTCATGAGAATCTCCTAAAGATATTTTTGGGGCCTTCGTCCTTTCTGTCTCCAAGCACTAAAATACAGGAGAGTAGGATAAAAAACACATAATATTGTTTGGTAATTTTTTTGGTTCATTAAAATAGATCATTTTGCATCAAGTCCCTTAGAGAATGGGATTGGACATTAGGTGTTGTATGTGTGGTTAGGGTTATACTTTCATTAACCCACAGTCATTTCCCAACACATTATCATACACAGTGATTCAGTGGAAACAACAATAAACTGTAAATGTCTGTAAATGACCCTTTAACCTCTTGTTTCTACATATTCTGCTTTTTCAAGCAGTTAACAGCATCATTAATATGACTAAGTAGAGCAGCTAAATTGGCTTGTTTACCATCTCTGGTCTGCATTTGGACCAAATGGGATGTCACCTACCTACGCATGCAGATGAGATGACAGGTAAACCAGGAAATAATGTGCATGAACTATTGAAAGCAATGCTTCAAATATGAATGACTTTGAACGAATCAGGACGGAAGGAGCAAAGCGCTCTCAACAGAAAAACAGCTCTTTAAGGCTGGAAGTATATCTGAGTGCTGTTGTGAGGCCGCTTGTTTTCCGACTTGCAACCATTATCTGTAGCATCAAACTGAGATTCAAGTTTAAACTTTTAAAGGGAAGGTAACGTTGGTTAAGATCTGAGCAAAACGTCTCCGCTAACATGCCCAATATTTGTCTGACATAAGGAGTGACAACACCGCTGAAATACCAGTGTTCAGTTTGTCATTTGCTGCTATCAAATCAAGATCTATGAAAACAAATGACATTAATCATTTTTATAATCCATTCTATGTTCCTCTTTTTTTCAACAAAAGCTTAGAATGAAATTCTGTGAGTGTAAGAAAAAGAGCTGTCTTGTCATGTGAGGCTGTAATTCTCACAAACCCTGTCCTGTTTCTGATATAATCCTCACGTCTCTCATTAACCACAGTCTGATTTACTTCTCTGATTGGACAGAGTGACCTTTACCCCACAGTGACTTACTAAAGTATTTGCACTTCTCACATTAAGTACCGTAACAACAAACGTCTATGAGAGTATGCCTGAAAAGTGTGGCGCCTATTTATGTTCAGCTCAACAGGTCTTCTTCTATAACCAGCCTGTATTTAGCTCCCCAATGGAGCTTGTTGACAACAATGGCATTACAAAATCTGGACGTTTTTCCAAAACCCCTGAAAGGAGAAGACTGAACATGGTCAGGGAGGCTGCCAGGACACCAAAAGCAACGCTAAAGAACCAGCAAGAATTTCTAACACAATGAATGCTGGTGCTGTTTTAGATGTGACAACATTCACTGTGTTCTCTGTATGTCTAGCGTAAGGAAAAGGAGTGAAGGAAAATGTCCAGGCCTAGCTGAAGTCTCTCAAAACCTTGTGGGAAGAGCTTGCACAAACGCAAAACAGCTCATCATTTGTGTTGGTCACAATCCCAATGAATTAACCAGAAGTTTGCAATTTTAAAAGGTGTGAATACTTTAGCAAGCCATGGTATATACACTTTCTGCACAACAGACAGTTACAGCTTTTGCTCCTTTTCAGTTTTTATGCGAATAATTGTAATAAGCTGACAACATGAGCTGCAGGGAAAACATTGGAGGAAGAAAAAAAAAAAAAATCTGAAAATAACAACAAATAGCAAAATCCTACACACACCAAAGATGAGAAGCAGTGGCATTTATCTCTGTACCATAAATCCTGCCAGCCACTCAAATATAAAGCTAGATGTCTTTGATTTTGACATTTTTTTTTGCACTGTGATCATTTAGCTTTCTTTAATATTGCATCTTTTGAAAGCAGTCTGACCTTTCTTTGTGTCTTAGCTTCACACTCACAGCCATACACATGCCAGCACCTTACCCTGCACCAAAGTGTAAAAGGAGTCTATTGATGACAAGTTTGTTGTTATGGAAACATCCTCATCCCTCCCCGATGTCTCTATGTCCACTGCAATGGCTCCTGAAGACATGTCGCCGTGGAGATTGGTGACCACGCCAGTGGGGAAGGTCACATTAGTCAGACGACCCTCGCTGTCATAGCTACAAGGACGGTGAGAATGTAGGAGAAGGAGAAAGGGTATATTGGTTGTCATTACTGGAATGAATGCTGTAGATACCATTTAAGATTACCTGACCCCCCCACCCCGCCAACACAAACTAAGGTGACCTAAAATACATTCACTTGTTATCACAGCAACGTCAACTTCCACTAAATATGATTCAGTCTTAGTACAATATACTGTACAGTAATAAATAAAGCATTTTTTTTGTTCAATTTTATTTTGCCACCTTTGGAAAAAATATACATGTCACTGAACCATTTTGAAACTAACACTTTACGTGACTTTTATTTGTCACCTATAATTTCCTGTTTACAAAGAATAAATACAACATGGTACAGAAGCCACTTTCCTTTAGCCACTCTTCAAGCTAGGAATGGAAACAGAAGATGCCATTCCAGTAAGGAAGATGTGTGTTGATCTTCATCAATCAGGAAATGGCTACAAGAAAATACCTATATCTGCCCATAGCTCCCTATACTCAATGCAATAACAAAAAACTGTGAGAAACCAGGCTGAGCAATGAGTGATATTCATCTTGCCGCCTCACAGTGATGATGGTAATGGGGTAGAAATCTCCAAAGCCCCCTGTTAAAGAACTGCAGCACAGAGTGACAGCTTGGGGTCACAAAGTCACCATAATAGCATTCCATAACACACTGCATCACAAACATAAGGTCTAGAGTCTGCTAAACTCTACTGGGATAACAGTAACCTCTTTGGCAACAAATAATCCAGGTAGGCTTGGTCTGAAAAAAGAATACATTAATGGAAAAGCACCTCATGCCTCCTGTTAAGTATAGTGAAGGGCCTGTGATGCTGTGGGTCTGTTTCTCTTCCAAAGCTGTGGTAACCATGTAAGAGTCCAAAGCATCATAAACGCTTTGAAATACCAGGAAACCTTTCATTAAAATCCCAATAGACTTTTTGAATTGCCACTCTATCCCATCTGACCCTGCTCTGTATCCCAGTGAATGGTATTACCTGGAATACAGGTTTACTTACTCATGTGTAAGTTGCCATTCACTCCAGGACGGAGATGTTTGTGTTTAGAGTGGTGCCAGAACTAGAAGGTGTGGACTGAGGGTGCTCAATTGAGAGATTGCTGCAAAGTCTACGACACAATGCCAGCGAATGTCCACAGTGGCTCCACACTCATGCCGGAGGAGTGAAGGCTGCTAGTCAATGACTCGATGCAACCTGCTGGGCTTCCTTAGATAGAAAGCCTTTTAACCAATTAAAATAATAAACTGAACTTGACAGCGTTGATTGATAACTAGGATCAATAAGAAATGTTTGTAAAGTGCCTTTATGAGGGTTTGTTGTTGTGAATTGGTATCATGTGAATAAATTGAATTGAGATGAATTTGAGTTCTGCATTAGAATAAAAGACCACCGTGTGTCATGTGAAGAGGACCTATCCTCTTTGCTAACCCAGGAAAACTAACCTCCCTCACTACAATGTCATGTTTTATTCTGCACAGTGAGATCAATGATGCAATCATTCTGGAGCTAGAAATTCTTACATTCATCCCCCGCACAGTTTTGCAGATTGCATGTTTGCACATGAAAACCAGAAAAGTGGCTTACTCATAGAATGTAGTCCAGCCAATCTGGATGCTCTTGGTAGCCAGCAAGCCACTGTTGCCATGGTAAGTAAATAAAACCAGCTCCTGACCCTGAGCTGTGAGAGACTTTAGACCTCCATTAGTCCCGATTGTCAGCCAGATGACCTGTACATAAAAAAACAAACAAACAAAAAAACAACAATCACAACCAGACAATCAGATGGTTCTAGTTGTCACAAAACCAGAAGGATCTATGACTCATAGCCATCCTCAAAGAATGCAAATGTGGAAAAATGTGAACATCCCACCTGATTATCAGGAGCCACCACACGTACAGGCATCCTGTTGGTGTCTCTACGGATACGGAGCGTGTTCCCGCTGCTGTCTGTCACCGCAGTAACATCCTCCTCATTGCTGACAGGAAAGAAAAGCAAAAAATGAGAATGTCATGCAAAACAATTACAGTCTTATGTCTTAAAAAGGAGAAAAAAAGCAAGTGAAAGCAACCTGTAGCTGAAGTTGTATTTAAAGTCGCCACTGATCAGAGACATGGTGAACTGGTGAGTCCCATTTGAATCAAACACATAAAGTTCTTGTGAAGCTGGAGAAGCCACTTCATAGGAGCTGGGACCTGAAGCCAAAGAGCCTGCAGATGGGATGGACAGATGAAGAAACCCTGATTGGAGAGAGACCCGTTTCTTTTCCAACACTTGACTTTAATTTATTATTAAACTATTGTAATTATATAAACAACTGTGATTACTGAACATGCTTGGAGTTGATTTCTGCTGGTCAGTTTGATTGGACATCTATGAATTGGAACAGGATTCCCAGATTTTCTACATTTATAAGCATAAATATATATCTGTTGTTGGAGGTGATGTGGATACAAAAATGATAGCCTGAATATAACTTATAAACATAAGTTATGTTGGTAAAATGAAACAATAACTTAAAATCCAAATGTATATAAACCTTGTTTTTGCCTAAATCTTTACGCTAGTGATGCTGTCATGGACCTTTTCCTGTTTTTTTCTGTTTCTTTCAGTTTGTACTTGGACCAGGAACTCCTGTGTTTTGTTTTCACAGCCTCCTCAGCATAATCTGGCTCTGCAGGAAGTTTCTTACAGTAAAAAATGACTCCTACGCTCCACTTTTCCCTGCCACTCCATATTTGTTCAAGTGGAGAGATTGAATCCAGCTGAGGAATTCAATATGATCTGTTGGATTCTTTAGCTAGAACACCAAAGCTTCCACTGACATGTGCTGAACTGGAATATATTAGACTGTGCTTAACTCAACCTGAACTGCTTTTTCGAAAACAACTTGAGATTCCTTTTGATCTAATCAGCAATCTGTAAACAAACTGAACACAATAAAACTGAACCAAAAACTAAAGCAGATTATCAGGGGCTAAACTGGAGAGCTGTGATTCTCTAGCATCTTTTGCTCAGCTAACCTCATACGTCCTGTGACATGGGCTTCTTCACAGAATAGGGCTAAATACTTTTGTGGCAGTTTTGTCTTTTAAAACAGTTGAAAAAAATTCTTGCTTGACAATTGTCATGCACTTTGTTATAAATTTATTATAAAGAAAGAGCTGAATTCAATGTTTTAAGTCTAAAAGACAACAAATATGTAGATTCTAAAAGGAGGTGAAACCATTTATGCTACTGTACCTTTAAATCAAGTGATTTAGATTTATTTTTACAGTATTATAGTGTACGTAATTATAAAAATACATTTTTACAGTTTTTTTTCAGGAGAGTCTCCTGAAAAATAAATAAACCCAGAAGCAGATATATTTGTATAAATATGATGAAAAGCCGAGACAGACAGCTGCCTGTCATAGCAGCAATCATAGCAGCTAACGTGTGCCCCCTGGTGGTTTGTTCAGACTGCAGCTTCTCCTGATATTTCAAAGTTCAACGAGAAGTTCCCAGACCCCTCAGACTCACCAGCAGAAATGCAGCATTGATGTGTGGAATATGAAAACAACCATTTCTAGAAGTGTTTATACCCGTGCGTGGCCGGTTGCGTCTTATCGCCCGGATCCGAATATTTCCCAGATCAGCCACGTACAGAGTCCCATCCGGTGATACCACCAGAGAGGAAGGACAGCTAAGCCTGGCGTCTTTAGCATAACCATCACCTGTCTGGTAGCAGTCACAGTTGGCATCGTTCTGCAAAGAAAAACAAGCAGGCAGAAATGATGATTCCATGTCCATTGTTTCTGAGCATATATACTACCACAAACGACCAAAATTAACGTTCCAGTAACTCCATAGTACCTTGCAGTCACATTCAGACAGAGCACCAGCAAGATGGGTAATTTCTCCATCAGTGGACACCTAAAAGTATGTCAGAAAAGATGCAGTTGTGAAAAATAGATAATAAAACAACAGCCTGACATTTTGACAGGAAAGGAAGGAACAATCTGGGGGTATACGCTGTAAATATTGGATATTAGCTAAAAAAAAACCCTGTCAAAAATTAATAGAGATCATATTGATTCCAGGACTCCTGGTCCTTGAACAGTTTTTTTTTATTTGTGAGTAAAATAGTAAAATTTTTAACCTGATATTTAGCACTATAGACTGTAATGCAGAATCCTTACTTGTCGAATTCGGTGCATCTTCTTCTCATCTGTCTCTGCGATGTAGAGGATGCCATTGTACGACAGCGCAATGGCTGTAGCTCCCTCCAGCATGGTCTGTACCGCTCTCTTCCCCGTGGTGTATTCTATACCAGGCACCTGGCAGTGCATAGGACGACCTGCCACTATGCGAACCTGAACACACACGAGGATAGGTAGGTAAGAATGAAAATATCAGTTTCTTGTCTTGGAAAAAGGATACAGAGAGAGATATACCACTTGAAATTACAGTTCTCTGCAAAAGTCTTGATTTATGTTGAACGTTCTATACTTTTAGAATACAACTACAAACTTCAATGTATTGTGCCTTAAAAAAGGGTAATAAATACTTTTTTAAGGCACAATAGCTAGTGTACATATTAGGTTAAAAAATACAGACATCGAACATACCTGTCTGTTCTCAGTGATCTGCAGCACAACATTGTTATCCAAGACATAGATGGAGTTATCCATAGGGTTGATTGCTAGATCTGTGGGCCATTCTAATCGAACCTATAAAATGAAGAATGATGACTTAATTTTCCTCAGACCATCACGGATGTTAACAGGAAAATATGTGAAACCCTCACTTCAGCTGCATGGAGTCCCAACTACTACATAACATGAATTCTGTTAGCAACATAAATAGGAAGAAAAACAAAGAGTGCCAAATGCTAGAAAAACAGTTTAGATTTGTTCCTCTTCATGTCTCCTGTGTGTTGTATGCTATATCAAAAATTGTCACTCTGAAAATAAGGTATAAAAATAGTATACCATTTCTTACTCTGACAGTCTTTATTATGTTCAGACATTCACCGGGATGAGGAAAAGAAAAGAAGCAGCTTGGAGATGATTTCACCCAACAAAACTCCCTCTCTTACTAATAGATTCTAACTTATCTGTTTTGTCTGCTTCCCAGCACCCAGTCCCATGAATCACAACCAACAACATCAACAGGGGGTTCACGCTGCTCCCAACATTCACTGAAACGATAGTGTGTCACTGTGTGAAACTGCGGATGTGTTGAGAATGCTCTGTAGGCTAACCTGTCTAATGTGCATGCTGGTATCACAGGTCAAAGGTCGTGCAGAGGTCAGGTCATTGCTGCCCAGCACTGTGGAAATGATTCCATTACGATCCACCTTTCTGATCATTGTTCCGTCCACAAAGTAGATCAGGCCGTTCTTATCGACTGCAATCCCTGGAGTAGAGACAGACACACAACATCACAGGAAGAATGAAGTCCTCAGAACATATCAAAGATATTACAAATAATGACTGATTGAGGGATGCATAATTAAGACTATGATCTGAGTTATAATTGACTGACCCATAACTGCGAAGATGGGGTGGATAATTATATGTTAATAAACAAATCTGTTTTTTTGGGATTGCACATAAAAACAGTGGGAGTAATCTGTAAATTAAAAAGGATAATACAAGCCACTATTTATAAAAAAATAAAATAAAACTAGTATGAAATATAGAAAAAGGTATTAAGCAAATCAAACTTTAAAAAAACAGACTAAAACACTTTTTTAGATACTCATTATTAGCGAACACCCTCTTCATGCCTGCTGGGTGTTAAGTTTTAAAATTAGGTTTCTAATTCCTCTCAGTCTGCAAAATGAGGATTAAAAAACAAAAACAAAACTTGTGAATATCAAAACGGTACTTTGAAACGGTCCAACTTTCCAGAATAAGATCCTGATTCTGTAAGCATCAAATTCAGGGACCTTTCAGGGACTTTCCATGACGTTTAATCAAACTGTTTTCAGTTAATCTTCTATGTATTTTATTTTATGTATTTATATACCTCTCTTCATTTCTTTATCTTTTTTATTTGTTTGTCAGTCTTTCTCTTACTATATTTATCCATCTTTCTTTCTCCCTCTTTTTCTTTTTTTGTTAGTTTTGCTGTATCTCTCCACCTTTCAATCTTTAATCAACTGTACTGCTGCGCGTTGGGCAGTGCATGAAGGACTTGGGCTATTTTATATACTTGTACCAGGAGTAGGAGAGCTACTCCTGCTGCCATCATCACAAAATTTGGTGCATTTTAAAAACACATATATTCCTGCCTGGAGGTGGTCAGTCAGTCTCAAAGAGTTTTTTCTGATCTCTCTCGTGTATTTTTATCCAGCTTTTTGTGGCATTTCAGAGGTTGCGATATATTTTTTTCTCCGCACCCTCAGTCTACTGGTGGGAAAGTGTGTCTTCACCTGCGTACGAGCACACGACTCAGTATAAGTCTGCATCGCTGATAGGGACAAAAATAGCTCAAGATGTAGTTTAGTAAATGTAATAATTTTTTTGTGGGGGGTGGCAGACGGGCTTGTTGGCGGGGTAAGGTGCCATCCTTGGATAATGGTAGGGGAGACGCTGTATTGCTAATACTGAATCAATAAACGATTTTAATACAATGAAAATTCAATAAAATACTTGATGCTGTAGAAAGTTTGGGATCAGAATCAATAAAAGAAAGTGGATTGAATGTATAGCCTACATTCATATCCACAATACATGGACATGTCTAGTAATGATAATATGAAGCTTTGTTGAAGCCTCGAAGCTCTTTAGCAAAGGGTTAGGGTAGAAAAGAATCATCTAAACACATTAGCACACTTTTAATTGCACCCTGCTTATGTGAGGTAGCCTCAGTGAAAATGATTGTGATAAAAGTAAAGAAAATGGTCTAAAGTGCTTTTGTATCTCGGTCTAATTTTGATAAACACCTTGGTAGGAGAAATCTGACCAAAAGCGAACAGGTGAAAACATCCTCTTCATAACATCTCTTTGTTCAAATAATGCACAAGTTGCAGTCCACAGCAACAAAAACTCTACTCAAAACCCCAAAAGTCTCCAAATACTGACAAAAACTAGTTGTATTTATCCCTGGGACATCTCGCCAAAATCAAACCCCATTTTGAAGCACAGCTCCGTAAACCAAGCTTCAAATATCACGTCTCTCCATTTCGACACAAGTCTCGACAGAGGGCTTCGGCTGGAAGCTGACTATAGCAGGAGTTGTACAATAGCAAAGGCAATAACAAAGTAGACAGAGACTTTTATTTGAAAACTAAGAAATAATCAGACTTAAAGTTTATTCACACACATATAAACTTTTTTTCCAGATAAACTAAATACCGTATTTTTCGGACTATAAGGCACACTTAAAATCCTTAAATTTTCTCAAAAATTGATGGTGCGCCTTATATATGATTACCGTACTTTTTGTGCTAACCCCGGAGTACATGCTAGCAACAATAAACCTATAAAGTTAATTCAATATAAAAGTCAAGTTTATTTTGGCCTTACGTTAGAAACAGGGCAGTGTTGTCTAACTACTCTGTCCTCCCGACAGAGACGGATAGCTCTCCCACTCAGGAGAGAGCTGTGTACGTGAGGGGACGGAGTAATATTACACACTTGGGAAGAATATTTAATGCGCCTTATACTCCGGTGCGCCTTATGTGTGGACAGAGACACACACAGACACGTAAATTTACAGTGCGCCTAATAATCCGGTGCACTTTATGGTCCGAATAATACGGTAAACTAGACTGTAGGGTGCTACTTTAATGTTACTGTGCAATTTTTAACATTTTCATGTGAACTTGTTTAGTCCTGCAATATTTGTCTTAAAACCGTCTTATTGGTGCCCTCTTAGAGTTGTACAGTGGCTATTGCAATTGAATTTTCCTATTGCTTCAAATGGTGCATGCTTCAGTCATCATAGCCCCGCGTTCAGTTCTAAAAGCATCTCAGTCAAACACATTCACCATCACCTCTGTGGCGAATCAGACTCAGGAGTTGGAATTGCAAGCATTGGGACCATTGATCGAGAGTATTTAGCATTTGTTACTGCTTTTAATGTTAGCCATTGTTTTCAATGATGCTGCTAACATCGCTATACCACTCAGAAACTGCACCCATTTTGTCCTCCACTGCCTCGGCAGTGCCGGATTCAGGCATAGCTTTGTTAATTTCTACAACAAATTTGACTAAAATATTAAACAAAAGAATGGTTTTAAAAGGCAGCATTTATGCTGCCTGAATTTAAATGAACTGTTTACCTTTTTGATAAATGTGTAATTATTTTTGTATCTTGTCTGTCTTTGCATTAAAAAAATAAGAGTGTAACTTGGCCTAAGCACACTAAAAGTTTTATTTGAACAGATTTATGCTTTTTAATTTAAAAATAAATCCAGAAAGCAATATGTAAGTCAAACTTTATGCACTTTTTTGTTTGTGACCATTTTCACTACAGAGGCAGCTGCACTGTACTGATATTAAGTTAGGCAGAAAGGGCTGGGCTTTTAATATATTCATATTAGAACTTTTTTTTAGCTGCACGCGCACCCATTCCACTTTATTATACAAAAACAAATTTAATTGCTTGTTTATTCGTATTGTTGCATGCATTTCTATTACTCATAAAAAGAGCTCAAGTAATTAAGTGAAAAATCTGCAAAATTAGCCAAACTTATATCCAATTACTTGATTAATCGTCAGAATAATCAACAGAATATTCAATTACTAAAATAATTGTTAGTGACAGCCCTAGAAATGACCTATCAGCTTACAGTTTCAAGAGCTCCTTTTTGTGATGAGCTCCAACTGAACTGGACAATGCAGCTTCGCCCATGCTATCCAGCAAAATGTTTGTTTTTGTGTCCTTTGAAAACCACTTAGCATTGCTTTCTTTGGCAAGTCATGCATCCTGAAACATGACATTGATTCAACATGACTTGCAATTCACCAATTCACCTGCGGGAAGATTGCATGCACCAATGCAAGCACTGTTGCATACACACTAACAATGTACAGGAAACACAAGGATGCAGTCCTTGTTAAAGGCATCCGTGATTAAAATGGTAAATGGTTTGTACTTGTATAGCGCTTTAACTAATCCGATGACCCCAAAGCTCTTTACTCTACAGTCAGTCATTCACCCATTCACACCCTAACGGTGGTGAGCTATATTAGCAGCCACAACTGCCCTGGGCAGACTGACAGAGGTGAGGCTGCCATACATCAGGGCCACCCGGCTCCTCTGACCACCGCCAGCAGCCAATTTGGGTGAAGTGTCTTGCCCAAGGACACAACGACTGAGATGGCGGGAGCGGGGGATCGAACCGACAACCCGCCAATTGCAGGACGAATTCCCTGCGCCACTGGAGTTAGGGAATGTTGGCCTAAATATTTTGTATATTTCCTATTAACTTTAAAATTGCTATTTGCCAGCTATTTTAATCCATAAAGCCTAAACCTCGCCGCATTGCGAGCGAAGGTAGCTGGGAGAAACATCAGAGACAGGCAACACAGGAAGTCCTTTTAAATAACAAAGGTTCTGCCACTGCTGCCGGTAACGAATGTGAAATTACGGACCTGACACTGGACCGAAGACCTGACCCTAAACAGGTGTTAACGGACTGAAGACCGGACCGATCAGATCCTAAGCAAGTGTTATTGGACCTGACAGCAGACACAGAGCACTGCTTGCCAGGATCACACAGTCCTACGAGCAGTATGGCATTCATCAATTCTTTATTATTATTATTCTTTATTATTATTATTATTATTAATATTATTATCACATTGTCATAAATTTCAACGCGCTCTGGTTCAAACTGAAAAGGTTTAGCGTTACTCATTGCTGTTTTGGCTGGACTGAGCAAGTGCTAGAACTTTGAACCTTGAACCTTAAGTTGTTTACACAGAATCCATTGCAGCGTAAACATGACGACGTCCGTGTAACAATATTTTATTTAAATGTATAAAAACTAAACAGCTTACAGTATTTTTACTGTACTGTTTTTACATCTAAAATAGATATTTCTCTAATAAAGTCCATTGTTACAACTTATTGTGGATCCCTTTAAAATGACACGTTGACAACAGCCGTCATCCATGTGAAATTTCAAACAAAAAACATTCAAGGACGGATGTCTTTTATGGCTGTTTCAGAAACTTTCCAGGGCCTTGAAGAAATTTTCTTAAATTCACAAAGGATTTCAAGGACCTGTGAGAACCCTGTTTAAGGCATGGAGAAGGTAAAATCGTGGTTTGGGTCTGTTTTATAAGTGATGTGCTTGAGCTGGATTTTAAAGAAAGTAGCAGCCAGTTAGTTCTACTGCAGATGTAGGCTGAACCTTTTGGAATAGCAAAGACCTGATCAAGATCCAAGTGAATCATGAAGGACAGCTTTTGACCAGATAAGTATGTTTTATATAACAGATCACCCGCTACTACCATCTAATGTAGAACAGATTACTGGATCAATGTGTGCTTCTGTGCTTTTTCCTCTCTGAGCCTGATTCTGCTGGAGGTTTTTCCTTCCCATTAATGGGGAGTTTTTCTTTCCGCGGTAGCTTCATGCTTGCTCAGTATGAGGGATTGCTGCAAAGCCATGGACAATGCAGACGACTCTCCCAGGGGTGAATGCTGCTTGTCGGGACTTTGATGCAATCAACTGGGTTCCCTTATATAGACCAGTTCACGCGTGACGTCAGCGCTACGTCCGGGTCATGGTGGTTGGCAAAAACAGCACTGTTCTCGTCTACTACATGACAAAACGGGTGATTTAGAGCGTATTTTTAGTTAGTTTACTTTTGGAATCTAAACAATGTCTACCACTTGTTGTGCTCCCGGTTGCACACAGAGGCATTCCAAATCGTTGGATGTAAGTTTCTGTCGTTTCCCGAAGGACAAAGAAAGAAGAAAGAAATGGATAATTTCAATGAAAAGAGCGCAGGCAGACACTCACAATGGACTGGGGGATCCATCATACTACGACAGAATATGCTGTCTACACTTCATCTCCGGTAAATACAACTTAATTCTGCTCTAGTCTTGAATAGCGGCGGAGGGGAGGTGGCGATCGCTAGACGGAGCCAGGAGAAGCGGAGTTAATGCGCTGCAGCAGCAGCAGCAGCAGCAGCAGCAGCAGCTGCATTACGCCCCCGTTCACGGGCGCTAGTACTTCTGTATTTACGCTGCAATGTCGCCGACACCCCCACCCATTTTAACAAGACAAAAACACCAAAATAATCCGTAGTGAACTATGTTTTTTTTTAACCTACCGGGCGGGTCTTCCTGTCCGACTCCGCGTTCGTATGTTACACATGTCTGAACATCCATCCATCCATGTTCTGACCGCTTAATCCCTCATGGCGTCGCGGGCGTTGCTGGAGCCTATGTCCAGATATAATATAATTGTAGCCGTCCAGTGGTTTCATGCTTCCATGCTCTCTCGTGTGTACTGGCCTGCGTGTTTATAAGGTAGCTGTATATGTCGCGGTACTGAACGCTTGGCAGCATTTCACAGACTCGCTCCGTCCCTTCAGGCTTTTGCTGTGTGGATCTGGCAATCTGATACCATCAACCATCAACTTAGTCTTAAAACGATCTTGTGATACGTTATCTAAAGAAGAAAAATACGTGGAGAACTCGTCAGTTTCTCTGTTTGCGTCCGCCATTGTGTTCGTCTTTTGCCAACCAGTCCGGCGCACATGCGCGAAAAACCCGAATCAAAACAATAACAATGAACTGGTCTATAGGACATTTTTGATCTGGATAATCTGACCCAATCTGTATAATATGATTGAATTTGACTTTGTAAAGTGCCTTGAGATGACATGTTTCATGAATTGGCGCTATATACACAAAATTGAATTGAATTGAATTGAATCCCTTAATTACTGTCTGCAATATGCATACAGCTTTGTGTAATATGAATTCTGAAAAACTAGCACTGTGATGTTGGACATGGTTTTATAAACATGGCACATTGACAGTCTAAAATATTCATCCTTTGACAGTGATAGAGTTCAATAAGCTCCATAAGTTTCCCCAGATGTTGAAGGCATCACTGTGTGAATTGCTGAGCCTGGTGAAAGAATCACAGCACTGATATTTTTAAATTACCACCTTGTCTGTCTGGACAGATCCACACTGAGGGCTTCAGAGCCACTCCTGTAAATGATATACTGACCCACTTGATATTCTGTTCCCCTCCAGAACGAATAGCATTTATAATTCTCCCAGGATATATGTGGCTGTAAAGTGAAAAACTGCCATCACATGCAAAACCGCTGCAGCGATCAGGAAGGAGCTTAGCTGTGAAATCTGTCTATGCATAGAGCTGGTGTCACGGGGGTTCAGTTTCAGCTGCTTACTGCTTCCTACAGAGGACAACAGTAATCTAACAGGAACACAGCAAAAGCTAATTAAATGTCTCAGTTTGAACCTTAACTTTCTGCTGCTATATCAGACTTCCCCATTTCCTGCACTTCACTCTCTTATGTTATGAGATGAACAGGTACAGCATGATGTAAGATTGCTGCTGAGCATGAGGTGCAGATACTCTCCTGATTAAAATCTCAGGTAGATGGAAAACAGTATAATCATCTGCATTCCATATGGCTCGATTGAAATAGGTTGGATGCAAAGATTCAAAATGAAAGAAAAAGAACAGATACACGAGACAAAACAAATGGACAAAAGCTGCATTTAAACTTAAAGTAGCAATAAGCGATATTTCACCAGTAGGTTAAGGTTGAGCACTGTCTGTAGACCAAAACAAGCCGGGTTTCAAGCCACGCCTCTCTCTACCTCACTCCAGCACTCGCACTCATTTTTTCTTTCTCTCCCATCAGCTCGTATGAGCCTATTTGCAAGGGATAAATTCACAATTCGCCGAACAGCATCTCCTTTCAGGGGAACATGTCTAGTGAAGAAGTAAGTAACTAACAGCATTATAACTTTATAATGCTATTAGCAAGAGAACGTTTTCATCCGATAAGTGTGCTCCCTGCCATTTTGTGCGTGGCAGTGGCATTTTATGGGCAGCTGCAGGGAGTGGGTAAGCCCTGAATGGCAGCTGTTCACGTGCATGGACGTGCACGTGCGTCCATGCACGTCCACGTTTAACCTTTGAAGAGTTTTTTTAGTCTTCGAGCTCTTCTCATGTGGCCTTGTTATCTTTATTGGAGTGGAATCATGTTCAGTAGAGGGCTTAATCTGGATCCTGTGTCTACCCGTGTCTACCTGTGTCTTCACAGACCACCAGATGGATCTTCTATCTCAGATTTTTGTCATATTTAAAGATCATCTAATGGTCTCGGGATAAAATTAAGTGCTTTATGGATTCCCAAGGATGTGAAGTAAATTTTAACTAAATTAATCAAAAAAGCTCATGCAATTAATTCCGGTTTCAAGCATCAAGCATTTTGAAGTGAATGATGCAACACTTTCAAGTCTTGAAATTAAGTACAGTAATCACTGGATCATTGCTGTTGTATTTGAGTTGTGGTTGAACTGATTCTTTAGCACTGGCAAGCATGCGTTGCAGAGTGTAAAATGGAAATGTGTTTTCCTACATCAGTGATACAAAAGGCAGATATGGAATAATGTGATTGCGGTACAAGGGTGAACAAGTATTCCCAGATAAATTAGTGCAACACACTGACCACATCAGTGTCAAGACCTTTCCTAAACAATGGAAGAAATTAGGTGCTGAAGAGAAAAGATCAGGTCTGTCAAAACCGGCCTGATTTCTACATGAATCTAAACAGGTGCCTCTTTATTTGTGCTGAGAACTAGATTCAGAAATAGTGGGAATGGGTCACAGGTGTAGTGTGTCATTGTGTGTGTGTACCTTTTGGTCCCAGTAGCTGTGCCTCTGTAGCTTTCCTCCCATCGCCACATCGAGCCTCATCAAAAGGAGGACACTGCTCACCTGTGCCAGCCACTACTTTTCCATTACCTGAACACACACACATGCATGTGCTGCAGATTTCTTTCCTCCAAACAGTGAATATATTCACTGTTTAAAATAATAACAGAGGAGGATGCTTTGATTTCTGCCAACACAGGGCTTTCCTGTGGCTTACGCTTACTGTTGAGGTCACGGGCGCCGCTGAGCATCTTGGGGCGGTAAATTCTCCTGGAGTTGGTATCGGACACATACAGCTGTCCAGTTACTGGGTCAGTGGCCAAGTAGTAGCGGTGAGCAGGATTGTTACTGTGGAAGACAGGGACAGACAAACAGGGACAGCATAAGACTTACGGAGGTTGATGAATGTTAGCCATTACCTCTAATTCACCTAGTTGATTCATTTGGAGATAATGAACGAAGAAAACAAATAATGGTCACATGGTGAGCTTGACAAATACAGTGTTGTTGACATATGTGATAAAATTATTATTGCATTCTAAATTTTTCTGGCAGGTCAACCTGAATGGAAAAAGTCAGATAGAATGGGATTTATTGGAGCTGGACGTGTCCCGTAAAGTCGTGGCTTAGAGCTGATCTGCAGGAAACAACCTCTGCTTTCTCCTGCTCCCAACATCTCTGAATCTGTCTGGATGTACGACCAGCTAACATTCCTCCGAGCAGATGAAAAGTGATAGGTCACCTGCAAGATTTCCTGACACTATGATGAACAATGGTGTTAAAACCTGATGTAGGCATGGGGGAAGTGGGGAATAGCACCACCTATTGGCCATGACAATTGTTGGTTGCTATGGAGACCAATTGGCAGATGGACAGGATTATCTGAATAGTTTGTGAATTTGTGGCATTAGTGCCTTTATACATCAGTAGCTATAGCTGACTTCTTAGAAAACTCCTCCTGTTGCTTTGGTGTCAAAACATGTGACTGCCCAGTGCCCACCCAACCCCTGCATTCTGCTGTTTGATCTCCTACATCTGAAGAGAGGCTCTACTTTATCAGCATCCTCCGGCCACAAAAAATGCAATTTTGCTTCATTGTGTGCTTTTCAAAATACAAGAAATAACAACACATGACTTCATGCTTGGTCCTGGTAAGAAATAATAATGGAATTATTTTGCTTTGAGAAAGCACATACCTGCACACATCTACTGGGAATGGGTCTAAAGCTAAAGGAAATCTGGAGATCTTAACAAGGTGATGGTCCCAATAACAGATCTGTCATTTAAAACTATCCAAAGGACTCTAAAATCTAACCAAGTCTAACCAATAGGGAATTTTGTCAAACAGAAATATTTAGTCAGACCAAACAGGACGTTGAAACATCTAGCCAGATAACTCAGAGCAGTATACCTTAAAAATAGGAATTGCACGGGAAAAAAAAAAATTGGCAGAAACAGGAGTCCATGTTTGTCAGGGTTCCAGTGGGCTAAAGAGAAACAGTCATGGATTGTGGATAATTGGCTGGGACAAATGGGATTCAGTGATGGATTCCAAGTCTCTATTGGCTAAGATGATGATGCTGAACCATTTGTCTGGTGCCATCCCAATGAAACATACAAATACGGCTGCCTGAAAAAAACAAGGAAAGCTCGGGGAAAAATGGCTTTGGTGATGAAGATTGTATTTTCTAAGACAAAGATGCATCTATCCAGTGAGACAGTCATTTTAAAACATCTCTTCAGGACAGACAGATTAACTCAGTGAGATAGCCAGCAAACAGTCTGGATCTCAAACAAACTGTGAATTTAATCTTAAAAAAAAAAAACAGGCTCCATCCTGCATAGCTGCTACACATGACTGTTGGATGCTGACAGTACTGGTCCCAGCAGATGGCTGGACGTGTCCGCCGGGTTCTGCTGGAAGTCTCTCCATTACATTGTTGCTACGCTCTTTAAACAACTGGCATTGTTTACAGAAATGAACTTCATTACAACATAACTAGGATGCAATTAGAATACATGGAAGAATTTTGATCAGATTATATATTTCTGTAACGTGCCTGGAGATCATATTTGTCGTAAATCAGTGCTTCATAAATAAAGTCGTTCAAAACTGAATTTAATTAAAGTCTCTCAAGAAATTATAACAAAGAATTGAAGCTGGATGAGATACAACAAAGCACTAGCTGTGGTGTTTACATGCAGTGTAGCGTGGAATGATTCCAGCAGTTTTTACCTTTATTTGATCTAAAATTGAAGTTACAATATTCTCATATAATGTTTTTATACAAAGCAAAAATGTTCATCTACCACATAAAACAGTTTTGTTTCCTGTCTATTTTTTTATTTTTCATATACTGGCAGGATTGTGAATTAAAGCTGGTTAAGACCAGGCTGGCAGAGGTGAGAAAGGTGCACATTTCTGCCAACGCTTTCAATTCCTGAACCCTTTTAAACTACAGAGTGTGATAGTTAAAATTAGGGTTGTCTTTGATTTAATGAGAGCCATCACTTTTCTATCATGTAAAGGCTGCATGTGCTGTGGCCTCTGGTCTTGAGTCCCAGTGGTCAGTAACAATCAGCAGATGATGACAGGGTGTTAATTAGGACAGCTAAAAATAAACAGGCGGGTTTAAAAACGACTGGAGGATACACACTGCTTTATGTCGAAAGATAAAATACCATTAGGAAACAATTCAAAGCTCAAACATAATCCATCCTATAAAAAACTGGAAAAACTGAGATAGAAAACTTTCTACCACCACTGGGATGGAGGGCTTAATTAAACTGAAAAAATTGCACGTTTAGATATGTATCAGAGTTCAAAATGAAGGCATCTGATATATTTTTACCTGTCTGCAAGTCAAATCTGTAACTGGAAAGCAATGACATGTTTACAACTTCAGCTCCCAGTGTTATATTTGATTCCTTCAGATTTTCAGCACTCCTTCCACTTTATATTCCAACATGTCAACAGAACAGCATGTTTCTCAGGATAAAGAATGAAATTTTCTTTAAAAGATTTCTCACAACGTGGCTCTATTTGGAGCTGAAAGAGGACGCTGACATGTGGAAGGCACTCTATTACCCAAACATGTCAGGGCTTAGTAAAACACTGAAGAGGAAATGGACCACAGCAAAGTTAAGATCAAAGAAGCAAAAGTGAGACAGGAAAAAAATGGAGAAAGGCAATAATGGTGTGTGAAGAGTGCAAGGTGGAGTGCAAATGAGTCAAGTTAGGAAACACTGAAACAATGGGGTTTGAAAAAATGAGTAAAGAAAAACAAGATGGATAAAGGAAGGCAGAGTATTAAAGCCTGCTGGAAGCAAAGCAACAAAATGACAGAAGTTGATATGTGTCTAAAGGAAATCTTAACCTGAAACACGACACTGAGAGAGGTCCTGTTTTAGAGCAGGAACAGAACCTGAGCATATAGTACGGTTCTGAAGTAGAAACAGGATATAAAATAAGACTGACTGCATACATTTCATCTGTAGATTACCACCATAAAGACCAGGAGTCACATTTATACAACATCGCATAGGATCAATACAAAAATTTTGTGTACAACCAAAAACTGAAATCGCATATGCAAAAAAAATTAGCATATGCTGATTTCTATAACTGTGTGTATGCACACCAGCACGTTATTTCCCTTAATAGATCACTGCTATAAAGGGATTTGAGTCCGAAACTAAAACTAGAGTCACCGTCTCTGGCATATGACGAAAGAGTTGGTCAGTTTTATTTCAAATTTCATCGGTCTGGTGTAAGATATCTGTGAAAGAATTGCAACAATTCCATCCGAATCTCAAAACGCAAAATGTTGGTCAAAGAAGGTTAGAATCTCTTACAACTGCATTTCTTATGAGAAAGGTAAACAGTTTTATAAGCGACTATTGTTTTTGTTTCCAGCCGTCATTGTTGGGCACTCTCTGCCATTACGAAGCATTGTTGTGTGACATTAACACTGTAAAGACATCTGTAAGAAACGGTACAGAATAAAAACGTAAATAAATCCTTAGAAATGAAAACATATATAAAACAAAAAAACACATCTAATGTTAGCACACAGCCGTGGACTTTTGACTATGTGAAATTATTTTCATAGGCTAGATACAGAATAGATTCGGTGGAGTGTTCTTTGGGTTAGATTCAGAGAGGAGCTCTGCCTTCCCCGGCTTTGCAGGCAGCTCCTCTCTGCCTTATCCCTCTTCCCGCATCATGGTTGTTCGATCAGCGGCCTTGAAAGACAAAGCTTAACTTAAAGTATGTATGTATGTACAAATGTATACAATGTATATGCACTTACATACGCGTAGGTGCGTATGTAAGTAGGCGCATAGATATATGTATATATTTAAGTATATAGATATGTTTATATATATATATATAGACCACTAAGAATGTAAATGAGACATTTACATTCCTATTTCCTTTTTTGTATTTTTTGTTTTTGGTATTCTTTTGATCCATTGTAGATATGAAGATTCACTGTATATAACTGAATGCACCTTCCCTACTCTGCACCTTCTTGTATGAGCCGATGTGACGAGTGAATTTCTCCATTGTGAGATCAATAAAGACTATCTTATCTTATCTTATCTCTTAACAGCTTTCAGTGTGTGTAAAATGAGAGAGAGACTTGCTAAATCCACAGATCTGATTCAGGTTATTAAATACATCGTGCTCGTCTGAGTATAAAAAGCTGAAGTACTTCTTTCCTTTTGTTTCTTTGAGATGGGGTTTATGGTTTGTAAATAGTAAGTTATTTTTCGTTTTGACCCCCTCCGTTCATGGTGGTCCCTAATATTAAAATCGTAGTTCTTCAGTATAACTTTCCCTGGACGTCCTGGTTCTACTCCTGAGCAGGGGTAAAAAAAAGCCACACCAGTGCTGAAAAAGCTGTAAGCGAAATACTTACCCAGTGGGTGGAGCTGAGTAGAGCCAAGCCAAGTGGAGCAGGTGTAAAAGGGCCTTACGTCTGTGTAGCTCACCACAGAATCAGTTTGCACACAGGCCAGGAGGAGCAATTTATAAATGATTTATGCATTTTCCAGCATGACGGAAAATGCACATGTTGGACCTGTGTCAACATAAAAATCTAAGACCCAAATCCATTAGAACATTATGTCAGTTCCAGTGGTGGCTAGTCAAAACCCATGTGCAGCTCTCATCAAAATGACAAGAAAATATATTGGACACAGTGGAAATTAGTAATGAAGGTACTTATATATATGTGTGTGTGTGTGTGTGTGTGTGTGTGTGTGTGTGTGTGTGTGTGTGTGTGTGTGTAATCCTACTAATTTTAACATTTTAATGCCGAGAGGCACCAAACAAATGAGTGTGTGTATTTTTATAAACTTTTGCCTTCCATGTGACTCAATGCTGGTCTCTAATTGGTTACTTATAGATTATTGGTGCAAAGCTCTGCACCCATGGCAAATCAGCACTCTTTGTGTTATTCTTTATCCAATCAGATTAATTTACAATATCTGTCAATCAAAGTAACACCCGTAGCAAATAAAACTGTGCTGGCAAGAATGTTAGTTTTTTAAACCACCATCTGCCACCGGTAAGTTCTTTAAAAAACAGTTGGAAAAGCAGAGTAATTCTAGGAAATGAAGAATGGGTCAGCATCAGTTAGGATTTGGTCTAGAAGTTTATAAACTGCTGATAATTGTTGATATGGGTCCCGTAAACCTGGGAAATATCTTTAATTATTCCTTATTATGCCAAAAAAATAAGACTAAGATATGAATCTTCATTCATATCATATCAATCTAAATAAAACTGGGATTAATTTAAAACATCACTTTTCTCCTCATAAAAAATACTAAATAAATAGCATTACATTTTGAAAACAATATCACCATTAAAGTAATCTTCAGGTGTGCTCCATTCAAAGACTCAGATTGTTTTTACTGTTAATTGTACACATCGTTTCAAACAAGAGACGCAAGCAGAAGGCAGTGAATGCACAGCTGGGATATTTTAACCACCACAGAACACTGGGTGTTTATTGCAGGTCTAATTTAGATTGTATAACTTCATAAGGATGGCATTTTGAAGACGGTTAGTCCTTTCTACAAGTTAAAGGAAACATTCCTCTCCTCCAGCAGCCATCTTTGGTAGGGGAGCTGTTATATGTCTGCTTTCTATTGTCAATATGGCAAACCTTCTCAATAAGAGTCGAAACCATGTATAAAGCACTGTGAACTTCAGAGTTCTTTAGATCTAAACAAATCTGTTTGCTGTATCTCTTCTGCTGATAAAACACAACAGTCTGAATGCTTTGTGTATTCAGGCTGCAGACTGATTTATTCCTCAAAGATTTGTAATGTAAATGGCTTGTACTTAGCTTTAACTAGTCCGATAACCCCAAAGCACTTTACACTACAATCAGTCCTTCACCCATTCACACTCTAACGGTGGTGAGCTATGTTAGTAGCTACAGCTACCCCAGGGAAGACTGACAGAAGGGAGGTTGCCATACATCAGAAGGCAATTCAGGTGAAGTGTCTTGCCCAAGGATACAACGAATGACACGCTCAGAGCAGGGGCTTGAACTGGCAGCCCGCCAATTGCAGGACAAACTCCCAACTCCTGCGCCACTGTCGCCCCAATAATGTAGCAAACATTCTGTTGGTGTCATCGAGAGTGATAAAATGATGAAAAGTATGCCATCTACCTACATAAATGGTAATAATGTTAACATTTCTGCTGAGGTTGAACAGATAAATTTGATGAATTTGCAAACAATGATCAAGATACAAAATGTAGCGATAGGAATGGTGATGTGGTTAATTTTGAAAATTTAAAATGTTTGAATTAAGCAAGACAATTTCAGACACTGCATACTTCAAGATATAGCGTTGATGTGGACCCAAGGTGCGGCAGAGGCGAGGCAAGCCATGATGATGGAAAGGATATTTAATGGAAAGGAAGAAGCTTACTAGGTATCGGGTAACACAGGAGCCAGCAAGAAAGCAACAGGAAAACTGTATGGAAACACGGGACCATACACGGGAGGGTAATGTAGGAACAACAGAGATGCATTTTCATAATGTAGCATAAACATAAATTATTATTATTATGAGACTACTGCGACATTTCAGAAGCACTTGTGTAAATTCCAAGGCAATATATACAGGATTTCTACACATTGCAGAAATGTCCAAACTGGAATTTTGAGGCTTTTTCAGTTATATGTTTATATGAATTTATAAATGCACTGGAAAAAAATAAATAAAGGGACAATTTGAAAACATATCAGTTCTATATTGGGAAAAAAACCTGCAGCATATTCGTACTAATATGAAAAGGGTAATGTGTTAAGAACAAAAGGATGCCACATCATTTGATGAAAATCATTAACCACCAGAAGGTTTAATCGGAAGTCACAGAGAATGTGAAACTTAAAAAAACTGATGCTGCAGACTGGTCCAGTTTGCTAAAATGTCATTGCTGCAACTCCAAATGGTCCTCCATAGTTTGTATGACCCCCACATGCTTATATGCATCGCTGACAACGTCAGGTCATGCTCCTTATGAGATTATGGATGGAGGAACCCAGGAGCCATTAGACCAGAGAAGGGTCCAAGAATGGGGATTTCATCCGAATACCTAATGGCAGCCAGGGTGCCATGATTTATCCTGTACAGATCTGTGCATCCCTCCATGGAGGTGCCTCCCTAGACCAATACTGACCCACCACCAAACTGATCATCCTGAACAATGTTGCAAGCAGCATAGCATTCACCACAGCTTCTCCAGACCCTTTCATGTCTGTCACATGAGGTCAGAGTGAAAAGAACCGGGCTCCAGTGTACCGAACCTGCCAATTCCTATGTTCTATGGCAACCACCTAGCTCCACAGTGCCGGGCAGTGAGTACAGGGCCTACTAGAGGATAGGCCACTCTCATGAAGTCTGTTTCTAATGGTTTGGTTAGAGACATTTACTCCAGTAGCCTGTTGGAGGTCCTTTTGTAGGGCTCTAGCAGTACTCCTCCTATTCCTCCTTGAACAAAAAAGCAGATACTGGTCCTGCTGATGGAATAAGGACCTCAGAAGGCCCTGTCAGCTCTGCGAGAGTAATTGCCTGTCTCCTGGAATCTCCTCCACTGGCCTACATTTATGCACCACCCTGGTGGAATTGGACTGCCTGTACAACCTCTGTAGGGTCCAGGTATCACCTCATGGTACCAGCAGTGACACTGACCCTGGTCAAATGCAAGACTACTGAAAAGCAGGCAAAAAATAACAAGGGAAAAATGTCTGTGATCTCCAGCTGCAGAACCATTCCTGTTCATGGGTCATGTCCAAGTTGCCCCTTTGGAGCTCCTGGTGTTAATGTCATGAATACCAGAACAGCAGTCTAAAGTTAGTTATATTCATTAAAGCTTTTGCAAATGCAAACTAAAGTTTGCACAGGTTTCATTCAGGATAAGAGCCACACTCAGCTTATTATACACATTTAATTTAAGCAATTCTGTTGTACGTTTTCTTTAGAAAAGATGAGAAGAATAAATCTGTTTTTCATACACAATTTCCTTCTTCCAATTTTATCTGTAAAACTAATAATATTTTAGTCTGTACTTTTAAAACAGGCTATGATCCCCGTATGTACAACGTGTCAGTGCTGGGACACATCAAATTCTCATAGTGTGGAGAGAAAGGGCTGCGGACTGACATAGCTGGTGGAAATGGAGTTTGCTACTGTATGATTTGCTGAGAAAGGCACTGCTGGAACATTATTTACGTTTACCTGTCTCTCCATGGTGATTATCACTTTCAGCCATTGAGGCTGAAGGCATATATGTAATAGAATGATAGGGGTGCAGCAGTTTCTGCCCAATTGGATATTGTTCCCTAATTAAACAGGCTTCAGCGTTGGATCTTACCATTTTTTCCCTTTTATGTGGTCAAAAGTGGTACAGCCTTTTTATATAAATTGTGGCTAAATGACCAAAGCAACAAGACTTTCAAGCACAGCAAGATTACATATGTAGGTTGGCTTTTTACATTTACTTTAAACATGGCATGTAACATATGATTCGGGGTGAACCTCTGGGTGCTGCGCGCTCTCGTTCAAACTGTTGTTAAACTGTTACTTTGTTGAGAGTCTTCGCTGCCAGTGAGAGAACACTGAAGATGGACCAGAAACAAGCATATTTCAGTCCCTGTCACAGACTCCATCACAGACTCTAAACAAGAGTAAAAGAAATAGTCTAGTGTGAGGAAAAGGGTAAAATTGCAGTCTGATCAGCAACGGAACAAGACCAGAGTAAATCGGGGCAGTTTTCAAGCAATGGAGGGACTCCTTACTGCAGGGCTTTTCACCACCTCCGTGCCAGCAGGAGCCCCTGCAGCACTGCTGCTACTCACGGAATTGACACTGCTTTCTTGTAAAAATGTCATTCAAATCCAAATAATTCAAATTGTATGAAGGTATGAAGCTTCATAGGGGGCTTTGCAGCCAAGACAAGGCAGCTGCAGCTTTCTGCGAGACTGACTGCAGAAGGGGAAAGGGAATCACTGCTCCCTCAAGTAACTGGAGAACGAATGGTGCTTTCACGCAAAGTCGCCAATAACACAGAAAAAACACGACAATATGTTTTTTTTTAAATTAATGTATCGGTGGAGCGGAGGTCTGAAAAGTCGCTGGCAACAGCACTGCTGTGACAGAGAGTGTCAGCCTCCTCAGAAAATGAAAGGAGGGGGGGCTGGTTTGTCTTTTCCTTCTCGCAACTGCTATCTGTGGGAGTTTCAGCCTGGCAGAGACCCGAGCAAGTTGAGCTATCTACATGAAAGGCATGGTTAATTTTTGGCATCAAGAGTGTCCCGAACCTTTGCAATCGTTGAGCGGACCGGATCGGGCTGGGCCAGCGGGAAGACTCCCAGTGCTCTTGATGGCCAGTCCACCCCCGCCGTTATTGACCAACTAAAAGGGTACCTATGTTTTTCCCCTAAAAAACATTGACTATTGACTCAATATGAAATATTTTCATTCAAAATAAAATATTATTTCTAAATAATATAACAAAATAATATTTCTAACTTTCTTACCTCAGAAGGTGGGGCAAGGCATGTTTATTTATGTAGCACTTTTCAGTAACAAGACGATTCAAAGTACATAAAGACATTACGCCTCTAAAAAACGACTTTTAACGGCTAGCCTTTTCTCTCCAATCCCATGCGCGTGCACAACACTGATGTCATTTCAACATGTTGCCAGAGGGGGCAGACATCAGCAAGAATTCTGGAACTTGTGCAATGTACTTAGAAATCACACGGACTTGAATGAGTTTACGTTTTTGTGTTTAGTCTTTACTTTTTTATTGCCATTATTCTTTTACTTTTGCACTACATACTGTAAGTCATCTATATAGTGTCTTTAAAAGCAGTGTCAAAATAAACTAACTACACTTATCGAGCACCATAGAGAAACAGCGACAAAGAGACTGGAATATAAAACAAGACATGCAGGAGGAGACCAAGAACAACGCCTAACACCGAAACAAGCCTCCTCCTACCAACTCCTCTCCTTGCAGGATCTCCTTGCTAAGAGCTGCAGCTAAAGTGATGCTTTGCTGTTCATCTGAGCTGACAAGCAGTCGATGGGGCTTGATTTTGTGTGAAAACAGGTCAAGACAAGGGGAAGAAAGGGAGTGACAGCGAAGGAGAAAGGAATTAGGAAAAAAGCAAGATGACAGCATCTTATTTCAAGACTCTTTATCACAGTCCTGACAAAGCCAATTGCATGTTTGTTTTACTCCGCTGAGTAAGATGTGGTCATTACAGACAAATGAAAGCCAAAAAGAAAAAAGACAAGAATCTGATATCTAAAATAAGCTGACAGCACAATAAAAAGAAAAGATGTCAAAAAGGGTGAAAAGGTTTAGCCCTTCTTACCTATGCCTGAAATCTTTGTTTCTTTAACACAGTGCAAGCAAAGGCAAGGAAACACAGAAGAGACACGAGTTAGTAGACAGCTTGGTTGGTTGACTTACAGGAGAAATCACTGAGAAATGAGCAACACAACAAACTGAAATCATGCCCAACAGAAATCATTACAAGAAAGATTTCAGATGGATGTTGGGGTTGGAGATTTAAGAAACAAACATTCAACACGAAGCGTGAGAATGGATCATCTGAGAACTGTATGGATGAAGTAGATTTGGAAAAGTTTTACTCTAGAGTACTTCATAATGTTGCAGGTCAGACCTTTCTTTGAAGGACACTAGGTAGGGTTTGTAAGGCTGTAAGAAGTTAGGAAAAATCAGTGATCCTCCCTCTCCTGTTACCTCAGCTCCATGACACTGCTAACATTCCCAGAGGGGAAGATCCTCCTGATGTAGTTGAAGTCCCCAACAAAAATGCTGCCATCCGCTCCACAAGCAAGGGCGAGAGGCGCCAGCAGCTTGTTGCCCTCTGCTTGTCCATTACAGCTGGGGCAGGAGATGCTGCGTCTACGACCATTTCCTGAGGACATGCGTTCACATTCAGTTTTACTGAGACAAATATTTCTCTGTAGCTGAAAAAAAAGAACTGAAATCATCAAAAAATACAGTACCATAGAAAGAGTTAGCTCCTTACAGATTTCTGCGTTTTTTTCTTCTTTTGTCACACTTAAATGTTTCAGATAATCAAACAATTTTATATCTGGCAAAAGCTCACTTGAGATGACCCTTTAATTTATTGACCTACAAAGTGTGCTTGTTTTGCCTCGGGCTGAACTGAAAGGTCCTGGCAAACAGTAATCTACCAATATTATGCTCTGGTCCACCTCAAGATTTAGTGATAAACTTGTAACACTAGGAACTATATTGGAAAGATGTGGGCCATGATTGGTCTTGTTTAGGGTCATGACAGAGCATCTCAAGCTAAGTCTAGACTTTGACAAGGCCACTTCTTTTTAGAAACATTCAGAGATGGACTGGCTAGAGTGCTTTGGATCATTTTCCTGCTGCATAACCCCAATGTGCAGCACTTTAACTCAAGGTAACAAAAATCATTCTGCAGAAATTTTCTCAGGAGAGCAGAATACTGGTTCCATCAATTACGGCAAGTCTTCCAGATCATGAAGCAGTAAAGCATCTCCAGACCATCATTCTACTACTGTTTTTTTTTTAAATATTTTTTTCTGTGTTTTTGTGGCACTAATGGCTCGCTTTTTTTTTCAAAGTAGGCTGACAGGAAAGGGGGTTTGAGAGAGGGGAAAGACATGCAGTAAAGGATCTCAGGCCGGAATCAAACCCGGGTAAGCCGCGTCGAGGACTAAGGCCTCCGTACATGGGTCGTGCTCACTACCCCTGCGACTCCCCACACTACCATGTTTGACTGTTGGTACGATGTGTTTCTGAAATGAAGTGCTAGTTTTACAACAGTTATAGCAGGGAACACACCTTCCAAAAACATTCATGTTTGCTTGTCAATCTACAGAATATTTTCCCGAATTCTTTTGGAAATAATTTTGGCAAATGTGAACGGGACGTTTTTGTTCTCTTTTGGTCAGCAGGTGTTTTGGAACTTTTCTATGGAGGCCATTTTTACTCAGTCTCTTTCTTAATACTGACCTTAATTGTGCTTGCACTGCTCTAAATGTTGTTCTGTTTTTTTGGGGGGATTTTAACCTACCGGATGAGTTGTTGCATGCTTGGCGTAATGTGGGTTGGCTGGCCACTCTTAAGGATGTTTACCAATGTTCAGTGTTTTCTCCAATCGTGCATAATTACTCTCACTCTGGTTGATGGTTAGAAATAACAATGACTTTGTTTCTCATTTGTTTTCAGATTTCAGGGCATGATGTATTACTTTTCGTTCCAAAAAAGTTAGAAAAACAAAACAACTGGACTTTTTTTCCAAAGTCTAATACATGTCATCAGACAGGTTTTGTTTAAAAGTGTTAAATACAGAGGTCAGACGGTAAATTAAACTCAACTTTCCAAACAATGTGGTTAATCAGTTTATTCATGATTTCACATGGATTTAGGGTTTCACGTGGGGTCAGGTTGGTTTGGATAGTGTTTTTCCCTCTAATGAAAGCAATAGCCTTCTGCTGGGTTTCCTCAGATGGTAAACTTTCAATCAATCTGTCTGTATGGTCTGGTAAAATTTGTAAAGTGCCTTGATGGCTTGTGAATTGGGGCTATATAAATAAACTGAATTGAATATTTGAAAAGGGCTCTTTCTATTTACTCAAGTTATGTTTGTCTGATTAAGATTTGTTTGATATGAAACATTAAAGAGTGACAAAAGCAAAAAACAGAAGAAATGTTTTCACTGCACTGTATAAAGTCAGAAAGCATATGCACTGACCTGATAAACATTGATCATTAGTGTACATGCTAAAATAATCTATACTTACCCATGATGCTGCTGATGACAGGAGGCTGCTGGGAGATGAAGACATTCTCACCATTGCCCTTATACAGTATGCCTAGGAGAGATAAGATGTAGAGATCAGTTGAAGAAATAACAAGAACAGATGTAAACTAGAAGCCGACTGATTGGCCTTGCTGAGATAATATTCCAAGACTCTCACTCTTTCTGCTAGTTTTGAGATACTTGCTACATTTAGGTAGATAACTGTATCTGAGCAGTACCTCCTTAAAACAGGGGAACCTGGACAGACTGTCAGACCAAGCATGTGCAGAAGTGGGACCCTTTATCCCTTGAAGTGCCCATCTGTGGGCCTTTACCCTTGTTCTTACTGCATATTTGCCAAAACTTGCTCTATTTAAGCTTATTGATATTTTGCAATGAATAAAATACAAACATAAATTGACCTCATGGCTGTCAGTAATTCAATGTCACTGGATGTGCTTTCTGTCCTCAGCTTCCACATCACATACACTCTTTCGCAGTGCTAAAGAGTGTAACACTTGAATTAGGGCCGTTTCATATTCACTCCAGAAGCGAACCGTAACAGAGTTCGTTTGGAAGTGGACCGAGACCATCTCAAAAACTGGGTCTCGGTCCTGTTTTGTCTGGACCAGGGTTTGGTTGAGTGTACCTGCACAAAAGCTTTGGACCAAGAGGGGAAACGAACTCTGTTCCGTTTAAAGCGGACCAAATGTAGCACATAGTGGTCTGTCACTATGGTCACATAGTGACAGAATTGTGCCAGGAACTAGTTTATGGTTACAAAAGTGTGTTGTTTCTTTGAACCTTTCAAAGGCACAATTTAATGGGTACCATAAGGAAAAAAAATCTGGAAGCTAAGGGTATTGTTCAGAGACCCAGTGTAGCAGTCTGTGGGATTCGAACCTGGACTCTTGCAGCTTGTCCAGGACGCAAGCGCCCTGCTCTTTAACCACTAGCTCATCACACCCTAATTATTAATTAAAACTAGTCATGACACATTCTTCTTTACATGCGTATCCTTTTTATGATATCAGACTGTACCCTGTTTTTGAAATGAGCAAACAATAGTCTATAAGAAGTATTAACTGGTTAAGAATAAATTATGCCCCTTTAATCTTTGTTACAGTCAAAGGCGAAAGCACAAACCTTGAAATTTGATGTGCTGGAATGTAATTTTGTGGGAAACAGACCCAAAAAGAAAGAGGTATAGCTGTGAGCTCAGAGATATTTACTCTATGCAAACCAGAAATACCAGAGAGATAGAAAGACAGAAAATTTGATAGTGAAAGAAGCGAAAGAATGTGAGTAAAACTATGGTGAAATAAGCTTCACAGGCTGACTTTGTGACAGGTGATGGACCCATGAGATGACGAACAGAGTCAAGGAAAGGGATGAACTAGTTCTTCAAAGTGAAACATCAAAGAGAGGCCTCCTGCGGTGAGCTTGCATTATTAAAACACTGCCGCCATTTTGGAAGCAAGCAGCATTGAATGCTATCTATACAGAACTAGATAGATAGATAGATAGATAGATAGATAGATAGATAGATAGATAGATAGATAGATAGATAGATAGATAGATAGATAGATAGATAGATAGATAGATAGATAGATAGATAGATAGATAGATAGATAGATATTCTGTCTCATATGTCAGCACTACTGTATTTACTGTTTTGTTCCATTTAGTTAGGTGTTTATTAATTTTTTTGGATGACTCATAGAGGAACTTTATGGAGGTTTACAAACAGAAGAGTGACAAAACGGTTGCTTGAATGGTCCCAATAAACTATACTTAAAATGAAATAAGGCAATGTCCAACACTCTGAAAGACATTTTAGAAAGCCTGGGCAAACAAAAACTAAACATGGACTCATTCAGACAAACATCCCAAAGCTGTCTTAATATAATCTCATGTTAACACCATGTGAAAAATACATATGCTTTTAAAGACTCAATTTTCCTACTAGTGATCCATGGTAATTAGTTCAATATGTAGGGCATGAATTGAGACTGTTATTTCCTGCATTTGGGTTAAACAGCTCTGATATTGAGACATATTTATTGGCCCTTACATCCCATACAAGCTCCCTCTGTCCCCAATTGTCTATATATTTTCTCCATTTTCCCTCCGTCCACATCTCCTTCTGTCCTTCTTTCATCTCCTTCCCCATTAGTATGTGTTGATTGATCAACAGAGGCCGAGTCAGCAGGGCTCCGCTCATGCTGTGCTGCAGTCGGCAAAGGGCACCCAACTATTTGGTTGGTTGGAAAAAAAACTAGACATGTGTGCATATATGCGTGTGTGCGCGTGCATGTGTGTGTGAGGGGGATGGCGGAGAAAGTAGGTGAAAGACATTGAGAAGCAGAACACTGAATGCTCCCGCTGTGTTAAAAGAGAAGCAAGTGAGGCTGTCTCACATGTGTGTAAATGAGTTGATTTGACCTTGATAACAGAACTCTCCTTCTTAAATGTGGAGTTGCAGTATAATTATTAAAGCTACGTCTACATAAATGTATTATCAGAAAGAAAAATCACCCTAGAAGAATTGGACCCGCTTTGACACTCCTGCAGAACGCTAAGGGGTATGTAAATAATTCCTTTTTTCAAAGAGCTGGCACGTCTTCAATGGGCACAGACAGCATAAGTGATGGCATCAGGCGTGCAATGTAATAAGTGTTACAGGCAGTTGCTTGATCGTCTAACAGTTAGTTAACAAGCTTAGCAGACAAAGAGGATGTCTTATAGATACACTTGACCACATAAGCAGCATTTTGTTGTGCTTCAAAGCAGATAGCTCATAGGTTGCAACATGTTGCCATAGTTTGCAATATAGTGCAAATTCACAGAACAAAATCACCCATAATGCTAACTAAAACTTTTCTTATTTGGACATTTCTCTGTAAACCAGAGAACTGGTTGCAAGTAAAAATTCAAGCAGATAAACATCTTGTCAAATACTTCGGCCTGCCAGTTTGGCACCAACAACCGTGCTATTGTCAAATAGTCTGAAATCCCCTTTATTTCACATTGTTTTGCTTAATTTGGACTTCAGCAAGTCATCTTTACCACATCTAAAATTACTGGCAATGGAGAGGTTCATTTTCTTTTTATGTTTAACAAGAAATTGTACCTCATAACGTAGCTGGTGAGTGTTATCTGTCAAATGAATCAGTTAATGTATTCGTACAATAAAAATCTGTTTTCAGTCAGCATATGCGTGTGAAATCCATATTCCGAGGGTAAAATAGGGAACAAATACACAGAAACAATGGGAATCAGCCAGTCCATAAAGGCTTTCAGTGTGGTCAAGCCACAGTAGGAACAATATTTGTGTGTCCAGAATTACACAGTCAGGCAATAACTATACCACAACAAAACGAAGACGTGTACATAGATATTCTCATGTATGTAGACAATATACTGACAGCTGCCTTTGCTGTGGGTTTCCTGGATGGCTGTGACAGATACACTGCTTCCTATTTGTATTCAGTAATGCATATGCAGGCAGTTACACATGCCACAGACAAAGCAAACTAGGTTAGAAGGCAACCAAAGATATGTCACATACAGTGATGTTTAATATATGGAGCCAGCTGAATAATGCTTGTCTCTCTGAGAGTAGAATCCAGGGTGCCTCTGCCCTGTATTAATTGAGTTATCTCAACAACCTGACTTGCTCTAATAATTGGTTCTCTCTCTCACTGGATAAACAACAGTTCTGGGGATGGTAGACATGCACATAGTGGATGTAAACGGGAACACCATGTATGATGTAAAAATTAGGACCTTGAGAAATCACCTCAAACCCTTTTCCATCTTTATTAAAGCACATCTTGAGGATAATTTTATTAAAATCAAACCAACATCTTTGGGAGAGAATCATAAACTTAAAAAGCTGCTATTACCTGCATGTGCAGGTATGCATATCCTTGTTTTCTCATTCAGTTTTCTATCCTGGGAGTCTATAGCATGCCACATTTTGAGTCGGCAATATTTGCCAACGTTACCCAGCAAATGTAGGATCTGGCTTTTATTTTCTGGCACATATACACAGAACAATCCATGTAAATCTCCAACATATGTTCAAGGCAGATTATCGTCAGTTTTATCAATTGGTGATGGTGAATGAGGGAAAGTGAGAAACTATTTTATATTTTTCTGTCTCTGAAATCCCTCACATTCCACATGCTACCCTTTTCATTTTCCTTCAGCAGCCATTGTTTGTTTACACATCCTTCTATAGGCCACAGTTTATTGCTGACACAATATTGACTTCATTACACATCATTCATGGGATCAATTATGCAAGATAATTGACTTATTCAGTGTGCATTCATCCACCTCTCAGGGAGTACTCATCTCTGTAAACGATGGATCTGTACACCTGGCTCCTGTGTGACATTAATCCCTCTGTGCCTTGGCGACTACAGTCCCTGACATTTCATAGTACTGCATGTCCAAGTCACATGAACAAGGAAGGCTGTATAGTTTACAGGTGCTCATGTCAAAATGAGATACCAGGTCAGCTTTGGGAAATATTTTCAGTAAAGCTGTTGTTAATTTTGCTTTCTATCTTAATAAATATACTGGTGTATTAAAAATAGTGTGTCACATCTGTAGGAAGAAAATAAACGTCAAGTGCTCTCATGGCTTTAAATTGCATGTGTTTATTTTGAAGAGTGCATGTGTATTGAGATGAATGATATAAAAGAAATTACAGCATGCTACTGTGTCACGATGGCTATTTTTGTCATGACCCATTATGATCACCTGATTATTGTTGCAGAGTTACTCTCCCCTCTAACTCCTTAACAGTGAGAGGTTAACTCAAACCACCTCTCCATCCAATGGGTCAGAGATTCCTAAGTCTGTCGGGTATTACCTAGCTTAAACAGATTGCCCCCAGATTCTGGGGCAATCTGTTTAAGCTAGTGTTGAGGAATATTTATCAAGCTACTCACAGCCCAAACCTCCGAGTATCCCATCCTGCTTCCTATGTTGAATAAATCACTGAATAGCCTTGCTGCAACGAGGTTTCACAACCCACGACATGTTAACGGCAGCTATTCCTCTGTTTTACAACGTGCACTTGGTGTCTGAGCTAGAAAGATTTTAGTGACTAGGAAAAGGATAGGTCACTAGGATGTTGGGCCAAGGCAAACTTTACAAACCTCCTAATACTTCCTGAACCAAAACCACAATTATTTTACAACCATCAAAGAAATCAGTGGTAAAAATTACTCCACTGATTGTCTACAAATTCTTTAGAACTGTATATGCATCATTTATTAATAATGCTTAGCAGGGCAAAGCAGAATCACACGAATAATCAAATCATAAGAATAGAATTCATTTAGCAGAGCTAACTCATCCTAATTTGCTGATACTAAGGGACTCTAAATGAAGATTAGGGAGTACATGATTCTCCATGCCTCACACAGATTGGCTTTTATGTCAGAGGACTTTACAGACTTCCTGGATGAGAGGCCAGCTCTGATCCATGGCCTCCTCCTTCCGAATACAAATGTTCCAATATTCCAGGTGTCAACAATCAGGGGTTGGCTAGCAAGCAGCTCATGCAGGCAGCTGAGGGCTTGTGGAACAGCAAACTCTGCAACAGCCAGTTTTTTTTTTTTTTCAGATCATCAGCTGTCCAAGTAGAAGGTCTGAGGCTGATGAGTCAGGTCACTCCGTGCTTGTAGCAATCTCTAAAGCTTTTTCATACTGGGTCATTTGGCCAGGCACTACTTGGCTCCACCCGCTTGTGAGCATTTTAGCAACAGTTTGGCAGTGATTGACAATGGGCGAGGAGAAACGAGAACGTTTTTTTCTCTGAGGAAGTCCAGAAAAACCTGAAGAGCTACAAAATTTATTTCAAGGACCACTAAGAATGGAGTGGGTCAAACTGCAATATAATTTTACAATTTCCAAACAATGAACCATGCCTGGAGGAAAAAAAGAAAAAGGACACTTCAGCCTTCTATACACAAATGTGCAAGTCACATGAACAATGAAAGCTGTATAGTTTACAGGTGCTCATGTTAAAATGAGATACCAGGTCAGCTTTGGAAAATATTTTCAGTAAAGCTGCTGTTACTTTTCAGATTCGCGGAAATATAACTGAGCACAAATATCCAATATTCAACCTATAAAAATAATTTCACACCGGTCCAAAGTCAGTGGTTTTATGCCATTACAGTCCTTCTTGTCTTTCCTGCTATTTCTTTTATTTATAATGATCTATTTACTTTTTTCTTCTTTAATGTTTCTTGCAGATTTCTTTAAAGTGTTGATCTGGCAAACAAGACGTGGGATGGGGGTAAAAGCCTCCATGAGGTGTTACCCTGCTCATGGCCTTTCTAAGCTGGTTGAAAAACATGTGCCGATTAAAGCCGAGTGATGCGAGGAGTAGGGCACGTGAAATTGAGTAGGGCCAGTGGAAAATTGGCTTACACTCCCATACAGGTGAGGCCAGGTGGAACAACAAACTCTGGAACAGTCTCTTTAAGGTCATCAGCTGCCTGAGTCGAAGGTCAGAGGCAGAAGAGTCAAGTCCTTCTGAGCTTGTAGATATCTCTAAGCTCCTAGTCAGTTGAAGACAGATGGAGCAGCAAACTGGGGAACAGTCAGACTCTTTTTTTCTGTAGGTCTTTGTCTTGAGTTGTTAGGGTTATTTTTCCAAATTTGCTGAGGAGGGAAAATCTAATCTGGAACCACAGATTCACCAACCGAGGGTTGATCCTTACTGGGAGTGACGTCTTCGTCCGTGGCTCCTTGTCCCCAACTGGCTTCTTATTCTGTTCCAATGTTGCCCCCAGACCTGCCCCAAGGAAACAACATCCCTCCATTGTGAAACTCCCTTTTTTATTCACTTCTCCAGGAGCTAGGATGGCCTCTTGCCTACCCAACTGTCCACTTACTGTTTGCTGATTTTTCCGTTTCAGCTTCAATCTCTCTGATTGGTCAGATTTTATTGCACAACCATTTATGGCCTTCCTGCCACCAAAGGTTACAACTTCCTTGGGACTGTCAGTGGATCAGCAGCACACATTTCGTAGAAAACAAGCATTCCAATGAACCTGCAACTCCTTTATCGTGCAATTTGATTGGTCGGATTACAAACTGTGCGTTACTCCAGCCACCGACCAGGTATTAGCTACTAGCCACTGGAATGAGTGAACAACATGGACCACTGTATCATACCTATCCGCACCACCAAAACCTGACAATGAGTCAAAAGAAAAAGAAGTCTGGAAAAAATGGTTATTTGCGGCATGTTCACCACAAATATGCACAGTCGCGCAACAATGAGGGATTAACTGCTAGTCCAGTGCTGTCAGCCTGCCTCGTTCATCGCTTGAACAGGGCTACAATAAAAGGATAAAAGGGCACAGTTTATTTTAGATCAGTCTCTGAGCCAAGAGGGGAACCTGGTGCGTGTCTGCGCACAGAAAGAGGTTAGTAGTATAACCTGAATGCTAATCTGGAATGGGCTGATTGTAAATTATGGCTAAATTTATACAAAATGTCATTATGGTTACATAATGGCAATAAAAACTATTGATCTATACAGGTAGACTTAAAAGCTCTGCCTATGACAGAAAACATTAGAAACGCTCTCTGGGAGCTTCTAGCTGGATTTGCATCAAGATGTGAAAATAAAAACGTTGTTGGTTCGGTGAAAATCAAAGCATTTATTCCTGCAGTCGCTATAAACATTAAAAGGTAATTTAGATCACCATATTACTTTTCAGTCCTACAGCCGGTCCAATTAGCTGCTGAAAGAAAAAAAAAGGTTTTGCACAATAAACTTGGAAAATATGACGCATATACACAGTAAATTCAAAAGTGAACCTCCCTCTTCTCTACCAAATTTTCTGTGCAAATTCAAAACATACAGCTTTGGGTTGTTTAAATGTGCAGTAATAAAAATAACCGAACCTTAGCAACTGTTCACAAATGTACCATTAATTAATTCCTTCTATTTTTCTGAAAAATATGTGTAATTCATACTATATTAACTAATTAAACAAGAACACAGTTTGATTGAAAATAAAACATATACCATTTTTATTTATACAGTATTAGTAAGTGAACACTGGTAACAAGACAAAAGATGAGGGTCCAAGGAAGGTCCAGGATGATTTTCTTCATTTTCCACTCTGGTAAAGACGTTTTCTGTTGTTTGTTTCAACTTACTTTGAGCTTCTTGTTTGATATCAGTTGAATCATTAAAAGCAGTTAGTTAGCAGTCATTAGCATGCCTTTTCACAATTTTTACACAATACAGCCTGGGATAAGTAAATCCTTCCCATCTATATGACCACTATTTGCTGTGTCAAATAACTCATAATTTTCTGATGCTGCCATTTTAGTTACTTAAGGTCAACAGTCTAGAGTGTGAAAAAGAAGGTAAAAACATGTCCAAGCAGGTTGGAACTAATGGAGAATAGTGTCAGGTGTGTTATGTGATAACAGAGTATCAGCAAGAATGAAAGAAAAGGTGTACAAGAAGAGACAGGGCTGGAAGTAGCAGAGATGAAGATGTTGAGGTTCTCTTTGAGAATGATGAAGATGGTTAGAATCAGGAATGATCACAGAAGGACAGCTCATGTTAGACATTTTGGAGATAAACAAAATGTCGAACATGAGCCAGACTGAGATGGTTGGGACATGTACAGAGGAGGGATAGTGAGGACATTGGTATAAGGATGCTGAGGCTAGAACTGCCAGGCAGGAGGCCTGGAGGAAGACAATGGAGGAGATTTATGGATGGAGTGAAAGATAACATGAAGGTAATTGGTGTGAGAGAAGATACAGAAGATAGGGTGAATTTCCCCACTGTGGGACAGTAAAGGATCATTCTATTATATTATTTTATATTCTATTCTATTATTAAGGCTGAACATGAGAGTTGAATCTCAATCCCATGAGGGTTGCAGTGACTTTTAACAACAAATGGCTGAATCCTTTCTATAATGTATTTGACTGGGTTGATAAATATGTATTGAAATGTCCTTAGATCAGCTTGAAGTATTCTATCCCATCACAAGTTCACAGCAGATTAGTTTGATGATATTTAATTTTCGGTATTACATGTAATCCCATAAAATCCTCTTACACTTCTCAAGATTTATACACATGGGTCTAATACTACAGGTCATTTAGTTATTCAAAAAAAATGGCAAACGCTGAATAATTCATAACTGACAGAAGATACAAAATCCACCCATGTTCAAAGTTATTTTTAAACATTTCCTTTCTTTAGAAAAGACCAAAGCTCTGCATAGTACTTGCAGATATACATATACTTTTAGTCTCTCTGAAGTATAATTTTATGATCTATGCGAACATATTTGCTCATGGTGCTTTCCCATTAAATCACTTATTTATATAAAATCTATAAACTATGTGTCTCACAGATATATATATATATATATATATATATATATATATATATATATATATATATATATATATATATATATATATATATCTGTGAGACACATAGTTTATAGTATTTTATAATGCTATAAACTATGTGTCTCACAGATATATATATATATATATATATATATATGTATATATATATATATATATATATATATATATATATATATCTGTGAGACACATAGTTTATAGCATTATAAAATAACAAGAAAAGATGAGACAGCAATAATCTTGGCAAACGATATAACAATGAAAACAGTACAGAAAGACAGAGATAACAAGAAGAAGAAGAAGAAGAAAAAAAGTCAGATAAATAAGTAAAACATAGACAATTAAATCCCCTCTAAAGACAAATGGTTCACACATCCCCAAGCACAATGGTATATCATATTGGTCCAAGAGTGTACAGTTAGTGCAAAAGGGCAAACCTCTAAGAATCACTGTAATAATAAGGGCATAACCGGGTTCCACCTTACATTAAACACTGTTTTTTGAAGCCTTAATAAGTATGGAATCTCCTCCATCGAGTAAATATCCCAAACCTTTTCGATCCATATCTTATATGTAGGAGGCCCTGGTTTCAGCCACCTAAACATTTATACATTTCAATGCCGCTGTAAGCAATATATTTAAAATATCTCTGTGAGCCTAGTACTGGCACTAGGGGAGTCTTTGGAATATCTCTTCTGAAGATTACCTTGCATGCTTCAAATATCTCCTCAGAATACAGGTAGTTTGGGACAAGACCAGAATATGAGCATGGTTTGCAGTCTGTGTCCCACAGTTTCTCTAGCATGAGCTGGGTTGTGTTGGACCCATTTTACTAGTTATTGTTCTGAAAAACCGTGGTATTATCTTCCATTTAAATTCTCTCCATGTATTAAAATTTGTGGTTAATTGTGCTCCAGTACATATTTCTTCCCATGTGTTCCCTGTTATAGCCTCTTGCATTTCAGTCTCCCGTTTCTGCTTTATGCTTATGGAGTCATGCATATTTGTGGACATAAATAAATTATATACTTTAGTAATTACTTTATGGTTTCCCTTTCCCCTTTGTACATCCATTAAGAAACTTTCAATAGCTGTAGGTTCAAGTAGTTTAGTCTAGATATGTATCATCACAAAGGTTCCAAGTTGTAAATATCGATAGATGTCTGTCTTAGGGAGGCCAAATTCCCTTTTCATCTGCTCAAAGCTTTTGAAATTTTGCTTTTCAAGTAGTTGATGAACACAAGATAGTCCATAGTTAGACCAGTTTCTGAAGCCAGTGTCTAACTTGTTTGGCAAGAAAAACTTCATAAATCCTATATTTGTTAAGGGCGAGATAGGTTTTGAAATACAATTTAAAAGCTGATTGTATTTTGTACCTGATCTTAAGAGTGTTTTTTTGTCCAGATTGTCATTTCTTTTGCAGGGGCATATAAGAAGGGTAATGTTTGCAGAGGCACTGAGCACATGCTTCCTTATAGTTCAAACCATCGATTGTCTGTGCTATTCTGTATCCATGCCAGTAAGGTTTTAAGTTGTGCGGCCCAGTGGTAGTATTTTAAGTTTGGGAGTTTAAGGCCACCATTGGATTTGGGTAATTGCAGGGTTTTTAGTTTTAATTCTGGGGCACTTTTTTGCCAGATGAATCTAGATATCATTTTATCTAAGCGCTGAAAGGTAGATTTAGGAATCGCCACTTGGAACATCTGAAATAAATAAAGTAGTCTTGGTAAGACATTCATACAGATACTTTCAACACAAACTATTAAAGAAATAGGGAGTGTAATCCATCTCTCCAAATAATTTTTAATGGTTCAAATAAGTTTACTAAAATTTGCCTTATAAAGGATAATGATGGGGGTATATGAATACCCAGGTACATGAAACCATTCGTGGGCAATTTAAAACCACTCAGTAATTTTGTGGTGTCTGAAATTGTAGAGTTTGAATCCATGACCTCTCTTTTTGCTATATTTACCTTGTAACCTGAATATAATCCATATTGTGAGATGAGCTCTTTTAGGTGGGGGATTGTTGATTTAGGATCTGTCAGATATAATAATACATCGTCGTCATATAGTGAAATTTTGTGTGCTTTCCTGTCTATTATTATTCCTTTAATATTAGCATAATTTCTAATGATTTGGTGTAATGGTTCAATACTGATGGCAAACAGGAGGGGTGAGAGTGGAGACCCCAGTCTGTACCCCTTTCCTAGTGGAAATCTATCAGACTCATAGTTGTTAACTTTCACAGCTGCCTGTGGAGAGGAGTAAAGTGTTTGTATCCGGTCAACAAAGTGTGAGCCAAATCCAAAACGTTTCAGCATAGGGAATAGATATTTCCAGGATACACTGTCAAACGCCTTTTGCGCATCTAAGGATATGATTACTGAATCAATCTTTCTTTCTATTTGAACACTTACTATGTTTAGGAAGCGCCTTACATTACCAGCATAGTACCTGCCTGCGATATATTCCTGTCTGATCAGGGTGTATGATTTGAGTGATACAATAATTAAGCCTTCTTGCTAGGATTGCTGTAAGTATGCATATATCTGTATTCAGCACTGATATAGGTCTATAGGACTGGCAGTCAATGGGGTTCTTTCCCTCTTTGTGGATTACTACAAGGGTGGCGTCTGTCCAGGATGGTGCCATAGTTTTAGATTTTAAAGCATGGTTATATATGCCTTTAGTAGTAGGGGAGCCACCAGATGTATAAAAGTTTTATAAAATTCATTGGTATAACCATCTGGGTCTGGGTTTGAACTCTAGTTCTTTTATTTTGTAATAAGATAGGTGCATGATCCAAAACAGTAATAGGTAACATTTCTACGTCTACTATTCTATGTAGTTCTGACTTTGGGGAAAAGAAATAGTCAATCCTAGAATATGATGCATGTCTGTTTGAGTAGAAGGTGAAGTCTTAAATTCTGGGAAATCTACTCCTCCATATATCTACTAGTCCCCTCTCTATAGTCTGGCATTTAACCATCCAACTCATTCTAGAGAGTGGAGCTTTTGGAGTAGGTAATTTGTCCAACATCTGAGACAGAATGCAGTTAAAATCCCCGCCCAACAACAGCAGCCTGGTACTGTGCTTTAGTTTTACCTTAAACATTGATTTAATGAATTCAGGAGAGTCTGTATTGGGAGCATACGTGTTTACAAATGACACTTCTACACCATCACTTTTTCCATTAACTAATACATATCTCCATTCTGTGTCTCTGTGCAGCAATGTTTGTGTGAAATTTATCTGTCTGTGCATGAGTATGGCGACACCCTTCTTGTTCCCTGAATGGTGGGATAAAGTGAGTAAAAAACCTTATCTGCCCATGATTTTTTTTTTACTTTTCATGTTCTGTATCTGATAGATGGGTTTCTTGCAAAAAGACTATGTGGCAGTTAATCTGTCTTAATTGATTCAATATTTTCTCCTTTTTTACCGGATTATGGAGCCCTTTTACGTTATAAGTTAAAATTTTAAGTGAATCCTTCATTATCTGTACGTACACTGTGTTTTCACATCTCAGGATACATCATAAAGGGTGGCAGATCCTACGTGCATAATACTGAATTATCTGAGTGGGGTTTAAGGAGTGGGAATACACAATTTATACAAAACCAAATAGAGAGGGGAGGAAACAAAATTCCGACAACTGTAACAAACATGTCTAGTTTCAACAAGGCCAATATAGGCAAATAATGATGCAAAACAATAGTGACAGAAAAATAAAAGTCTTATAAACTTGGTTTGCGCAGGATCCCCGGGGAACAGTGGGATCAGAACCAAGAGAACATAAACAGGTAATTACTATGTTTAAGTAATCTGGATATGGTCCCTGGCAGCTAGGTAACGGACTTCCTTGCAGCACCGCAGCACCTTACGTACCTCCGTGAAGGTGGCTCTTGCTTTGGCCATGCTGGTCATGTAGTCGGGGAAGAAGGCAATGCGGTGCCCATTGTGAATCAGCGGAGCTCTCTCTCAGACTTTCCTCAGGATCTCCGCCGCGTCCCCGTCTTCTCATGGTGGGTGTGCGGTGTGATCGGTCCACTTTTATGTCTCGGTCCATCTGCAAGACTTCTCTGATGACTTTTGCAACAGCTTGTGGAGAACCGGAGCCTGGGCGTTCCTCAATGCCGCGATACGGATATTGGACCTTCTCATTCTCACCTGCAGGCCTTCACATTTATCTTTAAGCGTTGACATTTCTTTTCATAGACTTGTTACCGTAGACTGTAGTGAGGTGACTTCATCTGATCACGTTGATAGACCATCCTGTACATCTACAATGTCCGCTTTTATAACATCTACTTCAGCTTGTATGGCCTTTGTGCTGTTAGCAATTTCTGAGCGGACCACTTACAGCTCGAATCTTATAGCTTGAAAGTCTTCCACTAGTGCTCCTTTGAGTTCGTTTCTTATTACTTTAGCAAGTTCCCCTCTCAGTGATGATAAGATGTCTGCTTTCATTTCTTCATTACTCATGTTTGGGGCCTCAGTCGTATCAGTTGTCGGTGGGTCTGTATCAGTTGTTGCCCGTTGTCTCATGGTCCTAGCAGGCCGCGTAGCATTAGCATCGCTTCTGTACTTATACTTTTGCAGTTTTTCGACCATTCAGGATGACTTTGTACAAGTTGTCCAGTTGTTTATGGCCTTAGGGTATTCTCTTCAGTTTTTCGCCTGATATTAATGTGGTTAATGCTCTTTTTTATTATAATTGTTGCTGATTTTGCAGGAGCTCTGAACAAATGTCTTACGCTATATCTTGCTCACCAGTGCCCCTGCTAGATAAAAATTTAACAGCCTCTAATTAAACCTCTTTCCTAAAAGCCTGGTCCCGATTAGCTACCTTTAAACCTATGTTGTGATTTTTGTTCTTAATAATCTTGAAAAAGCCACTGCAGATCAGTTATGTTGTTTGCATACAAACTGGGGAAAAAAAACTCAAAAAGCATCCATAGAGGCACCCAGGAAAGTTTAAAAGCACTTGATGTCTTATCAATCATCTTCTCATACCTTCTGACACTTGACTTGTCTCTAAATGTGAGCTGTAAGATCTCGATACGCTGACTTCACTGGCACAGCATAAAGTAAACATAAAGCAGCCTTTTTTTTCCAAATCCAAATCCTGATTGTCTCAGTTCCATGGTTTGGCACTAATAAACCCGGTTCCATGGTGTTATCAGCGGGTGGCACTGTGGGACACCTTATGTGTGGGAGTAACAAACACTGTAAATACTAACCACAAACAAAACTTTGAAAAGGCAAAATATATATCGTGCTCCTTTTCTCTAAACACAGTTAAATGGGAAAGTTTCCTTTGATCCTCAAATGCATCTGTTTTTTCCTTTCAAGTCAAAAACTGTTACATCTAATATCTAACATCCAGTCAGATCAGGTACAGTTTAATTTAGGTTAAAGGGGCCTAGTCACATATTTTGACCATAAAAAGAAAACACAAAAAACATATATTCATCTTCAAAATAAACAATATACGGCAAGCATTCGCCCTGATAGCGTTTACTTTGTCCCTTTTGAGCCTGAAAAAAAGTTTGCACCAGGGATGATCAGCAGACATAAACATTGTTGTGCCATCTGCCGGCAATACCGCAGAACTATCACAAAACAAGATGGCGACAACTGACACAGCTACAGTAAGAGCCAGCAGACTGTCCTGCAGCGCCTTGCAGTAAAGTGACAGCTCAGCGTGGTCAAAGACCAACCTGATCTACAGGGTTAGGGTTACCTAACCGCTTTCTTTTCACACCTCCGCTGGGTGTCGCTGACTCACTTGGCTCCATCACAGACATATATATGTAGACACCTTGTTGAGCGCTGAATTGCACATCGTCATTGCCCCCATATTGGATGTGACATAATGGAGCGATTCGGAGAAGATGCCTCCTTCATGTGCTGGGTGGATTTGTAACAACCAATTCACAGTACAAACCAGATCTACTGGTATTACTTTTCACAGGGAAGAATGAACATTATGATTTATGAATTAACTTATGATTGTATTTATTCATTATAACGGCATTAAAAATGTGTACATGTATTTGTGGACTCCATTGTTTCTCCTTGTTTACTCATTGTACGCATGTGGTCATATGGACTTGTTATGGTAACTATACACAAAAGCGCTTCATTTACTAAATAGAGAAAAAAGTGTAAAACACAGAAATCAAATATAATAAGCCAGCAGGGTGTGATAATCTAATTGGGAAACCTTTGTTTTCAACCAGAGTGGGGTACTGGTGTAGAATTTCGTAAAGTCATAGTACGTGACTAGGCGCCTTTAAAAACGAACCCAGTAAAGTTTTAAGGAATCACTACAAACTGTGGATGCAACAGTACATGGTGAGGCTGTAAACAGGGCTAAGTCAACGTCACATAGAGTAGTTACCATTTAAGGTGGAGGATAAAAATCTGTTTGTGATGCATCAAGATGTAAGCAAGAATGATTCAGAATTATCCAAATCTTTACAGGGACACAAAAGGCAGAACTCGGGAGGAAGTCAATGCGGCACTCAGATAGTGGTAATCACATAATAAGGTCACATGTACTGCCTCCTGCCCTGCCTGCACCAAAAAGAAATAGACTAGAACAAGAGAGACCCCATAAGTTGACACACAACCAAAAAGCATCTTATAAAGTTCCAATGGACATGAAAGAAAGACAGCTGATCATATCCGGCCACCATCAGCCAGAGGACAATCGAAGAATTAATGTCAACGTATCCCCCTAACAAGGTAAATACAAAAATTGTGAAGTTCAGTGCAGCTTTTACTGAGAAGGATATACAACCATCAAAAGATTTTGAGAACCAGGACCCTCAGGCTATGGATATAACATTCCACCTCAAACCCCACACACTAAAACAACACAACAAAGTGAGGGGACCATAAGCAGGTAGGATAACTATAACATATGACACATTGAGATCTATTGACTTGAGAGAGACTTGTGCCACCAAACCAGTAAATTGCTACTTTGTAATGTGCAGCATTAAATAATTATTCCATTTATGCTGCTGTTAAATTTTATTTGAGGTATTTCATCTGTTTATTTCTCAGATAAAATGCCATTTTTAAATTATTTGTTCAGGTGATGGTGTTTGGGGGCATGTTACATTGATAATTGATTTCTAATAGCATCATAGCCATCTGAATCAAAACTGAATCGTGAAGTCCCAAAAGATTCCCACCCCTACTCACCAGGCATATTGGCATTTCTGCTAAGGATAAAACAGGGTACATAAAAAGCATTAGTTTACATTACTTTAGAAAAATCCAATGTTTAAATTGATTACATTTATTTAGTAAAATCCTTTTTTTTACCAAACCAATTATTCTTAATTGTAAGATTTTAAGTAAATGCACTCAAATAAAAGTTCTATTGTTTTTATAGTGTGATATGCTACTGCATAAAATGCTGAATTTATGTGAAGGGTTTTTAAAACCTCTTTTGCAAAGTGTGCAAAAAAAGAGAAGAGATTTCTGCCGATAGAATGCCTTGCAAAAGTTCATAGCCCTTGAACATTTTCACATTCTGTCAGTTTATAACCAAAAATGTCAATGAAACACATTTTTTTTAATTTTATTTTTTGCAAACAGACAAAAACCTTACATATATATCGACCTTGAGCTTGTGAGAAAAAGCTCAGGCTCAGTCTGACTAAAGAGAGACTTTGGCTACGTTCACACTGCAGGGAAATGCGGCCAAAATCCAATCTCTTTGCCCATAGGCAAACCCATATCTGTTTTTTTCACGTGAACGTGAAAGTGTGAACGGCCCAATTCTGATATTTTCACACACACCCAAAAACATCTGATTTGTGCCACCTGTCTCTCACTACACAGCCACACACAGTAATAGTAGTTAGCGCGCCATATAAGACCTTCATTAATAGCTGTACTGCTTTCTTCTTACCTTACTTCATCTTGCTATGATATGATCTTAATATTGTCTGCTCCCATTGCTCAACAGCTTTCTAATAATAACAAGGCAAGATGCCCACCAGTATCCATGTTTTTTTTCTTTTCCAGTTTTTCTTTTCCAAAACTTTATTGAACACTTCTAGACACAATTACATTCACCATTACTTCCATAAACAGTGTGCAGCTCTGTGACGTCTCCTCCTGTTATGCATGCGGGTCGCTGTTATGCAATTATACCTGTTTGTTTCTGAATATTATTATCAATTATAATTGGCAATTATAATTTAGAATATATCACAATTAGGGCTGGGCAACGATTAAAATCTTTAATCGCGATTAATCGCATAATTTGCCTGATTAATCGCATTGTATGCGCAAACTCCAAAAATGAATTCAAAAGTAGTGTAAAGAGAACTTTTGTTTTAATGTTCTGCTGCCATATGAACAAAAGTGTTGTAACATTTGTAGCACTTATCAGTAACACATATTTAGTGTAAAGCTCAACTTAAACATGTAAAACAAAAAATAGCAATAATAATAAATTATTATGGCATTATTGCCACTGACAGGAAATTCTCTTTATGGGGAAAAAATCTACCAAAAACAGGCAATTTCTGAGGTAACAGCAGGGAGCAGCATTACTATTTTATGTTCAATACCAAAGTGTGAAGCACAAAAAAAGGTCTAGAGTGGCTATCCACTTCGCCATTACATTGGTTAGCTTCTCTGAGTCATTGAATTGTCTGGTGATGTCTACAATGTGTTTGGCATTTAAGTGATATGTTAAGCTCAAGGTGCTCCGGTGATAAGAAAGTTTAACTTGGCAGTGGTTACAACTAACTTGTTTCTGTCATATTCGTTGCTGGAAGAACTTTAAACTGAAATGCTTGCTAACTCGATATGCTTGCATGTTTATTTGACGTTAACACGCGTTTTTTTGTTGTTGATTTCTCGCGTGCATATAGTGAATGGCAGAGAAAAAACAGGCAAAAATACATGGATACTTTGAAGCGAGAAGCGACGTCACCGACGGCGTCGATCCATTGGATACAGTAGGTCGCATTATCACGACCTACTGTTCTGATTCAAACCCCTACACCACAGCAACAGACCTTCACAAAATAAAAGCATGTGAGCAACATGCGTTAATGCGCGATAAAGTAAATATCGCCGTTAATAGTCTAATGAATTAACGTGAAATTAACGCGTTAACTTGCCCAGCCCTAATCACAATGGTTGTGATCGAGGGGTATGAGCCTGTAATGATTAGCACTAACAACTGGCTTATTAATTAACAGTTATTAACTTATTTAGCCTAGAAAAAAGGGTGTCTAACCAGTTGTTGATTGGTTTAGACTTGTCCAACAGACTTGATGGACAAGAACGTGAGGGTGTTGCTAAGGAAAATATTGGCTTTGTTGTGGCTGTTACAGCTGAATCTACTGCTCCTATTCTGCAACCATGAACTACAACTTGCTACAGAGAACCACGCAAACCACATGATTTTGGATCTACATCGGAAAAAGAACAAGGACAATCCGGACCGTCTGTGCATGCCTAGTGATTTTTGCATGTTTCTGTGGCTGTGTCACAGCGCAACTAATAGGCCTGACATACATACAGCGTTTTCTATTGTGTCCTCTCAGGTGGATGCACATTTTTCTTAATCGTTAATGAAATTTTACTATGTTTGTCTTCATGTCAACTAAGAACCAAAAATCAAGAATTTTTATTGTCATTATGTTCTCATAATGAAATTTTGGTGAGACACCGGCTCAGAATTTATTAAGATTCATGACACACAGACACAAACAAGACACAATGTTGATATTGTTGAATGCACTGACAACACTTCCTGAAAAGCTAAAAGTGTACAAATACTCTTTAGCATCTGATAGAGTTACATGTTCCAGTCAAAAAAGACAGATAGCAGTCACTGCAGAATGATGCAAATTGCTGTGCAAGTGCCAAAATGTATCTGGCAAAACAATCAGAAGTTGAGAGGTGCGAAAATAGTCATGTTAATTGTTAATAGTAATGTTAATATTCATGTTAATTGATGTTCCAATCAAAAAGACAGGTAGCAGTCAGTTACAGGAATATGTAAAATACTGTGCAATTGCATGTATTAGAGAGACATTCCCAGAGAAGTTAAAATGTGCAAATAGTCATTAGCAAAAATTTGAATCTTCAAATTAAACAACTGTGCAATTTGCATGAATGTCCAAACAAACACTGCCTGAGAAGCTAAAGTGTGAAAATAGGCATTAGCATGTCAGTGACAGTGTAAATGATTCTCAATTGGATCAACAACCGGTGAACCAGTAGTATGTTTGTAAACATGTAACGAACTATAAACTGGGCTGGTGATTTATCTGATTCTCAGCAGGGGATGATAACCCTTACAGCTTTGGGAAAGAAGCTGTTTTTCAGTCTATTAGTTTTTGATTTAATATTGCTGAATCATTTCTCTGATGGAAGTTGGACATAGTGCGATACGCAGGTGGGTGGCCTTTTCTGGTCTCTCGCAGCATAAACAGTGTCTAGATCTTGTAGACGGCATCCCTGTGTTGACCTCACCAACCCAGCTAAATCCTTCCTCTCCTGTGCCGTGCAGCTCTCACACCACACTGTCATGCTGAGACATTAGATGCTTTCCATTGTTGCCCTATAGACGTTTATGATCAGCTGAGTGGAAAGTCCTGTCTGTTCCAAGATGGCGCCGCGGACGGCAGCCACGGTGTGTTGGTGCGCACTTTTTTGTTTTGTTTTACTATTTAACTCTGGTTTTTGCGATGATACCTGGAGCTCTTTCACCAGAGAAGAACTCATGAACATCAGGGCTACATCACCAGAGGATTTATTCCCTACTTTTCTTCTCCCTACGCTGGAAAGTCTGGACATTCTGGTCAGAGGTGCGCTCACCTTTGCTCATGCAGCGAAACGCCGGAGGAGAGGGAAGCGCGCTGGTGCGTCACCGCCAGCGCAGACTCCGCTCACCGCTACCGGGCATAATCCTGTACAACGTGCGTTCCCTGCCCAACAAACTGCACGAACTTCAGCTGATGCTGGGGAAAAACGGGGACTTCTCATCATCTGCTGTTTTTTGCTTCACGGAGACGTGGCTGTGTGGATTAATCCCAGACTCCGCGCTGCAGCTGGACAGCTTTCAACTTCACAGAGCTAACCGAGACACAGAACGAGCAAAGCGAAAGGTGGAGGGATCTGTTTTTACATCAACAGCGGCTGGTGCAACGATGTGGCAGTGATCCAGCAGCACTGTTCTCCTGACCTGGAATCCTTCATCATAAACTGTAAGCCTTTTTATTCACCCCGCGAGTTTGCTTCATTCATTCTGGTCGGTGCTTACATCGCGCCGAACGCAAACGTGCAGGTCGCACAGCGCACGCTCGCAGACCAGATACTGAGTGTGGAGCAGAGCAATCCGGACTCCTTAGTTATTGTTCTTGGTGACTTTAACAAAGGAAACCTCACTCATGAACTTCCTAAATATAGACAGTTTATTAAATGCCCGACCAGAGAGGAGAACATTCTGGATCACTGTTACACCACAGTCAGGGATGCTTATCACGCCGTCCCCCGTGCTGCACTGGGCCAATCTGACCACGTCATGGTTCACCTGATTCCTGCTTACAGGCAGAAACTAAAGCTCTGCAAACCTGTATTGAGGCTGTGGACCAGTGAGGCTGTGGAGGACCTTCAGGCGTGTTTGGATTCTACTGACTGGGATGTCTTCAGGGCTGCTACCAACAGTCTGGATGAGTTCACAGAGGCTGTGACATCATATATCAGCTTCTGTGAGGACTGCTGTGTTCCATCACGAACCAGGGTGAGTTACAATAATGACAAACCCTGGTTCACAGCCAAACTCAGAAGGCTAAGGCTGGAGAAGGAAGGCGCCTTCAGGAGTGGGGATAAATGCAGATTCAGAGATGCAAAATACAAGTTTAACAGGGCGGTGAAGGAGGCTAAACGACTGTATTCTGAGAAGCTGCAAAACCAGTTTTCAGCAAACAACTCTGCTTCTGTCTGGAAAGGGCTCAGGCAGATAACAAATTAAAAGCCTAAAGCCCCTCACTCCATGAACGATCTAACACTCAGCCAAGGACCTGAACAACTTCTACTGTCGTTTCGACAGACAAAGGGACAGTCCTGCATCCACCCCCCGCGTCAGATCACCTCCACCTCCTCCTCAGTGACAACTCTTTCCATACACGAGAGAGACGTTAACAAACTCTTCAAAAGACAGAACCCGCGGAAAGCTGGTGGACCAGATTCTGTCTCTCGATCCACCCTGAAGCACTGTGCTGATCAGCTGTCTCCAGTGTTCACAGACATTTTTAATACCTCACTGGCGACATGTCACGTGCCAGCCTGCTTCAAATCCTCCACCATCATACCCGTTCCCAAGAAGCCAAGGACCACAGGACATAATGACTTTAGACCCGTCGCTCTGATCTCTGTGGTTATGAAGTCCTTTGAGCGCCTTGTGCTTTCACACCTAAAATAAATCACTGATCCCCTCCTGGACCCCCTACAGTTTGCCTACAGAGCCAACAGATCTGCAGACGACGCTGTCAACCTGGCCCTTCACTACACCATCTAGCACCTGGACTCTGCAGGAACCTACGCCAGGATCCTGTTTGTGGATTTCAGCTCTGCCTTCAACACAATCATCCCAGCTCTGCTTCAGGAGAAGCTATCCCAGCTGAGTGTGCCGGACTCCACCTGCAGGTGGATTACAGACTTCCTGTCTGACAGGAAACAGCACGTGAAGCTGGGAAAACACGACTCTGACTCAAAGCTCATCAGCACTGGTTCCCCCCAGGGCTGTGTTCTTTCTCCTCTGCTCTTCTCCCTGTACACCAACAGCTGCACCTCCAGTCACCAGTCTGTCAAGCTCCTGAAGTTCGCGGACGACACCACTCTCATCAGACTTATCTCTGATGGTGACGAGTCCGCCTACAGGTGGGAGGCTGACCATCTGGTGACCTGGTGCAGGGAGAACAACCTGGAGCTCAACGCTGTAAAAACAGTGGAGATGGTTGTGGACTTCAGGAAGAGCTCAGCCCCAGCTACCCCCATTACCCTCTGTGACTCCACCATTGACACTGTGGAGTCTTTCCGCTTCCTAGGAACTATCATCTCCCAGGACCTAAAGTGGGAGCTGAACATCAACTCCCTCACCAAGAAAGCCCAGCAGATGATGTACTTCCTGCGGCAGCTGAAGAAATTCAACCTGCCAAGGACAATGATGGTGCAGTTCTACTCCTCCATCATTGAGTCCATCCTCACCTCCTCCATCACCATCTGGTACGCTGGTGCCACCGCCAAAGACAAGGGCAGACTGCAACGTGTCATCCGGTCTGCAGAGAAGGTGATTGGCTGCAATCTTCCATCTCTCCAGGACCTGTACGCCTCCAGGACTATGAGGCGTGCAGGGAAGATTGTGGCTGATCCCTCACACCCCAGTCACAGACTATTTTAGTCACTTCCCTCTGGCAGGTGGCTGCGGTCCATCAGGACCAAAACCTCACGCCACAAAAACAGTTTTTTCCCATCTGCTACCGGCCTTATCAACAAGGCCAAGAGCCGTCCGTGACACTGGACACTGCCTCTCTCCCCTGCCCAGGACTTACAAGCTTCTGTGTTACATTAACGCACAGTCTACTGTGTGTATATAGCTTATGTATATATATATATATATATATATATATATATATATATATATATTTTTTTTTTTTTTTTTTTTTGTCTGCACCATCAACACCAAGTCAAATTCCTTGTAAGTGCAAACCTACTTGGCAATAAACTTGATTCTGATTCTGTTTCAGTTTCCTGAGAAAGAAGAGTTGTTGTTGGGCCTTCTTCACCAGGTGGAAGGTGTTCACAGTCCAGGTGAGGTCACAGAAAATGTGATTACCTGGGAACTTTATGCCATCCATGCACTCCGCCACCTGCCCCTGTATGCAGAGAGGATCATGTTCAGTCTTCCTGGACCTCCTGCAGTCCACTATAAACTCCTTTGTCTTGTTCAGGATGAGGTTGTTCCTGGAGCACCACTGCATCAGAGTGTGGACCTCCGCTTTTTTGTGGGTCTCATCATTGTTGGGTATGAGATGCACCACAGCGGTGTTGTCCGCAAACTTCGCAACCATGTTTGTGGGGTGGATAGCAAATAAGTCCTGTTTGAAGAAGGTGGGTGAAGAGAGCAGGGCTGAGGACACAACCCTGCTGCATGCCAGTGTTCAGGATGAATGGGGCAGATGTAAGTTTTCCTATCCTCACCACCCGGGCCTTGTTGGTGAGAAAATCACTGATCCAGGAGCAGTCTTGCATAGCGTATTTGATCTACTTTAGAAGGATCCCCTTTAAGCACTTGATGATGACAGGGGTCAGAGCAACAGATCGGTAATCGTTGAGGCAGGTGACAGTTGTTGCAGGATTTCACACAGGCAGGACCCATGGAGAGCGGCAAGGAGAAGTTAAAGATGTCCAGAAAAACCTCTGCAAGTTGGTCAGCATATGATTTTAGCATTCGACCTGACACCATGTCTGGACCTTCAGCCTTGTTGATGCTGACCTTCTTTAAGGAGGAGGTCACTTGGTGCTGCTGCAGGATGACCGTCCTAAGTGGTCAAACCATTTTATGTTGGGGTGGGGTGGAGTTCTAATGGTCCTTTATTTAAAGAAAACATATTACATATACCTAATGCAGATATATATGTATATATTTAGTTACTGTAATATTAAATATTTTTCACACAAATATTTTCTGAAAAATTACTTTGCCTGTATTTTAATGACGAGAGTGTCAGTTTTGCCCCCCCCCCCCCCCCCTGTCCTGGGCCCGGGACAATGGACCCGTTTGTCCCCCCCTGTCAGCGGGCGTGATTATGTGCATGTCTGAAGTGGACGTGATGTACAGGAGCACATACAGGACTGTCTCAGACAATTAGAATATCGTGATAAAGTTCTTTATTTTCTGTAATGCAATTAAAAAACATGAAATGTCATACATTCTGGATTCATTACAAATCAACTGAAATATCACAAGCCTTTTATTGTTTTAATATCGCTGATTATGGCGTACAGCTGAAGAAAACTCAAAAATCCTATCTCAAAATATTAGAATATTTCCTCAGACCAAGTAAAAAAAAAATTATAACAGCAAAACAAAATCAAACATTTGAAAATGTCCATTAATGCACTCAGTACTTGGTTCGGAATCCTTTTGCACAGATTACTGCATCAATGCGGCGTGGCATGGAGGCAATCAGCCTGTGGCATTGCGGAGGTGTTATGGATGCCCAGGATGCTTCAATAGCGGCCTTTAGCTCATTTGCATTGTTGGGTCTGGTGTCTTTCAGCTTCTTCTTCACAATACCCCACAAATTCTCGATGGGGTTCAGTTCAGGGAGAATTGGCAGGCCAATCAAGGACAGTAATGCCATGGTCAGTACACCAGTTACTGGTGGTTTTGGCACTGTGGGCAGGTGCCTGATCTTGGTTGTGCAGCGTTTCCTGCCACATTTCCCCCTTCCAACACACTTTTTGTGAATGTGCTTTGAAACTGCACTCTGCGAACAGCCTGCTCTTTGAGAAATTTCTTTTTGTGTCTTACCCTCCTGATGGAGGGTGTCAATGATGGTCTTCTGGACAGCAGTCAGATCAGCAGTCTTCCCCATACTTGTGATTTAGTTTACTGAACCAAGCTGAGTGTTTTTCAAGGCTCAGGAAACCCTTGCAGGTGTTTCGAATTAATTAGACGATTCAAGTGATTAGTTGAATAGCCTACTAGTATACTTTTTCACGATATTCTAATTTTCTGAGACAGTCCTTTATGTGGGAGTGGTGGCCTAGTGGTTAGCGAACCGGGTGTCTTAGAAAGGCTCCAAAGGTCGGCAGTTCAAAACTCAGTCTGGATCCCTGAGCAAGATCCTTGACCGCAGATCGCTCCTTGTGCACTACTCAGTGTGGCAGCACGCTGCTCCCTGAGGGATGGTGTAAACTCAAATTTCCTCTGTGGGACTATAAAGGGAAATATTTATTTTAATATAATATTTAGAAAAACTCCAAGTATATTTTTTTAAAAAGAAAGACAAAGGTTGCAAGTGTTTTTAGAAGGATAGAATAGAACAGAAATATCCTTTATTGTCCCTCAGTGGAAAAATTCAGGTATGCCAGCAGCAAAATGAAAGGCAAAAGGAAGCATGCAGATACACACTAAGGTAAAACTATAAAAACAAAGGAAAAGAACAAGACACTTCCCTTTTTGTATTCCTTTCTCTATGTGCAGTTTTTACTTCTGATCCTTTTCAGTTGTGGCCCTATGTCATGGATAAAACATTAAAGCTATGCAGCACACACAGAGTCAGGGTCCAGTCCTCACCTTATACGTCTTGTGGTTAGAATGAACTTGGCCATAGAGCTGAAGCCCAGTCTGGCAGTTTGCACAGTTAAAAAAAACTGAGCAACAACATAAACTCTTCCTCCCATCTGTTTTTAGAGCCCACTTCTTATCTGCCCCCTTTCAGTCTATGTTTTAATTTGAACTCCAAGTTAAGGCTATACTGAGCGGTACCACAGGGACAGAGGAGCTGATCTGATGGCTCTGCCTGATGTAATGAGTCTCAGTTTCAGCTGTGACATTCATAAGGTAGGGTCAAAATATGGCATAAACTGCATAAAGGCATGGAGCATTCATCAACTGTTCAGGCTGGTGGTGGTATAATGGTCTGGTATTATTGTTGTTGACCATGTGCAGTTGTCTGACTACAGTCCTCAAATCTTAAGTAACCATGTGATGCTATCATAGAAATATGGATCCAATTTGCTGAGAACTGTTTTTGACACTTTGTTCAATCTATACAGCGGAAAATTAAGGCAGTTTCAAAGGCAAAATGGGTCCAATATGATACTAGAAAGGTTTAACTAATAAAGAGGATAGGGAGTGTAAAAGGTCTGATCCTATTCGTTAGATATAGCTAGCCTGGGCCTCCTGTGTGTGATCTGTCAGTTTTAAACATTTACAGTTTTCTGTTGTACATCTGAAGGATTTTATTCTTGACTGAAGGAAAACACCAGCCCGTTCTCTATTTGTTTTGTTTGTCTTTATTTTGTTTATAAATGTAATTCTTTGGCTAGAACCTCAAAAATCATGAGAACATTTGATTTCTGGTTTATTATCTGCAAAACAGAGACAGTCTAAAAGCTGTTCCATACATAAGATGCAAACAAGCACACCTCAAATGCAGAACAGACATGCCATTTATTTCATGCAGTGGAACAGGACCTAAGGTCCTGCCAATTAGTGTTCTGATTTCTTATCAAGTTGACCAGTGTTCCCCTGCAGGCTCAGTGAGAAACTGATTGGAAGCTAAAAATGATCTTAGATCCTGACATTTGGGGGAGCTGTGTGTGCTGACCACTGTATGGTTCAAATCACTTATTTATTTCTTCTTGTTATTATTATTATTATTATTATTATTATTATTATTATTATTATTATTATTATTATTATTATTATTATTATTATTATTTAACATAAATGTACACACATATTACATTCTGATTTAAAAAGGAACGGAAAAAAAGGATGTTTCTAAAAATTAACACATCATCTCTGTGGAGATGCAGGGCAAAGATGGATGCTGGGCTCTCACCTCAAACTAAATCATGATAATGCTCAAAGGATGGGTTTTAGTCTCAAAGACACAGAGCCACATTATGCACTCCAGCGCCATCCCCCAGGCACCACATCACACCCTTCCAGAGTGTGGAGAGGAAATCAGAAATTACACCTGTACTCTTAACACAGTCTCTGACACACACACACACGGACTGGGTGACAATGTGTTGAAAGCCCAGGAGGATTACAGGGAGAGAAGAGAGAGTAGGAAATTGATGGATGGTGTGTCAGATAAAGGACGGCAAGAGGTAGAAGAAGGAAGGGGCTGTGTGGATTGGTAATGAAGGTTAAGTAGCTTAAGAAATGCTGTTGTTTGAAGATTGTTTTAATTTGTAAATATAATTAAAAAAGCTGTAATTGTTTCCATGACAAATCAGCTTTTGATTATAGAAAATCCAGTCATTTCCAATCAGTATATGCGACACACATAAACCCTCCCAGGACACATCACCAACAAAGCTCCTTGGTGTGGAAGATGAAAGAGAGGGATGTTTACCCAAAGCTAGCTTTTTTCAGCAGCAGTTTATAGATAAAGAAGAAAACCCACAAAAAGGGGTGAGAAGACATTCAAAAGAAAACTATATTTTCTACACAATAGCATGTTGGACATTTATTCCGGCTGCTACTGGTTTTGTTTTTTGTGCTAGTGACTTTCATTTGACAGTAAGGTTACAGAAAATGGGGTTGAGAGAAAAGGGGAACACATGGAGCAAAGGACAGGGGTCGGGACTCTAACATGGGACTGAAGATGGGTTGCATGCTCTACCCCTGCCCCACCCCTGCTCCCCATTCAGGCTGCTACTAAAAGGGGAAATGTCATGTGTTTAATGCCTTCCTTTTTACATTTGAATCATTCAGTTAAGGTCTATCTAAAGTGGAACTGCAATGCTTTGGTGTGAATTCCTCTGTGTTGTTGCCCCTCTGAGGTTCATCTGAGAGCAACTCATTTTGGTGCGGTTTCTTTAAATGCAAAGGAGGCAATACACCAAGTACCATTTGGCCATTTTTGTAGTATGCTGGGGGATGGTGTAATGAATTATTTGGGTTAATACACCCAACAACAGAACATTTTGACTCCACCTGTAGCTTCAGCATCCTTGGACTACAAAATCGCTCTGAGAAATAAAAATGGCGGATTTGCAAACAGCATATAAAGATACCCACACAGCTCCCGGAAAGACTACAATCTAATTTCCTGCACTCCTGGAGACTCTAAGTACACAACAGAATTTATTTAAGCTCCTGTGTTGAATCTTTTATTAATCATTTAACCATTTTAAGCTCCTTCTGTTTCTGATAAAGTCGGCTGCTACTATGTCAGAGAACATAGTTTTTCGGAGTCATATTAATGCAGCTCCATCGTTGGTACATCCATGTGTATGGCATGTTGTTTTTTTAAGAAACACAATAAATATCTAGGTTTCTCCCACAGAAGAAAAAGCAGCAGAGAGGCTTTTTCCAGCTGTCGATTCAAATAGAGACCCAACTAGAAACATATTAAAGGAGGCAGTGTGATAAGTCATGAAAAGACAAAGCCAAGTATGTTCGGAGACGAGATGAGACTAGGCAGGAGTCACACAGTGACAGATGTAAGGTTGAGTAGAAGATCTGTGTGTGAATGTAAGTGTGTTTCAGAAAGAGAAAATGAGAGAGATAAAAGGCTTCTAAAATACCTCTGGCCAGCTGGAACAAATCAAGGAGACCCCCACCCACACACATACACATACACACACACACATGCACCCATTCTGTAAATGTTTCTGATGCTCCATCAACCAAACTCTGCATGAAAACAATCCCTCTGGCAACTGCTTGGATGAACATGCTTTTACCCTGCTATTAGCTTTGACCTCTCACTCCTTAACATACAATTAACCAGGTAATGGTTTGGAGAAACAAGGAGACACTCCAGGAGAAAATATTTTCAGGACTTGCTTACTCTAATGTTGCATGTACTGCACTTATAAACTTCAGCTGGCAATGATCCAGATTAATCAGAAAATAAATGTTGAATTTTCAGTTATCCGGGTCATCGCGAGGGCAAACAGGCTTAAATCGGAGGCAACTGGACTTTCACTGAGTTCTTTCTGAAAACGTTGCCACCTATCCAGGGGTCGTTGTCAGTTCTGGAGGCTCGCACTTGAACACATGCACAGAAGCATCCACTTAAGGACGCTGGTGTTTTGTCATGACACTCACCATTTTGCACGTCCAGAATGTGATGTTTGTCTAGCATCCACCCTCCCATGTTGGAAGCATCCATCTCATAGCCCTGCAAAATGGCTGTTCTCTTCTCCCACAGGATGAGGTCCAGGCAGGACTCATACTCAAAGCCCACAGACACTGTTGGACACACACAAAAGAAGGGCAGGCAGTCTTTTCATGTGACTTTGTGAAATCCAAATCAGAGACAGGTGTAGGTACAATTCAGGAAAAAGCCAACAACGAACAACAGAGTTACAGTTCTTCTGCCTACAAAGACCTCAGGTCTATGTCATGTTTTTTCACTGTGATTTTTGAAGGCTGAGTAAATTATACTGTGAACATGTGAACACATGTACCCTGTAATACACTATTTGAAAATAATGCATGGAGTTTGCATGTTCTCCCTGTGCATGCGTGGATTCTCTCAGGTTACTCCGGCTTCCTCCACAGTCCAAAAACATGACTGTTAGGTTAATTGGCCTCTCTAAATTCTCCTTAGGATAATTTGTGCAAAGTGTGTGCAAGAATGGTTGTTTGTCCTGTTTGTCTCTGTGTTGCCCTGCGTTAGGGCGACCTGTCCAGGGTATACCCCGCCTCTTGCCCATTGACAGCTGGAGCACCCCTCGCGACCCCAATAGGGATAAGTGTGTTGGAAAATGGATGGCTAAATCATAATATTTACTTGTTATAATATACATTTTTTTTATTTTGTTTATCCTTATGGGATAAAAATATGAGTATTGATGGATGGACAAACAGACAAAAGATGGATGGATGGGAAGATATTTTCATTTCAATCTAAAATTAATACTGTTTGTCCTGGAACTTCAGGCTGTAAGGCTATGACTAGTGGTTCTTTCAGTTGCATTCACGTGTATTTTCTCTTTTTGAAAACAAAATGAACAGATTATGAATTATATATGATAATATATGACACATTTTTGCTGTTTTAAAGGAGCATAGAGTAAACTTTAGGATTTTTGCAGACGTCTGCCCCCTCTGGCAACAAGTTGAAATGACACCAGTGTTGTGCATGTGCATGGTAGATGTGGAAAAGCATTTGCTGCTGCTGACTGAACAAGTCTTTTATTTAGAGGTGTGAAGTCTTCTGGGTAAAAGTGTTATAAATATTGAAGTTAGCCCGTGTTCTCATGCTAATGCGTCAATGGTGGCAGAGACTCAACAAAGTAACAGGGTGAACAAGAGCGTGCAGTGCATCATACCCACTTACACGGCAACTTACATGCCCAGCGACTTCTGCCTGAATCTAAAGCCTAGTGGGTCGAGGCCGATGACCGTTCATACTGAGCCCGGTTCTCCTGGAGGTTTTCCTTCCCGTTAATGGGGAGGTTTTTTTTCCACTGTCGCTTCATGCTTGCTCAGTATGAGGGATTGCTGCAAAGCCAAGGACAATGCAGACGACTATCTCTGTGGCTCTACACTCTTTCAGGAGAAGTGAATGCTGCTTGTCAAGAGTCGATGCAATCTGCTGGGTTTCCTTAGATAGGAATTTATTTGACCAATCTGTATAATCTGAGCCAATCTGTATAATCTGATTGAATTTGACTTTGGAAAGTGCCTTGAGTTGACATGTTTCATGAATTGGCGCTATATAAATAAAATTGAATTGAAAAATGTAATTGAATTGAATTACTCTCTCATTAACTGACTAATAGCCTATAGAGGCAACTGCAATTAATAGAGGATAACTCATTTTACATGGTGGGCAATTGGGCATGTATGGGAAAGAAAATGAAAAAAAATACTTCATTCTAAAATTTGTGCCATGCACCTTTAAAGTTAAATTTATTGCAAACTCAAAGACCAGTTCTTCCTGTTAAAGCAATATGGACACAGAGAGTTCTTTTTTTAATCATATCATTATTTTTCCTTCAATGCAAAATGTATTAAAACATTTTTATTATGGCTTTAGAATTATATTACTATTATTATCACAAATTTACAACATAACTGTGCAGTTATTTAAAAAATAACACTCCTTTGTGCATTTAGGATGCAGTAGTCAGTGAAGGAGCTTTCCAACAGTATCACGCATGTACTAGAACATAATTTATTATGCTTTAATATTATATCTATTTGAAATGTATCTGTTTGTTGTTCAGTAAATTCATCGCTCTCCCCTGTATCAGTCATTATTATGCAGCGTCGCAAATAATAACCTTCATGCAGCAAATATACAACAACACACCCTTTTAAGAAGCCATTTTGCCTTTTAAACACTGCTTTTTCATGCAATTTATGGTTTAGATAACTGTATTTGAAGCAGCTGGTCCTGCTTTTAGACCTTGATCATATCCTTTTCTATTGTTAGTAGTTCCACAGTGCCATACAGTTTGAGGTCACTCACAGAAAGCTCTTTCAAGATCAGTCTGATGTGCAGAATCAATTACTAGTAATCAGTGCACAACACATTTGTGTCTAATGTGATCCCATCCTGCTTTGATGTCTCAGTGATGTTTAGAAAGGTAAGGTTTTAGTCAAAGGCAGCAGCAGTTTTTTGATCTTGGTGACACATTTCCTCTCCAATGAATCTTATGTTTATTAACTAATATAAAGAAAAGCGATTCATTTTGAAGGTCATACCACATGTGGCATCCACATCTCAGTTCTCTCTTACAGTGAGCACTTTAGTTATATGAACAGTAAAACAAATCTGAAAGATTAATTTAAGAGGGATGCCCTGACGCTGATATATTAACACCTCAAGCTGTCACCTCCTTTCTTCGGATTTGGATAGTTATTACTGCTTTCATTCTGACCTGTAGATTATCACTGGCAGGTCTAGAGACATACTTTAAACATATTTACAGAAGGTTGGGCCACATTTTTCTAGCTATACTGCTGCAAATGTCATTGATTTATATGAAGAGCAGAGGCGCTATTCGTCTTTCTGTACACGAGAGCTGTCGCTGTAAAAAAGGGTTTTATGATTTAAAGACAAAGAGAATGACTACAGACTTTACATTTTAAACTGTATTTAGCATCTCATATTACTAGTTAGCACAGTTAGCTAAGCTGTAATCTCTGTGTCTTTTCTGGAGAACATTGGTTCTTAACTTAGCTCTGAGATTTTGAAAAAGACTGTTAAAAGGATAAAGGTGAACAATGTTGCTGTCATAGATTCATCCTTCCTGTTATCTGCTTTAAGTCTTTCTTTAAGTCTGCATCCGTTTAACTGAAATTCAGCTATGGCTGATGTCTTGCTCCATCTCTAATATAACTAAATAGGGGGGGGGAGTTATAGAAGATAACTAATTTTACATGGTGGGCAATTGGGCATGTATGGGAAAGAAAAATAAAAAAAATACTTAATTCTAAAATTTGTGCCATGCACCTTTAAAGTTAAATTTATTGCAAACTCAAAGACCCGTTCTTCCAGTTAAAGCAATATGGACACATAGAGTTCTTTTTTTAATCATATCATTATTTTTCCTTCAATGCAAAATGTATTAAAACATTTTTATTATGGCTTTAGAATTATATTACTATTATTATCACAAATTTACAACATAACTGTACAGCTATTTAAAAAATAACACTCCTTTGTGCATTTAGGATGCAGTAGTCAGTGAAGGAGCTTTCCAACAGTATCACGCATGTACTAGAACACAATTTATTATGCTTTAATATTATATCTATTTGAAATGTATCTGTTTTGTTGTTCAGCAAATTCATCCCTCTCCCCTGTATCAGTCATTATTATGCTGTGTCACAAATAATGAGATAAAAACATTTCATAAAAAATACAGTTACATTTTTAACTGCCTACCTCTCTGTGCTTCCTTTGACTTCATTTTCAATTCCTTAGTGGTACTGAAAAAAACTAACTTTGGCTCTCTTTCACTTAATAAAAGGATTCAATTCACAAAGTCTTTTGCATTTAGCATTTCCTGGTAACACTCACACAGAGAGTTCATCAATCAGAAAAAAGATACAATGAAAAATTCAATGCAACAATTCTGCATCCGTTTAACTGAAATTCAGCTATGGCTGATGTCTTGCTCCATCTCTAATATAACTAAATGGGGGGGGGGGGGCTTGAATGGCCAACAATAATATAACAAAAGTCAAGAACCTTTGCATAGTGGATCAACAAGTTTAACAGTGACAATCAAAACTGGTTGTTCACAAGCAAAGGAGGACAATCAGCAACAGATCCGAACTTGTTAGGAGTCATCAGGAACCAGGGAGAAGGAGAGATCACACACAATAAGCCACCATCAGAGCACTAACGATCGTTTGGAAGCTGATGGTTCTCTTTTGCATGTGAACAGCCAGTTCTATTTCATCCCTACTGACTGCCAGAGGCGGTGCTTAAAGCACTGAATGATCACTCTTGCGCATGCACAGGTCGAGAATCTCATACCAATGTGGTCACGTGTGACCCCCGGTGACACCGGTAAGTCCATATAGTCACGTGACAACAACAGCTCAGTCCCTTTTCGTCTTCTCGCATGCAGGTTGAACAGGAGATAAGTCACTGATTATTGCTTGTCGCTGGAAGCCTCGAGACTACGGTCGGAGCTACGGTAATCGTAGTGTTTCTTGCAGCTTTTACGCTGCTGGGGAACCCCTGGTGGCGTTTTCTGCTCCTGTGAGCGTGAGATGCTGGACGTACCGTGCTGCAGAGCGTGTTTGGCCCCTCTCCAGTTGGAGGATGGGCATGATCTTTGTCCCTCGTGCTTGGGACCAGATCACCTAAGAGAGGCATTGACTGATGCTGCCTGCCCTAATGCGGTACCGCGCGAGCTATTTTTAGAAACACGTCACGATGACGTCACATTACGTGGTACGCAGTAGGGCAAACTCCCAAACCGCCGCTGTTTTGCTGTGGAAGAGACGTGCGTTAGCCTAGGTTTTACTCGGTAAACGACTGCTTTTTCCAACATCTAAGACCATGGTTTATAAACATTGTTGCTATGGGACGTGCAACAGCGACTCGAGGTACGCAGATCGGCTGCATATGAAGGATGTTTTCTTCATTAATTTCCCGAAACTCAAGAGTGCCAAGGAGAAGTGTGTGCGTTGGGTACACTTGTGCGGGCGGCCTACACAACATTTCAACCCGGAAAAAGTTACCAAATTCACCTACATATGTAGCAAGCATTTTGTCTGTGGAAAGGGTGATGATAGCATATAGGCTAGCATGTTAGCAGGCGCTAACATGGTACCCTGCTACCGGGATAGCTTACTCAAAAACAAACGCCCTGAATCTCTTAAGCGAAAGATTCTGAGATGTGAACAATCGTTTTGTAGCTACCTATTGGCAAGATATACAGATTCCTGGACGTTGATTGCAAACAAACAAAAAAGGCCGACGTGAACGGAGCACGGTGGAAATCATAACAAAGGCATGAACGCCGAGCAGGGAAAAAAACAAAGCTTACCGTTGAATCAACTCGGCCCGTCTTCCGGTTTTTTTGAGCCCTCGACACTCAAGCCACCGTTTCAGCTGAAGGTTGGTGTGCTCTTCCACAGTGCGACCAGTAAACCGTGCGCCTGGGACATCGTCTTGGGTAAGTTTAATGGCTGCAAAGTCGGTCATATCGCTGGTTCTGTTGCGCTTGTAATGGCTGGTTTGTATGTGCGTTCTACGACTGTTTGCCCTACCGGTGCGGCAAAAGGGGCGTTACTCTTAAGGCCGTGACGTCACGTGCGCAGTACCGCATTGTTCTGTCCTGCCCTTGTCTCTGTGGACTGCTCGTTTGGCTGACTTTCAAGGCGCCCGCCAGCCTGTGAAGCGTATGACTCCTGAGGCTATGGGGCCTCTCCGGAAGAGGACCAAGAAGAGCTCCAGGGATTCAGAGGGCCTATCTGGGCAGGTGGCCCATCTCACTTCTGAGCTGGAGGAGATGAAAGTGCCGCTCGAGTCCCTTAGGGACGGGCGTGGCACTGGCCTGGCTGGAGACCCTGACCCAGGGCAGAGCATGCGTTCAGGACTCTCTGCCTTAGAGGACGATGCTATATCCCTAGCAGCATCTGGCACTGATTTTCAAAATCAGTTTGACTCTGGCTCGCATCTGTCGGCAGCCAGTTCGCATATCTCTTCCGGCTCTCATTCGGAAGAGGATGGTTTGATAGTGGGTGCTTTGAAAACTGCTCTTGCCCGGTTGCAGCTGGAACTAACCTGCGGGACACTTTACCCCGGACCAGCTTAGTTGCTGGGCCACTCTCGTTCCAGATCCATGGGTAGTGTCTACACTTACCGGGAGTTACACGCTACAGTTCCGCCGCCACCCTCCTGTCCCTGGTCGAGTCAGGATGACGGTGATTCACGACCAGGTAAAGGCTCAGGCTCTGAGCCAAGAGATAGACGCCTTGCTGGCCAACGGTACTATGTTGCCTGTCGACACCCTGCGGGATCCAGGGGGCTTTTACTCAAAGTATTTTTTAGTCCCAAAAAAGACTGGCGGACTCCGCTCAATTTTGAACCTGAGATGTCTGAATGTTTTTTTGAAGGCCATCCCCTTCCACATGTTGAACGTCAGGGATGTGCTTCAGACAATCTCCCCAGGCGACTGGTACACCTTGGTCGACTTGAAGGATGCATACTTTCATGTCCCGGTTTACACCACATCATTGGCAGTTTCTCCGCATTGCATTTCAGGGCAAGCATTTTCAGTTCAGAGTTCTTCCATTTGGTCTCTCTCTGTCCCCACGTGTGTTCACTAGGTGCGTGGCTGCGGCCCTTTGTCCTCTGCAGGCCAAGGGGTTGATGATCCTGCCCTACTTGGACGATTGGCTCATCTGTGCGCCCACAGAAGCTCAAGCCACTGCAGACACACGCACATTACTCAATCATATAGACCTATATGTGTGAACTGGCAGAAGAGTAACTTAGTTCCATCTCAAGAGGTCACGTTTCTCGGAATCACAATGGACTCCCTCACTATGACTGCTCGCCCACCGCCTCAGCGTGTCGAGGGCATTCTGCAAATGTTGCCCGCCTTTCTGCCCGGCCGTGCACCCCCCTTTATTGTCTATCTTCGTCTGTTGGGCAAGCTGACTGCTGCCACTACAGTAATACCCCTGGGACTGTTGTCTCTGCAACCACTACAGAAGGCTGGACCCTTCTCGTATGCTGCACCATTGCAGGAAACTGCGGGTGTCCTCTCATTGCCTCGCATCACTGGCTCAGTGGCGGGATGCAGCATTTATGACGAAGGGGGTTCCACTGGGTTCGCTGCCGTCTCAACGAGAGGTTGTCTCTACCGATGCATCCACCACAGGATGGGGGGCGCCGTGGCAGCGACAGATTGCCTGGGGGACATGGTCTCCGCGGGAAAAACTGCAGCACATCAACGCAGCCCACATTCCAGGGGTGCAGAATGTTCCGGCCGATATTCTGTCTCGGGGACGCCCACCACCGGGGGAGTGGAGGCTCCACCCGGAGGTATTGGTGGACATTTTGGAGAGGTACGGAAAAGCAGCTTTAGATCTTTTTGCGTCCAAAGAGACGACACATTGTCCCCTTTGGTTCTCCCTGGCAGAGAATGCCAGTCCCCTAGGTCAGGACGCACTGGCACACGACTGGCCGAGAGTGCTGCTCTACATGTTCCCACAGCTTCCCCTGATAGGCCCAACACTCCTGAGGGTCCTTCAGGAGGGGCATCAGGTCTTTCTAGTGGCCCCCAGTGGCCAGGGAGAACCTGGTTTCCACTGCTGCACAGGCTCTGTCACAGCTCTCCAATGCCTCTTCCCCACAGGAAGGACCTTCTGGCATCGCTGGGGGGTCAGATCCTGCATCACAATCCCAGTCGCCTCCAACTCTGGGTTTGGCCGCTACAGGATCCGGAGTTTCCTTCTCGGAGACATCGGACATACAATGACTAATGCCAGGGCCCCTTCCACACGACTGGTGTACACCCATAAGTGGAAGGTTTTTAGCGGCTGGTGTCAAGCAAGACATGAGGACCCTGTACACTGTCCTGTTTCTGTTATTTTAACCTTCCTTCAAGCACAGCTTTCTCAAGGTCGGTCTCCATCCACTGAAAGTTTATCTTGCTGCCATCTCTTGCTGGCATTCGGTGGTGAGTGGGGAGACGATAGGCCGTAACAAGGATGTTTCTTTGTTTCTGACAGGACGTTTGCACCCTCCCACACGCCCTGTTGTGCCTGTGCGGGACCTCTCTCTCGTCCTCGCTGCCCTGCAATCTCCTCCGTTTGAACCGTTGGCAGAGGCGAGCCTTGAGTGTGTGTAAAAAAAGACAGCTTTTCTCCTCGCCATGGCCTCGGCAAAGCAGGTGGGTGAGCTACATGCATTGTCTGTTCACGAGTCCTGTTGCCGTTGGGAACCCAGCTGGTTCTGCCGTTACTCTCTGGCCTGATGTTGCGTTTCTCCCTAAAGTGGCCTCATCTGCGAGCCACACTGTGCCCCTCCAGCTTGCTCGCCTTGATGCGGATGGGCCTGATGAGCCTCTCTGCCCTGTTCGGGCACTGGAGGCATATGTCAGACTCAAAGGTTCTCTGCGGAAGTCTGATAGTCTGTTTGTTTGCTACGCAGGGCCCCGCAAAGGGCAGGCCCTTTTCTAAGCAGCGTCTTGCACGCTGGATTGGGCATGTTTTCGGGGTTGTTTCTGTTCTGTGTGTGATTCCTCAGGACTCTGTTGGTAATCGTCATCCAGTGCTTTAAGCAGTCAGCAGGGATGAAATAGAACAAAAGTTACGACTGTAACTACGGTTCTATGAATCCCGGATGACCGCCAGAGCGCTCAGTCCCTCGGAATCATCGCGTTGTTCACGAGAAGATTAAGGGACTGAGCTGTCGCTGTCACGGTACGTCAAGCATCTCACGCTCACAGGAGCAGAAAACGCCACCAGGGGTTCCCCAGCAGCGTAAAAGCTGCAAGGAACACTACGATTACCGTAGCTCCGACCTTAGTCTCGAGACTACCAGCGACAAGCAATAATCAGTGACTTATCACCTGTTCAACCTGCATGCGAGAAGATGAAAAGGGACTGAGCTGTTGTTGTCACGTGACTATATGGACTTACCGGTGTCACCGGGGGTCACACGTGACCATGTTGGTATAAGATTCTCGACCTGTGCATGCGCAAGAGTGATCATTCAGTGCTTTAAGCACCGCCTCTGGCGGTCATCCGGGATTCATAGAACCGTAGTTACAGTCGTAACTTTCGTTTTTGATAGTCACTGTTAAACGTGTTGATCCACTATGCAAAATTTCTGCTCATAAGGCTGAGTTTACCTGAAACTCTACATACTGAAGAAATCTCCTAGAGAAGAAACGAAACATTTCTGGACAGGTTGAGGTTTTTTGATTAAATAACTCAGTGTTTAGATTTTTTATTTGTTGCTCACCAACTGCTTCTGAGAGTCCAAAGACACGCTGGCCATAGGCATCTGTCTTGTCCCAGATAAACGTGTAGGATAGATTAGGTTGGGCAGGGAACCATTTCTGGAAGAGACGACCCACTACTGCCACCATCAGGTGAACCTGTATCAACAGAAACATGACATAGAGGTCACTCCTGTTAATCCTTGACTTCAATTACTCTATATGGCAATGCTGGCAAAGATGGTGTTGGTTCTAATTGTGCATTAAAGTGCTGTTTTATAACAACATTTTTTTTAGCTAAAAAAATCACACCTTACCTTCATCAGATTAAAAGGAATTGATGACTGTGTCATGGAAACTTTGAGGACTGGTTTATATCCTGCAGCTCTGGAGCTAAGGTAGACAAGGTTTAGATCACTGCCTGGTATTGAAGTTTCTTCTTGGAGAACCTGTTAGAAAAACAACAGAATAACCATCAAAGCATAATATTATTCCACCGAGTTTAAAGAGGACTCCATTAATGCCCCGCTCCATTACTGATCAGTGATCAAGGAAAGCTTTCTTCAGCACATCCCAAAGATTCTCAGTGGGGTTAGGGTCTGGACTCTGTGGTTGCCAACCCATGTGTGAAATGGTAAATGGCCTGTACTTGTATAGTGCTTTAATAAGTCAGACGACCCTAAAGTGTCATGCCTTGTGGTGAAGGACCAAAGCGGCAGCAAGACTTTGGAAAAAAAATAAAATTACAGAATCACAGGGAACGTAGGAACAGGGATGGAAAAGAGATGACATGACAGTGAACAAAACCCTGGAACTTAAATACAACTGTGAATAAACAGAAATTGCCTACAACACAGGTTAGTGAGATCTACCAATTAACTGCTGGCTAAGGGAGAATAATAAATTGGGGCAGACAGAATACAAACAGAAACACAAACACCCAAGGATCATGACACAAAAGGCTTTATACAACATTCAGTCATTCACCCAATCATTCACCCATTCACTTGCTGACAACTGGCAAAAGCAAAAACACCAGGCAACGCGGGTGAAGTGTCTTGCCCGAGGACACATTAACTGAGATGTAGTCGGAGTCTTTTTTTCTGGTTAACCTAGCTGATTAGCGGTTTTCATACGGCTAACCAACTGTTCAATCCCAATCCTTTCAGTTCCCTTCACATTGTGTGTGTTGAATTGCTCTTACTTTCACTATTAAATATACCCCTGAGTTCTACTGTTGTTTTTCATCAGTTTGATTTGGCCAAACATTTAAGTGATTACTAAGCATTCATTTTCCAACCACATTTCTACCTCAAAGACGATGGGTCCCCACTGTCTTCCTGGTTTTTAATAATGCGTTGGACAGTTCTCAACCCAATTTTAGAAGTTTCTGCAATCTCCTTAGATGTTTTCTAACAGGCCAACATCTTTTTCACAACCACAGGATGTTTTTTGACCTGGTTGTTTAAGACATGAGAAGCTACTCATGGCATCACCTGGGGTAAAATAACTTGCTTCCAGCTGAAAGATGATCGACCATGAAGTAATTATCCAATAGGACGCTTGTACCTATTTGCATAGGTAAATCCAAGTGGCCACTTTTTTTTGTTGTTCTGCGTATAGTCTGTGGAATTAATCATTATGCAATCATATATAAATATCTTTTCTAGCAACTAAAATATCCACAGTTTTGATTTGAGAAGAGCGACAGAGACAAGAACATTTTTGATGAAGAGAGAGACTATCAGGAAAAACATTATTCAAAAAAGAGGTCCTCAGGGCATTATTCCTCTTCCTTGGACTGTTCCGGTGTTGTACCTTTTTCAGCACAATTGGCTTTTCAATATCTGGACATTTAGTGTTCATTACATACCCATTACATCCTCTTTAAGACTGCCCTTTTCACTGCCCTTCTATCTAATGGAGCCAACTCACCAAAAAGTTATCACACTGTCACTGCTTCGCTTGCCTTTCATCTGCTCCCACAAATGCACACACACACAATTAAATCACACACTTTCACCACAAACCCTTGTCCGCTTTATTACGGTATTACAAGAGCATACACAGACACTAAGCAAATAAAAAGTAATCATGGAGGACTGGTTAGGGTTGTAAAACTCTAAACTACTGTTGTCGGTTTTAATTCCTCTGGAGACTGGTTAATGCAATGTGATGACAACGAGCCAGACTCCAAAACACACACACACACACACACACACACACACACACACACACACACACACACACACACACACACACACACACACACACACACACACACACACACACACACACACACACACACAAACAAATATTTGGATTATGATTATTATTATTAGTAGTACTTACACAAGTAGTAGCTCTGATAACAGTTTTGTTAAAAGTACAGCCAGACAATGTTCAAATGGTCTGTTTGCTTCTAGGCTAAAATTGGTATATACATATAATACCACAGTCTCTTAGGTTCTGCAGATCCTCATCACATTCTAAATTTCACATTCCATTTTGGTCTTATTGCCTACCCCTAAACAGACCTAGTACTAAACTTAGTTTTAGCAGTTTAAAACTAAAGAAATGCATGGAATATCTGGCCAGGAACCTTCAAACAGGTTTATAATACCTGAGTTTCCGGTATGATGGGCCCATCGTCATGTGATCCTCTGAAAAATGTAGAGAGAGGTGAGGCAACAATGACCGGATTGGGTCTGATGAAGCCACTCAGGTCACAGCTTGGGATATCATTCTCCTCCTGAAACAAGCAGACACATTTTATGGAACAGGCTTCTGTCTGTTAATCTGGTTTCCTTCTCCTCACCAGCAGTGTCTCAATCATTTCGTTAATCAGTGCCAGACAGAATATAAATTGTGAACAAGTCACCTGCTTCTTGAGGTAATCAAGTCTTAATATCCTAGTATGGTTTCAGTCATGGTAAAGGATTAGAATGTCAAAAAAGGTTAAAAATGAAGATTACAACTTCAGAGGTGTGTTTTGGAAAATCTTTAACTAAGTGACAGTTGTGGTAAATCACCACTTTGTTTTCTTGAAACATGCCACCAGTATAGAAAACCATGTAAACATTTACCTTCTTCATCACCAGTGTGTCCATCACATAGAAGACGTTCCATGGCAACCACACAGTTCTGTACTGAGTGATAAATGGAGCACGCTCAAAACTCAGGGTCAGTGATGCCCCTCCGTTGGCCAGGAGGTCGAACCTGTGAGCACATCCACACCAAACAACCCATTAAATTGTCTTATTAGAGCTCAAAAATGCTTCTAATCTGTTCTATGGTCACATTTTGATACATTTCTATTATTTACATAATTTAATGTGGACAGATGAATTAGTTTTTATACTGATTAAAAGTAGCTGGCATAGCAGGTTGATCTTTTTAACGGTTGGTTGGTCGATATATTTATTGGATGACTGTTGGCCTCATTAGTTGGTTGATCCTTTGTTTGATTGGTACACTGAATGGTTGAGTGGCTGGTGGGTGGGTTGGTAGGCTGATTGACAACCGTGGGCGGCACGATGGTACAGTGGTTAGCGCTCTTGCCTCACAGAAAGAAGGTCCCGGATTTGAATGCTGGGCTCGGCAGGGGCCTTTCTGTTTGCATGTTCTCCCCGTGTCTGCGTAGGTTTTCCCCTACCACTAAAAGACGGGTCGGCCATTAGTGTCGGCACGCTCAGTCGCAGCAGCTCAGGCTAACCCACCATCTGATCTACGAAATTTCGTTGTATGTACCTTGTATGTATAATGACAAATAAAGCATATTGTCTAATCGTTTGATTGGCAACGTGGTTGAGCTACTGCCTGATTGCTTGTTTCTATGTGGTTTGATCCATTGATTGGTTCGCTAATGGGTTGGTTCGTTGGTAAGATAAACCTGCCTTAACATCTAGGGCAGTGGTGTCCAAACTTTTTGCCATGAGGACCAAAATCATAAAGTTGGAAGCACTTAGGGTGCCAAAGAAAATTACATTTTCTTTACATATAAATCTAAGAACAAGATTCTGCTCGCTCAATAACATCACAAAACCTTTTACTTCAATTAACAAAATAGATTTTTAAAGAAAATATATCTTTAAATCATTGCATATCTGAAACATAAAATAGTCTTTGACAACTGTGTAATTATATGACAGTTTGGGTTGATTTTCTTCATTTGGGTTAGAAGTTTTTTTTAGTTCTAGCTCAGCAACAAGGATGGGGCATGGGTCACTCTTGCTATATTATGTTTTCTTTTTCACTTTGGACAGCCCTGATCTAGGGTCTTAAGTATCAGGACACAATGAAAATGAGTCAGTCTTTGCCAAATTCTAAAATTAAACAAATTTAACCCTGTGCATAAAAACAAAAAAATAATTCACAATGTCATTATTTATTGAATAAAAATAAAGTAATCATTTTGCCTGTGTGAAGGCAATTCTGAAGGGAATTTTGTAGTGTTTACAGTGCAGACAGGGTTTGACATGTGAAAACAGATGGAACAGCTTCTCCATGAAACTTCTGCGCTGTTTTTAGCTTCAGACATTATAAACAGAACAAATGAACACAGCCAAAGTGGCGATTCAAGAGTCGGACTGTCAACTGTTTGACACATTTGATGACTAGCACATATGGCTCGACACACTGTTTTTGTTCTGCTAAGCTTTCAAGAGTCACACTTGATTGTATCCTCTCAGCCAAGTGTGCTGAAGTGATCCAAGCAACAGCAGCAAGAGAGCGAGTGAAATAATTTACAATGCAATTGGTCAGCCAACACCACGCATTGTGAGCAGATGTAAATATGCCTCTTGAATTGCGATGCGGGTAACTCAGTTACAGTGACAGATGGGTTGAAATTTTAAGCAGCGTTTCTAAGATAAATGTTTTCAAAGAGGGTGTTTGGGAAAATTACAATTATGCCCATGCACAGCCTGGGAAATATCATGGGAGAAAAAGAGGTTTCAGAAGTGTTGGCAGGTGTGTGTTTATTAACTAGCACTAGACAGCATTTAAGCAGTCTCATCATAAGTACAAGAAAACAGCTGGTCAGAATAATGCTTGGCTACATTTACATAATGGTGTTTGCACAGAGAAAGATAAAGGGGTGACAAAATCAAGGTATCTCACACAGTTAGACATATAATAGCTCCAGCGTTGGTTCGTTTTCATGTTCCACAGCAAAACATGTTTCACAGAGACAGTTTTGCTCTGACAATGAGCAGAAGCAGCTCTCTTTGGCTTACATAGTCAATCGAACGGCCAGTGTTTACCCTAATCAAAATGTAGGTACTTTCTGCATGAAAGAACAATCTATGTGCAATAAAGTAAACCTAGAACACATTCTGAATGTATGTGAAGCTCACACAGCTCATAACCACTGTTCTCTCCTTTTCCTCGCCTGTAATGTCATATCCTGTTTTATCAGTGTTTTTAACACTTTTTAACCTCATGTCTACAAAACAGATCCAAAATCATATCAGCTGATAATAAACCATCAAATAAATTTTAAAAAGCCTTTAGCCTTTTGTGTCGAAGTTGATTTAGTGATCATCACGTGCAGAGACATCTTTTAAGCCATTTTTTCCAAGTCAAGTCTCTTTCAGTCAGTGTTCAACATTCACACATCAGATCACTGCAGAGCAGTCTTCTTTTAACCCAGAATTGGTGCAGGTCAGAATTACAATCATTACCTTTTAGCCTAATTTAGGGGTCACAGGGGACAACTTTAAACATTTAATCAAAGCATCACTTTTGACCAGCTTACCTTCACCTTTAAGATTGTTTTAAGAGACTCGGGTCCTGGAACTCAATGCCAATCTGAGTTAAGTCTAGAGTGTTTAGGGAGGGAGTGACCAAAGTACAACTCCAGTCTGAAGTCTGACTCGAATCAAAGTTACAGACTCGATTCCCTATTTCTGTTTTCCTGCACTGGAAACAATTTGATGTCTCTATTCCTAATCATTACATGAGAAGTGGGGGCGTGATTTTTGCTCCAAAAATGCACATTATTCTAGAACAAAAGGAGGTTAAAAGTCTGGCAAATGCTTAACTCCAACAAAAACAACAGTGAAGGGCAGAGATCAGTCACTGATCACTGTAATCAGCATCACCACAAAATTGTAATTACAACGTCACGTCTCAGACTAGAAAACTAGATGTACATTATTTAAATAACCAGGTAGACCTGAGAGTTTAGGTGACCCTAAGTGAATAATATAAAGACAAATACAATTTTAGATCACTGAACATTTCATGTACAATATTGGACTTAGGGACAAGTACATACATGCCATCCTTGCGTGTTATAGTGTATCCATGATCAGAGTAGTGGACAAATGTGACATTGACTCCAATCAGAGGGGTTCCATCCGAAGTTAGCACCTGGCCTCGGATTATTGACACCAAACTGGAAAGATGACGACAAAACAGAACATTTAAGATTAGAATATTACATCAGATTATTTAAAAAATTTTCAACACAGAAACATGCTGAATGAAAAGTATGGTCAACACCTGCTTAAAGGTTGTTATTTCCGAAAAAGGTACTTTCAATCTGACAAGCAAGCTTCATCGGAACACACATTTTAATTTATTGAATATGACTGTATTTATATATATATATATATATATATATATATATATATATATATATATATATATATATATATATATATATATATATATATATACACATGATTCTTGAGCATCACCACTGCGGGTTGAATCTTCACCATACATGGAGGGAAGTTGTGTAGGAAACAGCTGGTAGCTGCCAATACCACTGTTTTCCTGAGGTGGATGTTTCCAGGTTAAAATCTTCACTATCTTTGCACTAACACTAAACCCTTTGAAGTCCCAAATCATTTTAGTCCGCTTCACTTCTGTTTCATCCTGTCTGTTCAGATACATAATCTGTTTTATTGGATTTAAATAAATCCACAAATGTGACTGAGATGAATCACACGACTCTTACAGTTCAGTTGATTGGATATTTCTGTGTGATTTTATGAAGACAGAGATGCAGAGAACTGCTGAGGTTTTTCCCGTTGCTTATCTGATACTAACTGAGTGACCTGGATGCATGTTTATCTGGACGTAGACCTGATCATTCAGAAGGAATTTTAGAGGCAGGTGGGAACTCTCGTACACTTCAGCGACACTGCATCTGCATCCAATTTCAGCATACAGTGTACCCCAATCTATAAACATATTCTTTACCAGTTCACATGTGGTCTTAACATTAACCAGCCTTTAACTTCCATCTATGTCTCGACCATTTACTTCTGTGTCTTGAAGACCAGTGTTTGTTGTGCAGGACAGCCGTTTCTGTCAGACAATATCATTGGTTATGTCAGAACGGTTTCCTATGGCCTACACATATACACACACGCACGCGCACGCACCCATATACGCACACACGCACACGCGCACACACACACACACACACACACACACACACACACACACACACACACACACACACACACACACACACACACACACACACACACACACAAAACATTATAAATCATTTCTATTATAAGGTTGTGAGCCCATTCATTATGGAAATAATGGACATTTTTATTACAGAGGTCATTCCCCGCTCTTTTTATAAAGCATTCACACAAGCCGGCTGCATAAGGATGCCATTATGTTTCTTCCTTGTAAGCAGCGTGACTTTGACTCAATGTGTTTTACAGACAGCCACTTTCTCCTTGCCTCCCATCTTATGAATGCCATCTTTGAGACAGGTGTGAACAGTTTCCTTTTTTCACCTCCAGAATATTGCCAAAATTATAAATATTCTGTCCAGGGGTGATGCTGAAAAACTAGTCCATGCATTTATTACTTCAAGGCTGGACTATTGTAATTCTTTACTATCAGGAAGTCCACAAAATGCAGTTCAAAGTCTTCAGCTGATCCAAAATGCTGCAGCGAGAGTTCTGATGAAAATCAACAAGAGGGATCATATTTCTCCTACTTTAGCTTCCTTTCATTGGCTTCCTGTTAAGTCAAGAGTAGAATTTAAAATTCTCCTTCTCACATATAACCCTTAATAATCAAGCTCCATCATACATCAAAGATCTGATTACCCCGTATGTTCCTAACAGACCACTTCGCTCTCAGACTGCAGGTCTGCTGGTGGTTCCTAGAGCCTCTAAAAGTAGAATGGGAGGCAGATCCTTTAGTTATCAGGCTCCTCTCCTGTGGAACCAACTCCCAGTTTTGGTCCGTGAGGCAGACACCCTGTCTACTTTTAAGACTAGGCTTAAAACCTTTTGACAAAGCTTATAGTTAGAGTGGTTTAAGTTATCCTGAGCTATCTCTTTAATTATGCTGCTATAGGCTTAGGTCGCTATTTTTCTCACTCTGCTGAGTTTTCCTTCTGTTCCCCGATTTTGAATTGTTTGTTGTTATTTCAACTTTTAACTTTTTGTTCCATCTATCTTTTTTCTCTTCCTAGTAGGTACATCTGGTCTACTGTTCTGTTAGCTGTGACATCATCCAGGGGAGGCAGACCATCCGCTATTACCATCTAACATAACATAGAAAGGATTCCTGGATGACTGCGTGTTTCTGTGTTTTTCTGTGTCTCTGCTCTGTCTTCTCTAACCACCAGTCAGCCGAGGCAGATTACTGTTCACACTGAGCCTGGTTGTGCTGGAGGTTTTCCTCCCTGTTAAAGGGGAGTTTTCCTCTCTACTGTTTCTTCATGCATGCTCAGTATGAGGGATTGCTGCAAAGACATTGACAAAGCAGACGACTGTCAACTGTGGCTCTACTCTCTTTCAGGAGGAGTGAATGCTGCTTGTCAAGATGCACTGCAATCTACTGAGTTTCCTTACATAGGAAACTTTCTGAGCAATTTGTATGACTTGGCTGAATTTGACTTTGTCAAGTGCCTTGAGATGACATGTGTTGTAAATTGAAAATTGAAATGAATTGAATTGATTTGAATTGAATCAAAGAAGTTTTGGCGGTGTAGATTGGCAAACCTTAACCTTTAATGTAATCTGTCTCTAACTAAGGCTTTCTCCATCAAACTCACAGTCCACTACAAAAGCTAAGCTAAATGATCATGAGTAATGATCCACAAGGACAAAGAGGGCAATAGAAAGACAAGTCTATTTTTATTTGATTTAAAGATTTAAGACTCAATTAATTTAAATCGACAGCCATCAAGCATTACACTTAGACTACCTAGCTGGTTCCTTGAGACAGCCTTGACCTGTCGCACCACGGAGCCATCTAGACTCTTAAAGATTTGCTATTCCGTGTGGCACAAAGTTGTTAGCAGTAGATCCCTCAGGTCCTGGAAGTTGCCTCCTTAGATCATTCTTGTTTGTGCCACAAACTCCACAAATGCTGGATTGCACTGAGGTCTGGGGATGTTGGTCTGGGGAAGCCAAATCTACTTCTCAAACTCTATCCCTGAATCAATGTTACTTTGTGACAGGTAGAATTATACCGCCATCCATGTGACGTAAAAGAAAACAGGAATCATCAGCCCAGGCCACCTCTTTCCAGTGCTCCGTGGTCTAACATAGGCCCCCTGCCAAGTATGTATCAATGAGGCTCCACACACCTTTCTATCAGGACCAGCAACAACATTTCCCGAAATTTTAAAATTTATACCTCTGCAGGCCTGGAACACCCTACAAGAGCTGCTGTCATGTAGCCATCATACGTTGGTCCTTGTAAGACTTGCTCAAATCCTTACAATGCCTGTTTTTTCTGCTTCTAACATGAATATTGAGGATAAAATGTTCACTTAGTGCCCAACATATCTTACCCACTACCAGGTACCATGCAGGATCCATCAGTGCTTTTCACTTCAAATGGGAGCAGTCATAAAGTTAAGCCTCCACTTTTTTTCATTAATTGTTTTCTCCTTGATCATTTCGGCTCCCCTTAAAGTCTCTTTTATATTGTATCTAGTTTGAAAGTCCATCCTAGATGGCACTGGAAACTAAATTGCCATCAACTGCCAGTGCTAAGTCAAAGAAACAGAAGATTGTTTCATCAGTTAAGGAAATGTGCAGATCTTTGGATTGCAAAAGTAAGACAGAGTACCTGGAGAATGCACATCTACTTACATCAAAGGCATGACAGTTGTAACTAGCTTATTTGGACATTAGTAATTCCAACCATGCTTGACAGACATACTTTCTAACCGTAAATTATGAGGACAAAACTAACTAACACAGATACACATAAAGCCCACATGAAATTACCTTTTGTTGAATGGAGACTCTCCAGTAATGACGTGAGTAGATTCTGGTCCAACTAGGAAATGAATGCGCTGATAGAAAGACCTGGCAGCCTAAGAAAGACAGAAGTCATAAATAAATTGAAACATAATATAATATTCAGTGTCACTGTTTGATAAAAATCAAAATCTTGCAAAAATATGTATGATGTTCCTTACCTGCTGGGGAGCCAGCGAGGATGGAGACTGGCTGAGCACCTCAGCAGGATCTGGAGACCCTTTGCAGTAGAACTGGTTTTGACAAGAGGGTTGAAGACAGCAGTCTGGATCCATACAGTCAGCCAAGCCATCTGAAAGCCACCAACAAGGCTTTTCATTACCAAAACTGACATGAACTGGGTGATGCTAATCTTAGTTAATGCAGAGGCTGTAAACAGTTTAGATGGCTAAATGGTTAAGGGATGGACTGCTTTAAAGAGAAGTAGCTTCAGAGGCTCATATTTTGTATAGGCCAGGTTTAATATGGTCGGAGTCTTGAAAAAAATAATGTTTGATTTATGTAGACACTGAAAAAATTTGATAATAAAAAAATCATCAATGATGGTGGATAAGGTAAAAATAACACTGGATGGGTAAGGGGTGCTGAGGAATGTTTCCAAGGAGGATGCAAATAGATTTAAGGATGAAGGAAGTAATTTTGACATGTGCCATCCACATGGCACGTAATATCCAACACCATATTTGCCTTTTTATTTCTGATTTAAGCTTTACATTCTAAAAACTGACAGAAAACCCACAGCTGTTCTGAGAGGAAGTATTTGGAAACAGGGCTGAAGAACTGCTGTTTTTCATGTCCTTTGATGAAAGGAATATTAGGGCTGGTGTGTATCTCATTGAATCAGATTTTTTGTCTCAAGATGTCAAATGGAAGTTTCCTACAGTGTTACAATGTTGAGTTTTAAATGTCCCCCAAACACCAATTCCTTTTTAAATTGTTCTGTAAACGATTTAATGGTGAACATTTTGGGAGATTAGACAAAAAAACAGTAAATCCTGTAGCAGTGACAGACACTGGCTACAAGTAGACAACAATGCCTATGTGTGGAATAGGCATATAAGTGGAAATGCTTTGAAAGCAGAATAGTTAGTATTAAACACTTTGTAAGGTTCTGGGTCACTTCGCCCCTTTGCTAATCTGTATCCCATTTTATTGACCCATTGCCATTTTACTTTCTAATTCCATTTTGTACCTGTAGCAAACCCTGCATTAAAATCAGAGTGTGTGAGTATGAAGACAATTATTTTAAAGTGTTGCTTCAAATGTCCTGCATGGTTGGTAGGGAATGTCCTGCGGTAGGTGGCACCATCTTATATGCAATAAATTTAGTCATGAAATCAGCAAAACTGCAAAGAAACAAAATGACAGAGAGGTGTTCACACATTAAAAGACCACCACCCACTTTGGAGAGGTGAAAGTCAGCTGCTCCCCATCTAGGGTGTGTGTGATGTGTGACAGATTCTAAAGATCTGACGTTGCTCCTGTAGGAACATATTCTAATTTAAATGACATCAGGAAAAATTACACCAAAAAAATGGTGCATCAAAATGCTGTTTTTAACATTAAATAGAGAATTTTGTTCTCTCAACAGATTAACAGGGACTCAAAATCAGGTGAATTTAGTAATTCGTCACAATCTCTCTTAATTAGTTTCTATGGCAACCTGGCTGGCATTTTTATTGAATAGAATCAAAGTAACTCAAAAAAACAACTAGCAGACATGCCACTGCTAGAACAGCTGATTTTAGTACTGGATTGAACATCTTAGATACTGCGGCTCATTTTAACATCATAGTATCATGTAGTTTCTGCAGATTTGTTTGCTGTGCATCTGTAAGCCAAATTTCGAATTTAACACTGTTTTCTCTCACCAACATAAATTGGTAAGAAGGAAGTATGAAATGACCGGTGATGTTCTCGCTACTTTCTTACACGGGGATGCTATCTGCTTCTCCACTGCTAGCTGGCTAAACATTGGGTAATTAGTTAGCTGTCACATCTGCTGTCCATGTTTAAAAGGTTGTATTCAGATCTGCTGACTGTGGAGGTCATTTGAGTGCAACTAACTAATCTAGCACCAACCCTAATGCAATGTCACTTTAATCCCCTTTTTTCCACACACTGATGCTATCTTAGATCTTCAGCAAGCCCATCCAAAGGCTTAATTGCATTGAGACACTACCACAAGCTTGACTGATTCATTATTGATTAGTTTGCTATTGAACAGGTGTACCTAATAAAGTGACCAGTGAATATATATTCTGGGTTGCATTAATACTGAAAAGAAAAGAAGATGGAACAAGAAATCTGAGTTGAAAGGCACTTGTTGCTCTATTTTAATGAATTTCAGCCCATAGTTAGCAGAGCAAATTGATGCTCTGTAATGGCATCTCAGCACTGCCATTCCATGCACCAATAATAAGCAGCACACATGAAATAAAGAAAGAGGAGATAAGAAGAATATATGAAGGACAGGGAGCAAAAGAACAGTCAGACAGAAGACAGATGAAGGAATGGAAGGATAGGGTGAGATATGCAGGGTAATAAAAATCTCAGTGGCTATTTGTCCAAACAGCTGTACATCTGGTGAACAGGCACAAGGGCCTTAAAATTACATTCAGCCTCAGAAAAACACACAAACACTGAAACTTTTCATTCTCTCTGGCTAGCTTCTCTTTGTTGTCCACATTTTAATTAGTCCACCACGCTCATCAAACTCAAAGCTGTATATAACACTTAAGCCCAGAGCATTATTTCCAAATCAGCCTTTTTCTTTAACTCTCACTGCCACTTTTTCATTTTCAATGTGCTAGTTTTCCCTCAAGAAAAATCCAAGCCCAGATTTTTATTAAAGCTTCTAGTACAACTGTTGCTGATTCAGATCTCTCTCCTTCTCTATAGCCTGTAATTTAAACACTCTAGCTGGCTTTTTGAAGACTGGTAGCTGACAGCATTTCAACCCTACTGTCACATCAGCATTCACAACACATGTTCTCCATTCATGTAGCAGCTGAGAAGTTGCAGTTTTTTGGTATAACAGTTAACACTCTGTGCATGTAAACAGAGCCACTCCATGCATAGCTTGGAGGCAGTGAGGTAATTATTATTATAGAACAACACAGTATATTTCCCAGTGCAGTTTGAAGAATTCCATACAAACTCTCAATGACAGTAGCTGTTGGTGAACAATGTCTCTGTTTAGATCTTTGGATATATAATAGCAGAATGGCTTTTTTTTTTTTTTTTGGTCAAAACGATGTCTGGGTGTCAGCATGTGACTTTGTTTAAATGAATAACTATAAGCTATTATTATGAGCCCAAGATGGGGAAAAGATGTGTTACGCTTGCCTCTCGCTATGTACGTGTAAGACTATTATTTTGAAGTAATAAAGGAAGTAGATCTTGATCTGCCCTGTGGTTTGGATGGAGTCAAAGAAAAATGACCACTATGTGAGCTGGGAGACAACACCCTTTTCACTGAAGAATTCAAGAAGCCTCCACCCTTTAGGATTTGTTAGTCTGGCTGGCAGCAATTTGGGAATGCTGCATCAAAAGAAAGAAGAAGAAACAGAGTAACAGAAAAGCTATGAGCAATTTGGAAGATTGTAATAATACTGCGGTTGGTTAACTACGAGTCAAGGTTAGCTTCTGCATCAGATTTCTCTTTCGGTATTACATTGTCCATTAGGAAAATGTGAAATTGTTATTTCACATTTTCCTAATGGGTCTGGACAGCAATGTTCATCTTTAGTTCAAAAACCTAAGTATTTAGACTGATCTAACCTGAACTGGATGATTCTACTGTGAACAGAAATTTCCTAAATAAAGCTTTAGATTTATTTGTAATTAAATACACAGCAAACACCTTTTTTACCTCATCACTGGCATTCCAGAACTACCCAAAACATCCATAAATGGCATCTGCAGAGTGCAAGAACATAAGAACTTGGGGTTTGATAAGCTAAGACTGAAAGTCAGAGTGCCTCTCAGAATGCATTAGAGTTCATTGTATTTTCTGACAAATCTCAAAAAAATCTAAAAGGGACAATTATTAGCTGTTGCCTTAATTATTAATAATAAATATGTCACTTTCTTAATGTGAAAGAAGTGTTTTATTCAATGAAGTCAATCTATTTAATTGAATGATTGTATGTTCCGGTTGTAAAAATAGTTAAATCCTGCATCAGCTCTGGTGTAATCCTCATGGTCAAATTAATAGCTTCTGTGTTTTCTGGTGATTTTAAAGCATTTTGAGTTTCTGATACCTTTTAATTTACCCTTTTATTTGTAAAGAAAATTAAGGATAGACCTTGTTCTTAACCCTCATCTGACTGCTCCTTGAAATACAACACTATCTGTCTCTTGTAGGGCTAATTGATCATGTGGAAGGAGAGCACCACTCATTGTGTTATGGTGAAAAATTCCTGAAAAGACTTTGTCTAATTCTCCATTTCACCGTTGAGATCCTTCTTGATCAGTAACAGGTTGCCCTTTTTGGTTGGTCACACTAACGCAATGCTTCAGTGTGACCCATGGAACTAAAACTAACCATCAGACAGGTTGGCATCTGTGAAGGCTCCTTGTTCCCCAGACTAATGGACAGCGTGGGTTCCTGGACCAGTGGTCCGTGACTGAGAGCATGTTTCCAGTTGGATCTAGGGTAACTATGCTTTTCTGCAACTTTGAAAGTTGGTGAGTCCAAGTGTTCTGCAGATTGAATTTAACCTCCATTTGCCTAAAGCTGGATGACCCTGGAGACCTTTTCTTCAGGGTTTCTGAGTCTAATGAGCTCTGAATAACCATTCAAGCTTAATCAGTTCAGATAACAAAGTTCTGAACATTCATTTATAATTTTAGAAATGTTCCCTTTAATTCGTAGCAGTGAAGTCAGGGTTGCTTTCTCTCTCTGCTAGTTTTTGTAGTCGATTGTGTCAGTGAATCTGAGGTTGTGGGTCTGTGTTGGTGTCTGTGTTTTTTCTCTCTTTTTTGAAGCTGTAGGTGGGCGGGGCCAAGCCAGGCAGGGCTTTCAATCGATTGTGGTACCGCTATACTCATGTTTGTTTCCTTGTTTCATTGGTTCCCTTTGCTTAGACTAATTTTAACTACTTGCCTTTTTCAAGGTTTTGGCTCGAGCTCCTATCAGGATTTTCCTACCTCATCAAGTCTCTGAGTCTCCTGCTGTTACCCCTTTGTGCAGTTCACACTCAGTCATTGAGAAGGAAACAAATACCTTCAATTAGTCTTGATGAATTTTAACTCTGAATAATTGGCTAATGCATGATGCTGATCTATTGATTTAATTTAACACAGCTCTGGTTCATGGTACAGAGCCACCTTCGGATTAGCATGTAGCGTAGTCACACCTAGAACTAGAATACTTTTCACTGATTATTGCATCCATTCAGGGTTTATCACAATTTGTGATTCAGGAAACCCTCACTGCTAGAGTAGAGAAAAAAATAGGGATTGTCAGTTTCCCAAAAACTATTCCTAAAATCTTGTCTTGTTCTTGAACCAAGTGTTGTACATCGTGTGAACTGGATGTATTGTTACAGCCCCATTAAATACTAGGCGTTTGGCCCTTTTTCCTGGGTTAACTTGCTGGACTGTGATTCTCAAACCCAGTGGGTACAGAAAGGATGTGAGAGTAAATATGTGCATAGGCCTGTAATGTGCCTTATACTATAAATAAACTCCATGTGAGGTTGACAGGAGGAACAGTTAGACATTTCTTTTTTTAAAGGAACAGCTTGATGTGAGAAAATCTGGTTCAGGTCTCCTAGGAAATACATCTTCCAACTCACAACGTCTATGCTACAAAGCATTACACAACTCGTCCTGACAGTGTTAGAACCCTGTGGGTGTTAAAACTTTAAATGATGTTGATAGGAGAGTGGAGCTTAAAGAACGTCATTCCTATACTGTTACATTTTCATAGTTGCGTCATCAGTTGTGGAGTTATTTGTAGCTCAGAGTGCAAAAGTTAAAACCGCTGCCATCCTCTACCAGATACCAACGCGCTAATTTTTAGCTCTTTCTTGATGAAGGCTGGAAACAAAGAAAATAAATGATCGAACATTTATGGCATGTAAAATCATGTTAGGAACCCAAATGCTTGCCCCTGATCGCTCCATCAGTCTGTCAGGACAACACTTTTTTAGGAGGCCATTTCCTGTTTGTTCTTACAGGAGGGATTTTGCGCCTGGTGTATCTGGGCTGTTAAGACTGTTAAACTGAACCAGTTGTTCAGTTCAACAGATTTCTCTCTTAGAATGTAAACATTTGCTTTAAACATATTCGTCCCTAAAGTTTTTCTGTCTAGCTAAGCTGCTGGGGAGAAAAAAGATGATTTAACTGGCCCGCAGTAGTTAGCAGGCTTAAAGCTCACCGTTTCTGTAGGTGAACAGGCTAGAAGCAGCAAACACCCCAGACTTTCTCAGCCATTTCTGCTAGTATCACCCAAATAGTTTAATAAATTCAAAGGGAGCGAAACAACATGGATTGATATTGTTTTCTCCCCTACAGCATTCAGTCCTTTTTGCTGATTCAGACCATGTCAACGGCAGACCTGCAGGCCCATCAGGTCACCTTTAGCGCTGATCATTAACATTTTATTTAATCTTTATCCATGCTTTACAGACTGCCGATGTATTTAAGCATCTGTTTCCACTAATTGCGTTGTGTACATGCATCACGTGTACCTCCTTCGTTGTCCTTGCCATCAGTGCAAAGGGTTTCCATGGCAACATGACACCCTGCCCCTCTCCATCCAGGCTGGCAAATGCAGTGCCATCCGCTGGCTTCAAGAGTGCATCGTCCGTTGTTGTTGCAGAGACCTGGGCAGCCCTCTGGGCACAGGGGACAGACACAGAGTTAGGAGATGCTGGATCAGTGTAGGGAACAGCTCAGAAACATACAGTGAAACCTTGTTTGTCGGAAACAGGGCTCAATCTTTTGATATTTTTCAATGATAACTGTTTTGCACTGGGGTGCTGAGAGCTACTGCAGCTGCTTTATTCCACACTTGAATAGAAAAAGCATGCTGAACATTAATCAGCACATGCAGAGTCGTTCGCAGCTCTGAAAGAGCATGATGACCACTACGAGTCAGGAACTCACACCTAGAAATGAGGGGATTTTTGGCTGGGACTCTTTGTCCCCATTATAAGACCCTGCTGAATATTTCATTCTACAAAATATTTGTTTTGGAGTGAAAAAAAAATTTTTAGAAACCTAACATCTAACACTGTGGTCAAAGGTAATCTGATTATTCCAAGACATTATCACATCTGAAAGTCTTTACACATTTTAGCAGCAATCAGGTATGAAAGGTAGGTTTTGAGCAGCTCTTGCAAACATTCTTCAACTCCGTTGGACCTTTCCACATTTGATCACTCTACAACCAGCAAAGTCAACGTTTATTAGCAATGTTAATTGACCAAAGCTAACCCAAAGTGATTCACAACTGTGAAGTGGAAAAAAAAGTGGTTTGCAAACAGTTTTGTGAATTCTGTTTGGCATGCATTTGAATTCCGCCTTCCTGAATCAATCCTTTGTAGAACCACATTTTGCTGCAACCACAGCTGGAAGTCTTATGGGATATGTCTCTATCAGCCTCAAATGTTTATTTTGTTCTTCTATCATATGCAAGATTCTTCCTGCTCAGTAAGATTGGATGGATAGGGTTTGTGAACATCAATTTTCAAGTTTTGCCACAGATTGTAGTTAGGATCTAGGCCTGGAGTTTGGTAGGGTCGTTCTAGTCTATAAGACATTCAATCTCAAACCGCTCCATTGTGGCTCTGTCTGTATGTTTCAGGGTGTTTTCCTGCTAGAAGGTGAAAGGTAGGACCTGTTGCAGCCTGCAACTAGTTGTTATAGGAGTTTTTTGAGGTTCTTCCAGGATGGCTCTGTATTTAGCTCTTACCAGCAGGTCAGAAACCTGCAGAAAAAGCTGAGTAAAAGCTGCAGCATGATGCTGCCACCTCTATAGTTCACTGTGGTGGGAATGATGCCAGGGTGATGCACAATGTTTTCTACCACACAACGCATTTTGCATGTTGGCTGAAAAAATGAAATTTCCTTTTCAGTTTTTGTCTATGCCCACTTAAAAAAGTGAACCAAGGGACCTATCCACTTTGTGTTAACATTTAATTTCTGGTTAAACACATAAAAAGATGTTTGTTGGGTTAAATAGATTTTCTTCTGGTAAACATTACATAATTGTTGGTTTTCAGCCCAACAGCCCCCTTTTTATGTTGTAACTGGAAATGAAATGTTGACGTAAAGTGGACAGGTTCCCTGGTTCACCTTTTTGAGTATGTGGCTTCTTTTATCTGATTGTGACTCCACTGTATGATAGGACTGTAATAAAATTAATTGGATCCATCTGAATGAAATTTGAGCCAATTTGGATTCCTATAAATGGATATGAACAGGATATATCTGTCTTTTAAAGTACTTTAAGATGTTTGCTGTACTGTGGTGCTTTGTAATTATAGATACTTTAACTGAATTGAAAGAAATAGGTCCCACAGAGTTTTATTTAGGGGTATTAGAGTTCATTTATGCTACACTTTTCAAATACAAACAAAGAAAATCACAGTTATCCACTGTTGATCTATCACATAAAACCTTAATATAAAATGCTGAAAGTCTGTCATGTCACAATCTGTGGAAAGGTTCAGCAGGGTACACATGATGCCATAATGGTTTTATAAGTCAATAAATGATCGCTGGGCTGGAATGGATGTTGGTCGACTTCAATGGGTAGAAATGTGTCCAAAGCTGTGCTCGCTCGACCTGGTCATAAACGCTGTTTCAGATGCTTTTTCCAACTTTAAAGAGTTAAAAAAGATTCTTTGGAGCAAGAAGCTGTAAATTTTAAACATATTAAACTGTCAGCAGCTTCAGTACAAAACAACCTAACTTTAAAAGTCTTTCTGGTTCAAACCTTGTGTGTGTAAAGTCTTATGCTGACTGTCAGCCAGTGTGATAAATCCTTCAAATAGACTGACAGGCTGAGAGATAGAGTCAAAGACAAATAATGGAGACTGGTACATTAACCTCCACATAAGAAACAGACAAGACAGTCAGCCTTTGGTGAAATGCACTTTTGTTGTAGTTTCACATGAACTAAAAATTATACCAGGACCCAAATAGTCTACTCTTGGCCAAGTTTCACGGCTTCCCTTGGAAAAGAACAAAATACAAATGTTGAAAAGAAAGCAAAAATTCGGCTTAATCTGAAGTAAATTTTGCAACAATAAGCAGTCACTGGTTCTTTTAACAATATGAATTCATTCATGCTCACTTTTCTAGTCAATGAAAAACATCCTTAGATAACGTCCATGTGAAAACACAACAGGTAGACAAGTAGTCCAGGCACAAATTATAGGGAGGACAGGGTGGTTTGGACTGCATGCCTCCAATGACTAAGCCTGTGTTTGGCATTGCTATATCAATGAATAGACAGTGAGGTTGACAAACAGACGAATAAAAGGAGAAAAAAAGACACAAAGTGAGCACCAGACCCAAGCAAAGCCCAGCTGGGCCGAAAGAAGGAAAGATGGGGAGTAGAGGACAAAGCAAGGAATAGACGGGAATGTCAGGATAGAAGACATAAGGAGATCAGCTGGCTAACTTAACACACAGAAATCAGACTTGTTGAAGCAAGACAAAACAGAAGTCACACAGCTCTGCTTTATGACGTCTCCATGTGCATTACAGTTCTTGTGTTTATTCTGAAATCAGGTGTGCATTCTCATCAATAGCTGTGTTTTGTGTGACAGTCGAAGACAAAGACAGGCACGATGGAGCCAGGAAATCAAAAGAGAGGTCCGGTGAGAGACTATTAACACAAAAAAGACAAACTGCAAACCAGGGAGAGACCGAAACATGGAGAGTGAAGGTGAAAATGAAGTAATAAACAAGTAAACTGAAAAAAAAATAATTAGAATGAACCAGAAGCAAAACCGAACAGAAAGTGAACTATTTTGGGACAGTGAGGCCTTTATTAACGCTTTAGCTTGAATTACCTTTATATCCTGAGAATAGGAGAGGGCAAGAGGGAGAGAGGGAGGAAAATTAGGGAAAAAACGTAAATCTGAAACAAAAGCAGCACTGCCAAATATATTTTCTGTGATGGAAAGATGAAAATGGGAGCCAAAGGAAAAAGGTAGAAAGGATGGACAAGCTGGGGTCACGTCAAGGGAGCAGAATAGAGCTACAGAGTGAAAACAGCTTCTTTCAGTTCTTTGTTCAGATTCTAGATTTCAGGGTTTATTCCTACTCCACTGTGTCTCCTCCCAATGGACCCCAAGTCGCCTAGACTAATCTGGTGTTTAAAGGCCCGTTTACACTACACTTTTTTAACCGAGCCGAGACCAGTCCGAGCTCGGTAACCGAGATAACTCTTGTGTGTAAACGGTCAGCAGACTGAACTGGACCGCGCTAAACATAAACGGACCGCGCTAACTGCAGACCAGTTCCTGAGCAGGTCTCGGACTGTTTTTTTTTATCCCGGTTATCTGATAACGAAGAGCGCATGAGCAGACCGCGTCATCCCCTTACAGTCAGCTGACTGTCCGCGGTTTTTCCGCCGTGTCTGGCTGCACGTCCCGATTCACACTCCATTCAGACAAATTTCAGACATTCATAAAAATACTAGCTTCCTTACCATGCCACACGGTTTCCAGAGATGATTCTGCTTAGCAGTGTGATGAACCTCAGCATCTGTTGTTGTTTCCTGCGTCTGTAAATCCTTATTAGACGTTCGTGAGTCTTATCCACATCCCAAAAGCCGAGTCTGTCCAAGCTTAACTTCCTGAATGTTACGGGCGCCGCCGTTTTGATTTGCTCGGTCCCGCCTTCAATCCCAGAGAGCGGTAGTACCGCAGATCGCCACTAGGAGGCGAGGAGCAACCAAGGAACCGAGATAGCGTTGTGTGTAAACGGTCGTCAGAAACGAGGCTCGGCCTGGTTAACTGGTCCAAGCTCGGACTGGTCTCGGCCTGGATCGGTTTAACAAGGGTAGTGTAAATGGGGCTAAAGTGTTCTTGGGGCGCTCCAATCCAATCCCAAGAATCAACAATCACTCCGTTGAAGTAAGAACCTGTAACTCATGATTTCTATTGTCTGTGTTTTTAATTTTAGCTGCATTTAGTACAGCTGCTGTACAATGTTGTGATGAAAGGTGCCAGCTGGTATAGCTAACATGTCTGCTGTTAGGACCTGTTTCAGGGAACAATTAAAGTTCACCTGCAAACCTTGCTGTTGGGTATGTCTCAGAGCAAAACAGAAAGAGCTACATTCAATACCATTGTAATTATTGAATTACAGAGTCTGATTCTGATTCTGAATTAGGGACTGAAAATGTAAACATTTGACCAAATACGGCTTCACCCATCTACCCCTGAAACTGAGTAACACTCTTTAGAGAAAGCAATAAAAAAGGATTCATCTCTCTGGATAACCAAACGGTGCTGCACAATGGGGATGTTGGTAACAATTGTGCCTTGCAGCAAGAAATCCCCGGGTCTAAATGTTGTTGTTTGTCCTGTTAGTCTGTGTAAAGCTCTGTGCGACCTGTCCAAGGTGTACCCCATGCCCCGCGCACCCCCTCGTTCCCACACACAAAACCCTCAGCAGTCCTCTCCACATCACTGCTGGGCATAGATAATGTAGGGATGGGGACATTTAAAAAATTTGAATATCATGAAAGAGTAATAATTTTTTTTAACTAATTTCAATAGCAAATTTTATACATAAAGTGAAATATTTCAAACCTTTATTTCTTGTCATTTTAATGATAATGGCTTACAGAAAATGAAAAGCCAAACTTCAGTGTTTCAGAAAATGAGAACGTTGTGATGTCCAGAAGACAGTAATTCACACCCTTCACATGGATGGTAAGCCACAAAAGGTAATTGGTAAAGAAATGGGTTGTTCAGAGTGCTGCATCCAAGCATATTCATAGAAGGTTAGGTGATAGAAAAAGTGTGATATTAAAAGGTGCAACAGGGATCACTGCAACGTTGAGAGGATTGCCAAGCAACATCCATACAAGAATTTGGAGGAGCTTCACAAGGAATGGAATAGGGCTGGCATCAGTGCATCAAGATCTACTGAGTTTCACACAATGGCTACTAAAGTCTTATCTAGGCTGAGGAGCAAAAGAACTGCAGCGTTGCTCGGCGGTCAAAAGTCCTTGTTTTTAGATGAAAATCTGATATCAGAAATTAAGCTCCAAGCGTCTGGAAGGAGAGTTGAGAGGCGCAGAATCCACGTTGCTTGAAGTCCAGTGGGAAGTTTCCACAGTCTATGATGGTTTGGGGTGCCATGTCATCTTTTGGTTCAGGTCCACTATGTTTTCTGAAGTCCACAGGCAATGCAGCCATCTACCAGGAAGCTTTACAGCACTTTGCTTCCTTCTGCTGAAAAGGTGTATGGAGATACTGATTTCATTTTCCTGAAGAGCTTGGTAATGGCCCACACTGCCAAAGGTTCCCAAAGCTTGTCCAATAACCATGGTGTTGCTCATGGTGTTTCTCTGCTTGATTGGCCAGTAAACTGGCCTGACCAGAACCCTAGAGATTATCTGGGCTGAGACACTAGACCCAACAAGGCAGCTATCAAAGCAACCTGGGCTTCCTGAACACCTCAGCAGAACCTCAGGCTGATCGGCTCTATGCCACGGTGCATCGATGCAGTAATTCATGCAAGAGGGGCCCAACCAAGTATTGAGTGCATAGAAATGGACACATCTCTGAATCCTGTAATTTCTGTTTAAAATATCCTTTTTGATAATCTTGTAATATTAAAAGAATTTGAGACACTGAACTTTGGGTTTTCATCAGCTGTAAGCTGTAATAATCAGAATTACAAGAAATAATGGCTTAACAATTTCATTATGCAATATTCTATGAGTATTAATCTATGTAATATAGGATATTCGTGTCACGTTCTGTTCTGGTTTATGTTTATTTGGTTAGAGTAGCTCTTTTCGCCTTTGGATTTATTTCCGGTTTTGGATTCTAGTTTAGCCCCTTTATTGTGTTAGTTATCTGGTCCTTGTTTTAGCTCTGCTTTTAGTTCTGTGCTTGGTTTGTTCGGTTTTGTCTTAGGGTTATTTTCTAGTGTTCTGTCTGCTCCCTTAATCACTCCCACCTGTCCTTGATTAGTTTCCCTCCGCTCACCTGTTCTATCCGCCTATTTAAACCTGCCTTAGTTCTCTGCTCCCCGTCGGTTCATCACACTTCATGCCCACGCGTTTGTGCCTCCTCGTTTGTTTTGGTAAGAGCCCCAGCACCTTGATCCTGTTTTGGTTAACCTGCTTCTGTTTATTCTGCCCAGTTCTGTTCCTGTCAAGTGTATTGGATGTCTGCCTTACCCCCTTTTTTTGGATCTGGTTTTTGTTCATTTTACCCTTCAATAAATCCAGCAAAAGGAAACATTGTTTTGGTTGAATTCTGGGTTCTGCTCCACACCATTCATGACAGATGAACCGACCAAGAAATAAGAACCCATCACCAATTCATTTTTCTTTTGCTGGAGGAGCAGCGCTCTGCGAAGCCGGCACTTTGCCCAGCTCGCCGGCTCGCATTATTCGCTCACCGGATCTCATCCTGGGGACGGATGAAGAATCGACAATGGGATCTTCTTTCAAGGGAACGCGATTAGCGTTCTGTCCTCCCGGTGTCGGTCCCAGACGTCTCCCCCGCAGCAGCAGCAACGTTAACCAGCTTCCTGCTCGGAGCTTACGCTCGGGAGGGCTCATATTGGGTGATATGGTGTCCGCTCAGAACAAGGGGGAGAACTCACCAGAGTCCTCCGGTGATGAGTCCACTCGGAGGTTTTTCCCTGATCCGGATTTGTTTGAGGAGATTGAGGCAGACGTAATCGCTGACCTCCGTCCGGATCTTTTCCTCAACCCAGGTCTTTTTCCTGATTGTGTGGAGGAGGCTTGCCCGCCAGCGCGAGCCCGCGCTCTTCCTGTCCCTCCGGCAGATGCAGGTCCGCAGCGTGCCCGCGCAGGACGACGCCGTAGGCGCCGACACGGACCTGACCCGGTAATCCTAACTCCTTTTCCCTCACCGCCCCCCGCTTCATCCATGATCGCGTGTCCGCCTTCCAGTGCGGTGGAACCAATCACTGGCCCAGCCCACGGTGGGATCCCGGAGGCTCCGCCCACGGAGTCACTCACGAACTTCACCTGCAGAAATCTGGAGAGGTTAAGGGCTTTCCCTCCTATGATAAGACGATTGAGAGAGGCTCTTTCAGTTAGTTATTCTTTGGACTTGGACTTTAAGTTAAAGGAGTTAGAGGAGGGTTACAGGTCAGCCCTCCTCTCGCTACATTTCCATCTGCCTGCACCCGTTCCCGAGGGACCGCCGCCAGTGGGCGACGAGGAGACCCAGGGGGGTCCGCCGCCAGTGGGCGACGAGGAGACCCTGGAGGGTCCGCCTCTGCCCAAGTTTCCAGAGGAGACCCAGGAGGGTCCGCCTCTGCCCAAGTCTCCAGAGGAGACCCAGGAGGGTCCGCCTCTGCCCAAGTCTCCAGAGGAGACCCAGGAGGGTCCGCCTCTGCCCAAGTCTCCAGAGGAGACCCAGGAGGGTCCGCCTCTGCCCAAGTCTCCAGAGGAGACCCAGGAGGGTTCGCCGCCAGCAGGCGACGAAGGGGTCCAGGAGGAACCGCTTCCGCCCAAGCCCCAAGAAGGGGTCCTGGAGGACCCGCCCTCGATTTCAGCTCCAGTGCCGGCTCCCCGCAGCTTTAAAGCCCAGTCCCCAGTGCCGGCTCCCCGCAGCTTTAAAGCCCAGTCCCCAGTGCCGGCTCCCCGCAGCTTTAAAGAAGAGCATCCAGTGCCGGCTCCCCGCTGCTTAAAGACTCAGTCTCCTGTGCCGGCTCCCCGCAGCTTAAACGCACAGTCTCCAGTGCCGGCTCCACGTAGCTTTAACGCACTGTCTCCAGTGCCGGCTCCACGTAGCTTTAACGCACTGTCTCCAGTGCCGGCTCCACGTAGCTTTAACGCACTGTCTCCAGTGCCGGCTCCACGTAGCTTTAACGCACTGTCTCCAGTGCCGGCTCCACGTAGCTTTAACGCACTGTCTCCAGTGCCGGCTCCACGTAGCTTTAACGCACTGTCTCCAGTGCCGGCTCCACGTGGCTTTAACGCACTGTCTCCAGTGCCGGCTCCACGTGGCTTTAACGCACTGTCTCCAGTGCCGGCTCCACGTGGCTTTAACGCACTGTCTCCAGTGCCAGCTCCTCGTAGCTTTAACGCACTGTCTCCAGTGCCAGCTCCTCGCAGCTGTAAAGCTCTATTGCCCAAAGCCTGTAGTCAGGCCCTGCCCGAAGCCTGTAGTCAGGCCCTGCCCGAAGCCTGTAGTCAGGCCCTGCCCGAAGCCTGTAGTCAGGCCCTGCCCGAAGCCTGTAGTCAGGCCCTGCCTGTAGCTATTAGCCAGCCACCGCCACCCGTAGCTATTAGCCAGCCACCGCCACCCGTAGCTATTAGCCAGGCTTCCTTTCCACTCGCCTGTAGCCAGGCTCCCCCTGTAGCAGCCCGTAGCCAGGCTCCCCCTGTAGCAGCCCGTAGCCAGGCTCCCCCTGTAGCAGCCCGTAGCCAGGCTCCCCCTGTAGCAGCCCGTAGCCAGGCTCCCCCTGTAGCAGCCCGTAGCCAGGCTCCCCCTGTAGCAGCCCGTAGCCAGGCTCCGTCTTCAGCCTTTAGTCAGGCGCCAGGTTCTGCTCTCTCCCTCTCCAGGCGTCAAGCACCGAAGGCGCTGGTCCGCCGACGGTCTCGGAGGGCGCCGGTCCGCCGACGGCCTCCTGAGGTCCTGACACGCCGGGGCCGTGCTCCGGGACGTCCGCCGGAGAACCTGACACGCCGGGGCCGTGCTCCGGGACGTCCGCCGGAGAACCTGACACGCCGGGGCCGTGCTCCGGGACGTCCGCCGGAGAACCTGACACGCCGGGGCCGTGCTCCGGGACGTCCGCCGGAGAACCTGACACGCCGGGGCCGTGCTCCGGGACGTCCGCCGGAGAACCTGACACGCCGGGGCCGTGCTCCGGGACGTCCGCCAGACTTTTTGTTCTAAAACTCTGTTAGTTGTTAGTTCACCCTGTCTGGGTTGTTTTTGGTTCAAGTTTTGATTGGTCATTTTTGGATTTGGTTTCATCTGTTCGCCGTGTCGGTTTGTTTTGTATGGACTGTGTCCCTCCGTCCTGTAACCCCCTCCACCCACCCGGTCTAATCTGTTTTATTTTCGGTTCGAAGGACGTCTGGAATCCGTCCTTGAGGGAGGGGCTCTGTCACGTTCTGTTCTGGTTTATGTTTATTTGGTTAGAGTAGCTCTTTTCGCCTTTGGATTTATTTCCGGTTTTGGATTCTAGTTTAGCCCCTTTATTGTGTTAGTTATCTGGTCCTTGTTTTAGCTCTGCTTTTAGTTCTGTGCTTGGTTTGTTCGGTTTTGTCTTAGGGTTATTTTCTAGTGTTCTGTCTGCTCCCTTAATCACTCCCACCTGTCCTTGATTAGTTTCCCTCCGCTCACCTGTTCTATCCGCCTATTTAAACCTGCCTTAGTTCTCTGCTCCCCGTCGGTTCATCACACTTCATGCCCACGCGTTTGTGCCTCCTCGTTTGTTTTGGTAAGAGCCCCAGCACCTTGATCCTGTTTTGGTTAACCTGCTTCTGTTTATTCTGCCCAGTTCTGTTCCTGTCAAGTGTATTGGATGTCTGCCTTACCCCCTTTTTTTGGATCTGGTTTTTGTTCATTTTACCCTTCAATAAATCCAGCAAAAGGAAACATTGTTTTGGTTGAATTCTGGGTTCTGCTCCACACCATTCATGACAATTCGCCTCCTGAAATGAATAACGAAAACAATTTTTCATGATATTCTATTTTCTTTTCAAATGTACTGACTCATTCAATAAACAGATTATTGAGGAGTTAATTTATTTTGCTAAGTCAATTCACTAAGTAGACGTTACATCCATTAATTATTCAGACTTGTTTTCAGGCCTTTATTTCTCATTTCTAATTATGATGATTTTCTGTTTACAGCTTATGAAAACATGACATTTAAAATTGGAATATTACATCTGACCAATTAAAAACATTTTAATACAGAGTTGTGAGTTCAATGAATAGTATTTTTTATATCTGCTGAGGATTGTTACTTTCAAAAGGCACTTTTGATCTCATAAACACGCCTCATGGGAACCTAGATTCTAATTTACTGAATACAGCCATAGATTTTGTCATATTTAAGAGCAGCTGGAAGCAGGTACATTCTCCCTTTTTATAGATGGCTATAAGACAGGCTACCCAAACGTTTCCCATCCTCTGCCTAGAGTGTTATCTGATGTAGTATCTATTGACTTAAGCAGACATTTGGAGTTTGGAGGTTTGCCCAATGTCCCCACTTAGCTTCATGGCAGACTGGCTACATTCCTCATTGATTAATAATGAGTTATCGTAGGGATGCACAATATTAGAAAATCTTGCAACGCTGATAAAGTGGTTTAATATTGAAATGACGATATCATGTGCAATACAAGCACATTTTCTTCTTTCTTCTACTTCTCATCTGTGCTTCCATCACACTGTGACCTTTAGCCTTTTGGGCGATGTCATTAGTGTCTGGTGTGAGCATCTGCTACTGCAAGACTGCCTGATTGGCTAAACATGACATAGCATGGAAAATACATGTTCAGAACACTTATTAGTCAACAGTTATTGCACTCCAGTCTTATGCATATACTGATATTGAGATGGAGATTAAGAAGAGCTTGGCAGGTCCGGTTACATGATAATGCTAGAAATGCTAAAACAAACAAAAAAGAACAAAATACAATGGATAATATAAACACTCAAGGCATAGGCTGTCCTCTTCATTGCCTTTGGTCAGGTATTTACAACTGACTGCTCTCACAGTGCAGCATCACTGTGGCTACCAGAGGAGGGCAGCTACGTTATCTTAATGGTTTCAAACTTTAACTTCTAGAGCATAAAGGATTTGGAAATGCTTGCAATTTCATCAATAATCAAGAACTAATCAAGGTAGAAAGCTTTATTAAACTACACTGTAACTAAGTAACTTTGTGATAAGATGTAGAGGCTTTTTAAACTTTTTAAGCCACAGCAGCAGCTTCTTTAAACTGGTCCCCTGTGTCCCCCTACTTTTTCTGAGCCGTCTATTTTCATACGTCGCTGCTGAGCAGCCAAGCTCATGAATACAGGTACGAAAGGATGAAGTCGGTTGTGTATTTTTCAATCATGTAAATATAAATAAAATTGAAGATAAGATAACAAATTGTTTATTCTGCATGGCTAATAAAAACCATGAGAAAAAAAACAAACATCTAAGTATAAGCTCCTTTGATTGAAAAATAATGTTTTCAGCAGATAGTTCAATTCAAATATTTCAGATATCTCAGGTGTTTAAGTCTGTTTTGTATAGTCAGGCTCGACAATGGGAAATACTTTATTTAAACTGACAGGGAACCATCTTTGGAAAAACTTGACAGAGATATCAGTAGTTCTAATTTATTACTAAATATTTCATATGTCATTTAGTATGTTAATTAAAAACATTATAATATACAACATTTTACAAGAACTAAGGTGAAATGGTAATTTCTTCCTTCAGTAAATGTAAGATAACTATTCAGATTATCCAAGTGATAAAGCTGTTAATAAGGGGGGGGGGGGGGGGGGAGATACGCTTCTCCCTAAAACAGCTATATGACCCTGCATGGCCATGCACATTAATGTAGCCCTTGCATTGACATTACTAATGACGACTACCCATTTAAAATCTATTTGAGCTCTGCAGTGTTGTTCCATAAAATATGTGAATATTATGTATGATCGTATTAAAATGGGCATCAATGGTGGCCAGGGCCCCAAAATGATCAAACCCTTATTGTTGAGCAAATTGTGTTTTGAAAATTTGAAGCAAAACCACAATCTACTGCTTGCATTGTTACAGTTAAACTGAAGAGGATTAAGTTGAGTTTCTAAATTGATACTGAGCTCATGTTTACCATCCAGCTGTTTCAAAACTGAAAAAGAAACATGACACCAAATAAACAGCTAAATTAACTACATAGGAAAGCTTTTGTGATGTAAACGGAAGTCTATAAATACAAAAACATGATAAAGAGAGACAATATCAAAATGCTGAAAGGAAAATCCCCACATATTCTGGATATCAAAAATTAAAACTGCAAAGACGTAACTATTAAAAAGCCACAGTTCCAGGGTACATATACAAAGAAAAGGAAATAATGGAGGAATAAAAATAGCTTGCGATGAAGTAAAGACGAGAAAAGAGTACAGTACCTTTTACTCTAATGTCCGGATTGTGAGCTTTGTGAAGGAAGATACAATTGGGAAAGAAAGGAAGACAGATATAAACAGAAGATTTAGTTCAGAAACAAGGCAGCAGGAAAAAAAAAGAATTTTAGTTTCCCAAACCTGAAAAATTCACACCCGAAAACCTATAATAAAAGTTTGAGGAAAAACATTAGGAAAAAGGAAAAAACCGAGCAGTTCGTCAGCGGGGTTATTTTCAAGCTGACCACGAATGGTGAAGAATTTTAGAGCGGCGTCACATTTTCCAGTATATTCTAAATAGAAGGGGGTGAGAGTCTCAGAGAATATGAATGAAGCAGGATAAATTGTGTAACCAAAAACAAAAAGGAGTGGTCAACTACCTGATGACACACTAAAATACCCAAACTAGTGTTAGCTTTTGTTTTAAATCATGTGAACATATAACCTGACTCTCGCCAGATGGATCTAGTTCCGCCGAGCTCCACAGAGCTCCACATCTATTTGCAATCGCTGCTATTGGGAGGGATTTCAATACCACATAAAATGGACGAGCCAATCAGGATCGCGGGGTGGGATTTTCGTAGAGGTGACGTATCAGAGAAGCAACTGTTTGGATCCAGACAACAACGTACGGCCCGCTGTGAGGAAGCAAGGTTGACCAGACATCCCCGAATCCCCATTTTGGATGACCTGTCCCTGGCAAAAAATGTGTCCCCGGAAATGTCCCCGATCACCTGGTCCTACCGCTGCCCCAACATAGTAGGACTGATGCGAACATGCCTTCACCGCCTCGGTGGCATTGCAGTTCAGGCAAAACAAGCCAATCCCCTGACAGAGACTCTGCGCCTGCTTAGCAAAATCAGACGTCCCCAGTTTCATTAGAGAGATCTGGTCACACAGTAAAATTGATGCTGCTATTTCATCAGTGTTGTCCAATGTACCGAATATTAATTCTTTAAAAGAACGCCAGAGAACAGCTTTGAAGGCTTTTGTTAGTGGAAATGATGGTTTCGATTTCGATGGTAGTTTCCATGTGAGTGCTTGAAGTTGCACGCCAGTAAAGATTATGGACAAGTGGTTTAGCCACTCATATGCAAGGATTTTTTATAAGGCCCCTCTTTCTGAAATACATCTCCAATGGAGCGATCCCTGATGGATATGTGGAGCTCTGCAGAACGAAATCCATCTGAAGAGAGCTAGGTTAGTGAACATAAGCTGTACTTGAATGAACCTCTGACCCTGCATGTGACCCATTCTGCTCATGTTAGCTTGTTTACAGCTTCTTTGACCTTGCTGTTATCATGTAACCTTCAGTTACTTGACACTTTCACTTCATATTTTTCACATCACAATCTGCAATCTGCTCTATCTCAGCATCTCAATAACAAAGCAAATAGCCCTAATGGTATGCTGCTGGGAACTTGCCCTTTAAGTTCAGCCAGAGTGAACAGTTTTTACTCCTTCAGAAGATAGTTGTCCGTGTGTCACATTCTAAAGATAACCCTCAACACAAACCCCAACCCTAACCCTAAGAACAAAAGTGACAGACATATAGCTTTTTACAGCTAGCTCTAGGTCTTAATGGGAAAAGCACCAACGAACCAAGGCACGACATTTCTAAATCAGTACATAATGTATAAACTTTATTGCACAGCAAAAGATTGTGAAAACCAGTGGTGTTTTTTTTTATTTATCCTGCTTTTATTTGTGCAATACATTATCAAAATGAAGATTTTAGACACTTTTTAGGCATTTTTTCCTGTGGATTAAAGATATTTCTTGCAACAGTCAGGCATACATCAATAGCCAAGGTGACAAATGAATGAATGCTGTCCCTCTTTGAGAGCTTTGTATTCTAAATCCATATGTAATGTCTCCTGTAAGTGAAGGAAACAGGTACAAATACTGATATGCTGTTTGGTTACTTGGCACAGTTTGAGGCGTAAAGGTGCCTCAACAACGACTGAGACAGATGGGAGTCATGTTTTGCTCCTTTTTCATGCAGGCAAAAAAGTGGAATATGAATGGGGAACATGGAGATAGTATGGTTTCATCTGACTGTATCGGTTATAGACTTTTTAAATAAATATATTAAACAAGTCCTGTCTCACCAGTGACCCGAAAGAGAATAAGAGAGGATTCATGCTTTGGGGTGGGAGTTACTGAAGAGTGCTGAAAAATAAGTTCTGAGGAGGAAACAGATGGGGAGCAAGCTCCAACAGATCAAAGTGCAAAATGTGTGGGTTGGTCTGAAAAAAAATCACAGAGTGTAATGTGAAGGTGGATCTGGCTGATAGAAAGTTGGACTGAACAAATTAACTGTTTTTTTACAGGTTGAGCTCAGATGGACACACTGAGGAGCACACCGTTCTATAAAAATGTTAAGTGAAGACTTTTTAGACCCTACAAACCACGTTTCACTGCTGAGTGACCACAATAGTAGAAAGAGTTCTTTTTTAACCTGGGAACATAATCCAGTCGCAGTGCAATTTATATCAATAAAGAGTAACATTTTTTCTCACATGGTGCTGGCTTTCTAACAGAGTGCTGCTTTGATCCAAGCAATCATAGTGCTATGAAAAAGTAAAAAGCTTTTTACAGATTCCTTCTATTTTTGCCTTTTTGTCACACAAAACAGCAGTACATTTATTTATTAGGGAAAATAAATTCAAAACAACCTGGTATCATAAGAAAATGTATCTGTCTGCTTGTTAAATCACAAATTAACTGAGATTGACCACATTTCTTTGAAAAGCTGACTGCATGTCTGACTACAGCTCTATCTGTACAATCAAGAAATTACCTGTCTGACAACATCAAGTAGGCAAACAGATCTAAAAAAGCAACAGATCCTGTACCAATCTAAAGACATTTTAGAGCTGACAAGAAACAAAGTAACAGAAATGTCTCAATCTGGAAAGGGCTAAAGAACCTAAGGTTTTAGGAATGAAAACGCAAACTACAGTGAGAGTCAGGATTCAAACATGGAACGGCGGGGAATCCTTACAGAGTGGCCTGCCAAAGAAAGTATAGCCAATTTGATTATTGTTGTGAAATATTTAAGGGTGACCAAGAGGCAGAAGAAATATGGAAGCTGGCAAAATCCTTTTCACATAATTGTACTGCATCAAGATTGCTGTTGTACAAACTGGCCAATCAGTAGTGAGAGATTAAAGAGGAGTTATCTTTTTGATAAAATATGGCTTCAGAAACAGTGACCTGGAACTTATTCCTTCTGTGCTTCCTGAATATTGTATGTATCTGTAACAAGCCCAATCTTTGAGTCCTTGTCTACATCCTTTCAAGTATGTTTTTCTATTGAATGTGTTTGTATATTACAGTGGAAATGTTTATTCATGGCTATCCACTCACCAATGTTGCAGTGCTCCCCTGTCCAGCCTTGGTCACACTCACACTTTCCATCTTTGCACACTCCGTTTTTGCTGCACAGTGGATGGCAGGCCTTTTGATCACATACAGTTCCCGTCCAGCCCTCCTTGCAGCGACATGCACCGCCGTAGCATATTCCATGGTTGCCACAGTCTACTTCACACACCTCTGGAAGAGCAACACACAGATAAGAGGCAATTTAGAACAAACAGAACAGTCCTATTCAGACGCTGCTTTTATTGGTCTGTGAAACAACAATCCAATAGCCAGGCAACATAAAATAGGACATTATTTTATGCCTCTACACAGTAGTCCTCGAAATAAATTCATATTCATTTTGCAAGAGAAAAACAACTTTGGACAATGTTATTGTTAGCTTTTCATTGTGTTGCATTGCTCTGTGAAGTACTGCTGTTCTTACCAAGCTGTGGTTCTGTAGCAGCTGATACCAGCCACATTTATCTAATTGACATAGAGCACATGTAGCTGGGGTCTATTGATAAAGCATACCAGCAAGGTGGTGACAGATGAGTACCTTGTAGCTGCATGTGGTGATACACCTTTTCTTGTTAGGCTACTGCTGCATGTTCTTGACTGTTAAAAAATCATGTCTGTATAGGGAGTTGTCAAATACCTTCTGTCTTTTATGTAGTAGTGATTATGTAACCTATTGCACTCAGATGAAAGTGGCACTGTTTTGTTTTTCTTTCATAAACTGATACAAACATTAAGTTATACAAAAGGGTTACAACTGGTAACATGAACAGATGCATTATATCCTCCTTGTGACTGTGTCAGTGTTTAGCATCTCGACTAAACCACATTCAACAGTAAGACATAACAGTATGACCTGAAAAAAGACCTGTGAACATTCTTTGTGAAGTTGATGTGGCAGAACCTGAGGGAAATAACAGTCTTTATCAATGGTTTCTCAAGTTTCCATCCATCCAGATAGATCGCTAACCTGAAAATTGATAGAAAGATGGCAGAGCTCACTATTCGACTGAACTATTATACCCCACAGTGGCAGAGCTACCGCTGTCAGTTTTACTGGGTGACGTCAATATCTTTTCTCAACGGTGGCTATTGCAGTTGAATTTTCCTACTGGTTCAAAGGGTACATGCTTTCATCACCATAGCTACAGTTTGGGTATAAAAGCATCTCAGTCAGACACACATCCAGCGAGTCAGGCTCAGGAGTTGGAGTTGTATGAGCATTGGGAGCATTTATTGATAGCATTTAGCGTTTATTACTGCTTTGAACGTTAGCCCATGTCAGAAATGATGCTGCTAACATCACTATACCACTCAGAACCTGCACCCACACTGTTCTCCACTGCCTCAGCAGTGCCGGCTTTGGGTATTGCTGAGTCAGTGCCTTGAGTCAGCAGCTCCAACTGATAAGGCTTAGCCCCACTGGGCTCCTTCTTCTTCCAGCTCTCGGTGAAGGCGGACGCTTCTCTCCACATCTCCTCCCCGAACATCTCCTGCTTATGCTCTCTTCTGTATGCCGCTTTGTAACACTTTCAAAGCAGCTAGATATACCCTGGATTCCTGGGAAAGTTTGAAGATGGTGTGTGTATTTATTTTGTCCATCAAGGATGTGGAAGACGCATACATAATTGTATTTATAACAGGATTTTTCCTTATTGGAGCTGGTGCATACCTGGTATATCTGCACATTCTGAAGATCTTGGTGGCAGTTCTGGCCTTGGTAAGGCTGCTGGAAGAGTGTGAGGGTTTAAATCGAGCTGTGATCATCCAGACTCAAATGCTTTGCGAACAAAATGGCAAGCTGGATGCGATTCTGGCACAGCATCGCATGCCGGCGGTGGTCTGAACTCCATGGTGAAATTGAAAAGACCTTGGGGAAGTTATAGCTTGTTTTACAGTGAAAGACCAACAAATTCAGGTGTTTGGGAGTGCCATGAAAGGAGGACCAGCAAGGACTTGGAGGTTGATAGAAATTCACAGACAGCCTAGGACAAAACAATCTCCTTGTTATTGAACATCCGCTGTCTGATGCTGGCCTTGGAGGCTGGTTTTATCTCAAACTCTCCTGGATGTTATGCAAACAAGACACTCTACCCCCCGCCCGCACCCGTACATGACACCTGTGACCTGCAAGTGCTCTACTGAACCGCTGATAACATACCATCTGAGACTATGCCTGGAGCGGGGCTACTGTGTAGTCATAGGCCAGCTCCGACTGACGCACACATATACACATACTCATGAGCATGAACATGGCGATAGATACACCCTCCTGTGACTAACTGCCTTCACTGTGTAACTTATGCTTTTATGATGTCGTCTGTATGTTGCTTTTTTGTACTGAGGGCTTGTATCTGCATTCCCCTACTGTCCCCCCTAAGAGAGAGTGCGAGGAATGCACTCCTTTTTTTATCCCTCAACCATCCCAATGTATTCCATTTCTCTACTATGTAAAAGGCAGTACCTTGGAAAAGGCAACATGGCCTTATTGAACCTGTCTCCCATGTTTGTCTTTCTCTTGATGGGTTGCACTGAAATGTAATTTCCCCCACAGGGGACAATAAAGCAATTTAATTCAATTCAACCACTGGCGATGAAGGGGGTGAACAATCCTCCATCTCAAAAGACGTATCCATGGCAAAACCACCAGATGTTGCCCTTGTCACTCCATGTTTCAACAGGTCACTTTACTTCATCCTGACCTCAGCCCCAGGTCCCGCTTAACCCCCCTCCCCCCCCCCCCCCCACCGCTGATCCCCACCTGTAGCTGTGTCTCTTGTCACCGACCGTTTTGGTGGCCCTTTTCAAAATGGGCCTGGGGGCGAGGTTATGCCTTTACATCGGGATGAGTTACTCTTTAGGTTTTTTTAACACGATAACCCTAATACACTGCAGAGATTATCAGAAGAACACGATATGTTTGAGTTACTGTCTTGAACTCCAACTTGTCTAGACCCAATCCAGTATAGCAATTCCATCTTTGGGATGTTTTGGACAAACGAGTGTAATCATGGACACAGCATCTCACAACTTCCTAGACGTAAAATATATGGTTCAGACAGCTAGGGGCCAGATACAAAAGCAGTCCTTCAGAGGGTTTGCGCAGGTCATGCCTCCAGGAGTCAGGGCTGTTTTAGCCTCTTTAGCCTGGAAGGTGGAGTTGTCTGCTGTTTCCCTTGTGTGTGTGTGTGTGTGTGTGTGTGTGTGTGTGTGTGTGTGTGTGTGTGTGTGTGTGTGTGTGAGTGAGAGATTGTGTGTGTAAGTGAGTTTGCATCCAACTACCAAATGAAAAGCTTGATATAGAACAATAGCATGGCACAGTGTGAACTCAGCTGTGTTTGTGAACGGCCATGTGGCTCTCTCACAGCGAGCCTGTTAGTGTGGCTGCCTGTGTGAGTCCGTGTCAAAGAAAGAGAGATTAAACACCACACTGCTAAACTCTGATAAGGGACTGAAGTGCCTTAGGTTGAATGGCGATGTATCTATCCACACATGTGTGTTTGATGGCTGCGTATTTGAATGTTTTGACAGATCCTGAGGGAAAGGTCAACAGCACACCAGAAGTATTATCAGTGCAGAATGTATGTACGTGTGCATTCTAATAAGACACAATACTTCATTCGATGTGTGTTTGACAGTTTTGACAATACTTGCTATAACAGCTTGAGGCAATACAAACAGGAGTGAGAGCACACATACACACTCCCTTCCTCTTGTTTGTTTTTATGTCATGCCATCTGTTACTGATCTGCATTCCTCCTCCAGTTTTCCTCCGTTTTATCTCCCTTTTTACTGCTTCTCTTCTCTTTGTCTCCAAACAGCAGAAATACTGAGTGCATTTGGTCATGTACAGTAACTTGAGTCTCATGTCTGTCAGAGGCAGAGACAGAAGAAAAGAAACCTTCCTAAACCTCTTCAGAGAAACCAGCAGGGAGAAAGTCGCTAACAGCAGCACTAAATGACTATATCAGCAAAGTCAGCAGCCAAATGATGCAGATATTTTAGAGTTGTGTCTGGTCTTTATCTACTTTTAAAACTGATGCAGATTAGATGATGGCTGGATGAATACGTATATTTGCTCTGATTCTTTTAGCAAAAAGAAAAGTAGCAACCCGTTTTTATTCCTGAAGGAAAAATGATAAAAATGCTTAATATAAAAACCAGAAACACGTCTGTTACTTTTCATGCCTCTCTCCATTACACTTTGCTGCCTTCCACTGTTAGGGTGTCAACCAAGGCTGTAAAACCACACCTAAACCCTTCAATTCTGCCTCATCCTATATCTCCCTGCTGCCAGATAGGGTTGACAAAATACTCAATATTTTTGATACAATCGACATGTGATAAATGAAAAAAAAATTAAGATACACAATTGCATCAAAATAACTGAACTGTTTTCATGTTCCCAAGTTGGCACACAACTTTGTACAGTGTTTTAAAATCAACACTCTGGTGTGTGTGTGTGTGTGTGTGTGTGTGTGTGTGTGTGTGTGTGTGTGTGTGTGTGTGTGTTCTTGTACTAGTAAAGTGAGGACTTTGATGTAAAGTGAGGACCAAAAAATGGTCCTCACTTTACTGACTCAAGGGTCAAGACTTGGGTCAGGGTTAGACCATAGAAAGACTTGAAGATGAATGGAAGTCAAGGTACAGTCTCGCTATGTGCATTAAACAAGTGTGTGTGTTTAATGTACATACATGTGTGTGTGTGTGTGTGTATGTACACAAACACAAAACACATCATAAGTAAGCTCCATGTTGGTTATTAAAACAGGTTTTAGCCAACAGCTGTTTGCAGTCTCTATGACGTCACTCCCAGGATGACACTGGTAATCAAGGTCGAAGCAGTTACACCTGCGGCGGCTCCAATTAAGTGAAGTTGCTGCACCTGGGAGGAGCACTATATATTCCAGGCTCTCCCAGTGTGTAACCCCCAGATTCTTGAAAGCCTTTGTGTGAGTAAACCATCCAGCGTTCCTTGATTGCCTTCCTGAACTCAACCTGTCTCGTTCCTGTTATTTCTCCTGCCTGTCTTGCCTCTGTCCGATTCTCCTGTTGAGTTCTGTGTTCTGGACATCGACCTCCACCTTTGCCTCTCAACCAAGCCTGCCTGCCTCTGCCCTTGCCTGGACTCTCCTGCCTCTTGTGAACGACCCAAGCCTGGACCTCGGACCTGTCTCCCGTTTCTGCCCCTGTTTAGAAACCTCTGCTCTCTGTGTGCCTCCTGATACTGATTCTCTCGCCCCTTGCCTTGTCCTTCTGGAAACCTTTGCCAAGGACTGTCCCGCTGTGTATGACCCCAGAACTGACTACGTTCTCCTCGTTAGCCTTTACTCTGCAAACTGACGTTGTGATTTGGATCTAAATCACCCAGATGGAGCTGTTGGGATTAATCCTCAGAGCCAGTGCAACCTCCCGGCATCTGAGAAGGTTAGTGGCTTTTATTCAGTGCAACTAAGTTGTTCTCAGTCACTAACCCTGCTCTATTTCCCACAGTCGTTATAGTGTGTGCTCAAGTCAAATTCTGTTTATTATTAATAAACCTTTTAAAACATTTATTCTGAATTATCGGGTCTCCAGATTCTGTTGGTAAATTGCACCTACAAGAAGGAGCCGGTAGTGGGTAACATGACATACAATACGATTTAATTCCCTAAATTGGGAATGTCAACTCTAACAAAAGTAAAAAAAAAAAAGAAAAAAAGAAAGAAAGAAAGAAAACTGAGGGACCAAAATCAGTTGCTATTTTTTTTAAAGATGACTACATAAATTAGGCAAACATTTATTTTACCAATGTTATTTTTATATCCATAGACTATAGAAATCATAGAAAAGACTGGAGAATCACTGAAGGAGTCCATTAACTTGTAAGAATTATAACTCTTTTAAGCCCCTGCAGAATATTGCCACATGTACACCTAATTCCTTTTTTAAATATCCCTGAAAAATAAAAAGACAGTTAAGCACAAAAATTAATCATAGCATAATTAGATTCAAACTGATTTCATTTGACCCAGAAATTGAGTTCTGATAGGAAATGAGATAGGTGCCTCTTAAAAGTTAATAAAAGAACATGAAAGGAAGAAAATATTTGATCTGTTTTTATTTACATCTTAAGAAATAAACATCATGTTGAAAACAATTTATACCTTTCTCAACAACCAGTGGAAAATATTTCAAGGCATCACACGAATCAAACCTTTATTTTAATTGCTGCCCGACTATTTCTCCAGGCCATTCAGGTCTTCTACCCCCTCTGCAGATTCTCTATCAAATTCAATTTGGGACTCAGATTGGACCACTCCAAAACATTGTATTACTTTTTGCCAGAAACATGTTGGTCAAAATAAAAACATAAACCCAAATCTGCCAGGGATGTGACTAATCTTGGGTTTAACTATATAACTATATACAAAACTTTTGAGTATGCAGATTTAATACAAAAGTCCCCAATCTGGAAAGGTTTATGTCAACAATGTTATTAAAAAGATGTTTAAAGGTACATGACTTGTGTGATTGCCATATAAACATTAGCCTTTGCCTAAGCTTTTCTGTTTCTTGTTGCATATCTAGCTCTAATGTATGTATTTAGATCATATCTGTCATTTATTTCCATATTATGTTAATGGAACTCTTTAAAATGTCTGAGTATTACTGTGCGAATGGAGCAGAGGAGATCATTCATGTGTTCCTACCCCCATCCAGGACTGGTTTCGGAACCGCTGGAGGAACAGGGCTCTGTTTATCGGCAGAGACTTCTCACACTCTCCCCGTGAACTTTGGGACCGCTGTCATCAGACAAACGGTACCACAGCATCAAAAGCAGAACCAGCAGACTGCTCCACAGCTTTATGCCTCAGGCTGCTAGAACTCCGAACTGCTGTTCAGGTTGCACCCACATCAAACATTTCACACAAAATGATACAATGATACAATATATTGTGTTATTTAAACATCCCAGAGATATACCAGCTCATTTTTATTGTAGGGTATAGGTGAGACAGAACAAAATGATCATATTTGATTTGAACCGTTTATGAAATAACAGCCAGTCAAATAAACGGTATATTTTTATTCATTGGAAAGGACCAGAGACAGATACAGATCACTCACCTAAAGAACAGTCTGGCCCTGTCCAGTTTTGGTCACAGGCACACGTAGTGGTCTCTGCATTGTAGGTGCCATGGCCTGAGCACTGGTCCGGACACAAGGCCTTGGTAATCTCACAGCTGGCTCCACCCCATCCTGGCTGACAGTGACACTCCCCGTGAATACACACCCCGTGGGCCGAACAACTGGGGTCTATGCAGTCCACTGGAGACAGGGGGGAGAAGGGATTACTCATTTACCAGCTGCTCTTGAGAGACAGTGTTTTAGAATTGTTTCAGTTTCCTTTGTCCTTCAATATATAACAAAAAAGATCATTTCACTTCAGAACAAGCGACCAAATACCAGTGGAAATCTTTTCAAGTTATCAGAGATGGGAGGAAAAGAAAGACCTCATTGCTGAAAACACAGTATGCTGTGTATACTTAGAGAAAACATCCCATTCATTACCACGCTGTAATTTGTTTATTTCATACAGTTTGAGATTAGTTTTCCTGAAAGGACAAATACTACACTTATGATGGACATATTACATGGGCTTCTTAAAATAAATGTGCAAATGTAGCTTTCATATGTCATCTCATTGTAATTAAATCCGCTCCACTTGTAGAAATCTTGTTTAACTCCAAACATAAACAACTCTACCACTTTCAGCCAGTTGATTCAGTTTATACATCCCAGATAGACAACGAGAACACGTAGGATGCACAGTGGAAGACTTTAGGCCAACACGCTGATAAAAAGTGGAGACAAAATGACCTGTGGGGGTCTTTGGTTCTGTTCCCAGTCTGTTTTCCTTGTTTAAACAGAGCTTGTTTTTCTTAGTGTTGTGCATCCCTTCAATCTTTATTTTCTTCATTTCTTTAACCAAGTGTCTTTCTAAGGTTTTACTGAAAGATTTCTGCAACTATTTTTAAATTACATTAAAAAACTTTTAAGACCTGAATAATATCATTTGAAATTAAAACCAACATGATTTAGGGGAAAATAATGTAACTTGATCACTCAAAATACATATGCTACAATGCTGTACCATTATTTAATAAAAGCAGCATTCTTTTTCTGACCTACAGAAATGCCATGCAGGTACTTAACAGTGTGTCAGGGGGTATTAGCTGTTTATCAGATCCTGGTGTTATTGCTGTGCTGGCTTTTTGATTTTGGAACTCATAAAACTTCAAATAATCCACATCCTGCATTGGGCTCTTCTCTTCACCCGTCCTCTTCTATATAACGCAACTGGTACTAATGCTGAATTTCAGATTAAGAGTCAGTTTAATTTTGTCTGTGAGTCAAAAAGAATGGGAACCTAAACAGGAAGCCTGCGAGAAACATTCAGGACTTTGTAAAGTATGTTCCTGAACAAAAGAAGGTAAAATAACAAAGGACGATTACTGCTTTAGTAGACCTGTGCTGTAACATTATATTTAGACTTCCTCACAGTGCAGAAAACCAGGCTCTAAGGGTGAAAAACAAATTTTGGTAGCTAACACATTTTATTGATTTAAAGCAGCTTTATGACCCTGGTGGTGCTCAGAGTGACAACTTGACTATGTAGCTCAGTGGCTTGTGAGACAGGCTAATGGAGTGCGGTGTTGGAAATCAGCATCCCGTGCATGTTGTTGCATTTATTTACACACAGACTTGACCAAATTGGACTGAATTAGAATGCCTAATCAATGCTGTTAAGTATGGAGAAAACACATCCAGTTTTAAACCTAACTCACCTCATCACCCAAAAAGTGGCTTAATAGATTTAGGTGTGCATGAAGTACTCCTCTTTCTGTCTGCATTTTCTTTAACGATTTGAATGTAAAGTAACTCTCTCTGTGTTGTCATCCGTTAGTGAACTTGTGTAGCACACTGTGTGTGCAGTGAATCCCTAATTAGTATCAACTGACTCCGATTAAATAGTTGTAATGTACACTGTGCAGCTTGTTTCAGCTTTTAGCAACTGCAGTGTAACCACTGATGTGTAATTGTATGTCAGATTAGAGTAAATTAATTTGCACTGGAACATTATCATTTTAATAAGATACTTTTCAGCAGGGGTAATTCAGGCAGGTGTGCATAGGTCATTCAGATTATTAGCTTTAAATCTGGACCGTAATGTATTTGGCCACTGGGTGGTCCAATTCACATAGGGCGAAAAGGTGAAGACTAACATGGCATTAATTACATTAACAATATGCTCTTATCCCACCCAGAGGTATGAAAGCAACTAGGTCAGATAATACTAACCTAATACTAGTATATATATATATATATATATATATATATATATATATATATATATATATATATATATATATATATATATATATATATATATATATAAATAAACTTTAAGAAAGTTTAACTGCTATCTTTTCAGACGTTTAACACCCTAAACAGTTATGGTATACTGTGAAGGTCCATATAGCAGCCTATTTGTATTTCTGAGCACTGATAAAATACAAAAAACGCAATAAAATTTGAATGACAAGAAAATAACATATATCTCTCTCTCATTCATATATATATATATATATATATATATATATATATATATATATATATATATATATATATATATAATTTAAAGCCATTAACACAATATCACACAAAGCAAAGTGTTTACCAGTTTACAGAGTTTGTAGCTGCTGGGCATATTCTGATTAAGAAGCCTAATAATCTGTGGCAACAAGCTCTAATGTGTTCTCTAAGCTTTAGTCATCGGGCACTGGGACCAATCGGCTGAGTTCAGCAGGTAGAAAACAGAACTGCTTAATGATTGTAATTGCTCTGGTCCTGCAGCGTTGGAGGAAAATGTCCTGTAGGGATGGTAGAACTTATCTGATGGAGCGCTCTGATACTTTGGCCACTCTCTGCAGGGCTTTCTGGTCTGGAGCAGATTCTGAATCAAGAGGTAATGCTCGTGTCCAGAATTCTCTCCACAGCGGCTGTACAGAACTTTTTAGGAATAGCTGTGGAGTACTGTTCCCTCGAAGCTCTCGCGCACAGCAAATATAGGCAGCGCAAAAAATAAAATCCAAGCTGAACTGTAAACAAAATAATAATAAACCAAGTTATTTTGTATCATTTTGCAATTCTGGTGAGATGGTGTTCTACGGTCCCACTCTGTGTGCTGATCGGATCGCACCTCTGATTGATGGATGGGGCAGACGCCTTTATAGTTGGGCAGGTGACGGTGTGCGCCTTTGTTACTCCTGCTGCATGTCAGCTGTTTGTGTGGCTGTGTTTTTGGGATCTGCTTGTCTGAGATTGTAAGTGCTGTTTTTCAACCAGTTTTATTGGTTTTTGAGCTCTACACCTGCTGTTTGTTACTGGAGCTCAGGAAGATGGTTTGATGGGAATAAAAAGGCAGGAAACAGAGGAAATATTTGAACATACTGGACCTGATTATAACTATACTTCATTATACTTTTTAACATGCAAAAGTATGATACAGGGAGCTTTGACCACTGTGGGGAGGATGAAACAGTAGAACTTGTTATATTGGTATGTCAGAAATATAAGCATGAAAGAGGATTTAGGCAAGCATTTGAAAAGATTAAATAAAAGTTTAACATAATAGGCACATTGTAAATTAACTTATAGTGCAGAAATATTAATTAATATAAAAAGGAATGATAGAATTAGATCTTTCTAGTATTTTATTTACACATATTGAGGGAAATGTGTTTTGATCACATAATCTATTTTGATAAAATATTGGTTTAATTTTATATTTATTTTGCTAAAATGTTTTGTTTTGTTTGGAGCACACATTTTGATTGAAATTACTTTTTGTTTGATTGAATAATAAAAAGACAAATTTCCCTCCATACATACAGTCAAGGCCAAAAGTATTGAGAATGATTCAAATGTTAATATTTACAAAGTCTACTGCTTCAGTTTTTATAACGGCAATTTGCATATACTCTAGAATGTTATAAAGAGTGATCAGCGTAACAGCAATTAATTGCAGAGTCAATATTTGCTTAGACAATGAACTTTATCCCCCAAAACACATTTCAACGTCATTGCAGCCCTGCCTTAAAAGGACCAGCTAACATTGTTTCAGTGATTGCTCCATTAACACAGGTGTGGGTGGTGATGAGGACAGGGCTGGAGATCAATCTATCATGATTAAGTAAGAATGACACCACTGGACACTTTAAAAAGAGGCTGGTGCTTGCCATCATTGTTTCTCTTCTGTGAACCTTGGTTATCTCTAAAGAAACACGTGCAGTTATCATTGCACTGCACAAAAATGGCCTAACAGGAAAGAGAATCACAGCTAGAAAGATTGCACCTCAGTCAACAATCTATCGCATCATCAAGAACTTCAAGGAGAGAGGTTCCATTGTTGCCAAAAAGGCTCCAGGGCGCCCAAGAAAGATCAGCAAGCGCCAGGACCGTCTCTTAAAAGTGTTTCAGCTGCGGGATCGGGCTACCAGCAGTGCAGAGCTTGCTCAGGAATGGCAGCAGGCAGGTGTGAGTGCATCTGCACGCACTGTGAGGCGGAGACTCTTGGAGCAAGGCCTGGTCTCAAGGAGGGCAGCAAAGAAGCCACTTCTCTCCAGGAAAAACATCAGGGACAGACTGATATTCTGCAAAAGGTACAGGGAGTGGACTGCTGAGGACTGGGGTAAAGTCATTTTCTCTGATGAATCCCCTTTCCGATTGTTTGGGACATCTGGAAAACAGCTTGTTCGGAGAAGACGAGGTGAGCGCTACCACCAGTCTTGTCTCATGCCAACTGTAAAGCATCCTGAAACCATTCATGTGTGGGGTTGCTTCTCAGCCAAGGGAGTCGGCTCTCTCACAGTCTCACCTAAAAACACAGCCATGAATAAAGAATGGTACCAGAATGTCCTCCGAGAGCAACTTCTCCCAACCGTCCAAGAGCAGTTTGGTGATGAACAATGCCTTTTCCAGCATGATGGAGCACCTTGCCATAAAGCAAAGGTGATATCTAATTGGCTCAGGGAACAAAACATAGAGATTTTGGGTCCATGGCCTGGAAACTCCCCTGATCTTAATCCCATTGAAAACTTGTGGTCAATCATCAAGAGACGGGTGGAAAAACAAAAACCTAGGAATTCTGACAAAATGTAAGCATTGATTGTGCAAGAATGGACTGCTATCAATCAGGATTTGGTCCAGAAGTTGATTGAGAGCATGCCAGGGAGAATTGCAGAGGTCCTGAAGAAGAGGGGTCAAAATTGCAAATATTGACTTGCTGCATTAACTCATTCTAACTGTCATTAAAAGCTTTTGTTGCTCATAATATGATTGCAATTGTATTTCTGTACGTATGTGATGACATCTGACATACACACATGAAAACCAGAGGGCAGCAGATCATGTGAAAATATAATATTTGTGTCATTCTCAATACTTTTGGCCATGACTGTACAGTAGAGATACAAAACCATCAAGAACCACACTCCAACCAGATGGTGGCGGTAATGCACACCTTCATTTTTTTGCCAACCTCTAAGAACTAGGGGATGAAGAAGAGGAGTCAGAAAGCATGAAGTCTAAAAGAAATATTAGGAACAGAGGGGGAACGGGGAAATCAGGGTTATAAATAAAGCTTCGTTCTGATTTTACAAAGTACATAACTAATAGATAGTAGGTGAAGGCTATAGTTATACATTTATGTACAGTAGGTGGCGGTATGCATCAATAATGCTATTTGTGATCAGAATAAGAAAAATGACTATGCTGTGTTTCTAGAATTGAAGATGTCAAATATATGGGCACATAGTTGCCACCTGAAAAGGAAGCCAGGTGTCCCAAATGTTGTGCTGATCATAAATTTGAAGAATTTGAAGATGATGTACAGGAAAAGTGCTATAACTGTGGTGGTAAGCGCAGAGTGACATATATGGAATGTGAAGTCAGGAAAAGGGTGGAAAGTAAAGTTAAAATAATCAATAAGATAAGTTATCCAGAGGCAGTGAAGACGGTTGAAAAAAAATAAAGTTTCAGAACTTATAAACTAGCATACGTTTGAACAGGTATTCACAGGTATGTATATTGACTTGGGATATATAATAGTTGAAGTTTGGACTAAAGATAGAAAAATATATTTTCTAAACAGACCTGCAATTTTTTTTGCCGCCCTCTTTGAGGTCTTGTGAGACTAAACTTCACTGAGTGGAACTGTGTGCACGTTAGCTCATTGCAGTTTCAGCAGAGACCCATTTATTAACGAATGTCAAGTTATGTTTTCTTCTTTTATTGTGCAGTAAATGTGACTTAATGTTCTAGGGTAAGGGATTTTTGATTTTATTTCTTTTTGCCCTGCTAAAAGGAAAGAGGGGTACTGTTAAGAAATCATAGAGAGGTTGGGTGTTTTCCTAATGGGATCTGATTAGATAACCTTTGTCAGTTCTCAAACCCAGTTATCCGTCCACTCTGGTGCACACCCTTTTGAGTAACAATTCACCCCCCCCCCCCCCCCCCCAACCCCGATTAGCCTAGCCCCCCTGGTGCCCCCGTACATTAAAAATCCTGGCTCTGTCACTGCCCCACTCTAACATAAACCATACTGACCAGCTCAATAAAAAAACAAAAAAAAAGATTTTTGTATTTATATGTAATCGGGTTAAATCATTGTATCTAAATTAAATCATCTAAAAGAAATTATTGCTGTAATTTGATAATTTTAGTAAACCATGTAATATAATCTCAGGCATAATACCGGTGTAGCAACAGTGTGCACGTGTGATGTTGCTCACAGAGGTCCAGTGAATGCTCAGACACATGACAAATTAGAGGGAACATTGCTGCGGAGGCCTTAGATTTTTATTCCCTGCCTCGGGTGACTAAGCTGTTGAGACCAGAGCGACAGTATTTGTGGATGAGGTGAGGTCGTCTGTGAGAGTAGACACCCCAGTCCCTCAGGCTGGTTACCCTCTCCACAGGTGCAGCATTGGTAATCTAGTTACACATTAGGGGTACGGTCAACATTTCACCACCTCAGTACCTGATGTATGAGCAGTATGAGTTATACATTTTATAACATCAACAATTTTTAAGTAATCTTGGCTGTAGATGTTTAGGACATTTGACCTGCCACGGCAAAAGTAGGAACAAGTCGGCAGAGCACAAAAACCTTCAATTTCTGAGAAAATAGCGATTGTTGTTTTATTGCAAAATATGCTTGTTGAAGTTATGAAGAAACCCCTCTGTGCTTTAAATGACAATTTCAAAGGGTTTAAAACATTAAATTTTGTGTTTAAACTCGGGATGTTTTCAAATTAAAATCCCCCGACCAATATCTGCATGTCAGGGTGTGGAAAGCCGCGGCTCATTTGTATGGCGCCTTTGTGTGGCTCCGCGCATGCTTTTGTTATGTGTGTTGGCCAATAAGCTCTGTGCTTGAAGAGAGTAGATGGCTACTTATGCAACTACTTAACTCTTGAAAGAGAAACTGAGTTTCTGTGACTTGTGAGGAAGATGGACCAAGCTGAACGGATCTCTAACAATGGAATTGTGGCTTTCTCAGCGCTCCACTGTGAGAGTACACGTCAACCAGGACGCAGACACGGGACTCATTTCATATTCTATATCAGCGGAACCAACTGATGAAGGGATGCATAACTTTGGCAAATATTCATAGTTTCCAGCTGGCGTTAACCCAAGACGATGAAGAAAGCCTCGGACTCACGGCAGAGGAGCGAGCATTAACATGAACGGATTGCGCGATAACTTCACCGCTGCTGTACAGCTCTTCACTGTGGGAACTTTTTTAGCAGGACACAGAAGTATCTTTGATTTGGTATCAGAAGAAATCAGTGTAGAATAATAGCGTCTGCGGATAGAGAGCATTCATAGTTTCCAGCTGGCGTTAACCGGGGTTGATGAAGAAAGCTTTGGACTCGCAGCAGAGGAGCGAGCATTAACATGAACGTAAGCGGCAAAACATGGGACTCATCGGACTTGGGGTGAGTTTGAGAAGTTTAAAAAAAAACTTTTATGATGCATCATATAGAAATTAAAACCGTGTATCATTCAACATTTCATTTTTAATATCAAAACATGATTTAAGTTGCATTATTTTGTTAATTGTTTTTAATGTAACACAAGACAAAAAATATATATTTCTTGTGTTTCAACCATATGCTTAGCTCAATAGTATGAAATACGTAACTTAGTTATGTGTGAACATCTCTGTTCATTCATGCATTCTGAGGAGACGTGGACATCACCAACCCCTAAACTGTGGCAACATTCGAATGGTCTTTACCTCATTAAATTCTTTATTGATTTCCGCAAGCTTGAAATCATCACAAAGCTTAGAGTCCACTCTTTCAGAATCTGTAAATAACTCAAATCGGCCCTGGGGAGACTTGTTCCTTGTTTTGCTGTGGCCGGTCACATTTTTCTGAGCCTGAGGAGACACTTGCTCTTTCTAATGATATTATGCCATAGAAATGTTTTCACACCGAATTCAACATTTTTTTCACCTTACAACCATGAAATTCCAGCTTCAGCTATCAGCAAACCAATAGTTTCACTCATTCAGTCACCTCAAGTTCAGTCCATTTGGAAGAGGAGCATCTTTAAATATCAATGCTCAAGTCACATGAGCCCAGCAAGATTTGGTATATGTGGATCAGTTGAACTTCAATTGGGCCGTTCTGACAAATGGACATGCTTTGATCTCGGTCTGACTGTGTTTAGGGTCATTGTCCTGCTGAAAGGTCAAACTCTGCCTCAGTCTTAAGTCTCTTGCAGCCTCTGACATTTGTTCTTACAGTACCTAACCGTATTTTGCTCAATCTATTTTCCCATCAAACCTGATAAGCTTCTCGGTTGCTGCATGATACTGCCACCACCGTGTTTTTCAGATGGGTTGCTGTGCTCATGTCATGATTTGGGTTTTGTTATGGTTTATGTTTGTTATTTGACTATTAGTTCTCTCTGCTGTCTTTAGTATTAGCTCTGGTTTTTATTATTTGCTTATGTCTTAGTTTGGTTTTCTAGCTTCGGTTTGGTCTTTATGGTTATTTTGGTTCTGGATTAGTCTAGTTTAAGTTTCTGTTTTGGTTTAGCGATTCTCTTGATTTAACCAATTCTGTCATAGGTTTAGTTTCTGTTTTTGGGTTGGGTTTGTCTTGATTTATCCTGAAACGGTTTTAGTTTATGTTTTTCACCTGCCAATCAGTTTCACATCTCAGTAACATCCTGTCTGTTTGCCTGTCACTCCCCTTCACCAGTCATCATCCAATCAGCTTCAGTTTACTTCCAGCCACTTTTTCCATCCTGATCAGCTCCTCCCCTTCTGGTAATTAGTTTCACTCCGTTCACCTGCTCACTCCTCTACTTATACCTGCCTCTGTCTCCTGCACTCGGCCAGATCATTGTTTATCAAAGCCTTTGGTGAGTTTTGTCCAGCATCCCTTTTGCCTTTTTTTTTTTTTTTTTGTACTTCTGAGCCAGCCCGAATCCTGAACCTGTTTTTCCTGCCCTGTCTGACTGCTTACTCATTTTGCTGACCTGATTCTGCCTTTGGATTATTTGAGCTTGCCTGGTCCCTGTCTGTATTCCTGCCTGTTTTGGACTGGCATTCTGACCACCGAGTTCTGCCTGCCCCTGTATTGTCAAGACCGCCTCCAATAAACCCTTTAAATCATACCTCCTGCTTGTCTGGCTGAATACTGGGTCCTCTGTCTCTATAGTTCATCACAGCTCATGGAATAAGCAGTATTCATTTTCTTCCACGCACAGTTTTTGCATTGAAGTTCTTGGTTGTAATAAACAGAAACATGGAAGAGACCAAAGTGTCTTAAAACTGGAGCATGAGATGTTTTCCTGCCACCAGATGGAATGGTCCATTTCTCTTCTGAGGGCTTACTTACTGTTGCCAGAGATAAGATTTAGCACTACAGCGTGATCAGCAATCTTCACAGTCATGTTTTAGCTGTGGTAGGCACACGCTTGAAGGTGCAGCAGGAATACACCAGGGAGTTCAAAACCAACCGATATTCATAATAACATTAGCAAAGTGAGGCAGCAGCCCACACTCCAACTTCCCTTCTACTTTTCCTTTCTAGGTAGGCTGATCACATCCAGCTCATCATGTCACCTTGATGTTAGCCTTCATGTGTTGTCTTTGGTAAAGATCTAGTTTGATAAATGTGTCTAGAAAATGATTTAATGACTTGTCTTTTAGGTGAGTTAAGAGCAGCTCAGAAACCGAGGCCTCTGTCATGTAGAGCAGGGGTTCTCAAACTCTTCGTGACCAGGGACCCCTTAGCAGCGGTAAAATTTTTCCAAGGACCCCTTTAGATTCCTCATGCTGATGGTATTTTTTAATGACAAATAACCAAACCAAAAAGCAAAGGAATATAACAGGCAAATTACTGCCAACTTTATAAATAAAGTTATCGGCTGATCAAAATGTTAGCACATTATGTGGCCTTTAAACCCTGCTCACACACGTCTTCTTATGATTACTGCACTGCAGTTAGCATCAGTAAAGGCCCTTAAGAGAAAGTCTTCTTTTTCTTACCTTCATCGCAATTATCGCCCTTATAGCCAGTGTTGCAGATACAGGTTCCCATCGAGCAGATGCCATGTCCTCCACAGTTGATGTCAATGCACTGGTTGGACGGCACGTCACACTCGGTGCCTTTCCACCCACTGTAGCACTGGCAACGGCCGCGGGAATAGTGGCCATTCCCGCTGCACAGCACCGGGCAGGCAGCTGAATTACACACATTGAGACAGATGACTCAGTCAGACAGTAAATCAGCCACACCTGAACAAAATTTATAAATCAACAAAATCTGCAATTAGTCAGGCTCTGAATAATTTATGATTTAAGTGGAATAAACAGCTCCAGGGGCCTTGAGCAGCGGTTATCTGAATATTTATAGTTACCTTCTTTATTGTGTGGGTAAAATGATTCTATTATTCCTTTGAGATGTGAACAGCTTGCTTACTTGATTGATGAATCCAGGGTAAAAACAAGGCCAGAAAACACCGGCACCAAACAATGCTCAACACACCAATTATTTTCTATTATAATCCCCCACACATCAGCCCGAGACACTTTCTGACACTGTCCTATTTTCAAGCACTGTTGCACCTGAAAAAACACAATTCTTATTTCTGGTCTCTCCCTCCTGTGACAGCCTGGCTCCCGTAACGGCTTTCCTCCACTTTTATTTCAGGACTGTCTTTTTTTTTTTCTAAAAAGCATAAGGAAAGATTATTGTTCAGGCTCTACACATAGAGAGAACAAGATAAGTTTGCTGCAAACTTTCCTGATATTTCATATAGTAGTTAAGTGTGTGTGTGTATGTGTTGGGAGGTGGGGGGGGGGGGGCATATGGCTTTGGGCTTATGCAAAAACACATAAACAGGTGTCTCTAAAATAACATGCAGTAAGTTGAGCCACAACCCAGGGAACATACAGACTGAAAACGGAAAGGCAAGTGTACAGAGCAGCAAACACAGCCTTCAGAGTGCGCGGGTCACGTTTACTGCTGGGATAACAATCTCGGAACAATAACTGCTTCTCTGTGGGTGACTGAGTGTTTTTCTATGAGCATTTACCTCGAGAGCAGTCAGGCCCCAGAAATCCTGGGAAACAGTGGCATTTTCCTGAGAGACAATCACCGTTTCCGTGACAATTCTGAGGACACTCCATAATTGACTCTGATTAAGTGAATATGAGAAAGAGAGAGAGAGAGGGGGGGAAAGAGAAAGCGAGAATTTAGAGGTGAAAATTAATTAGGTAGATTGAAAATGAAACTGAATATTTTAAGAAATAACACGCACAAAGTGAAGCTGCATGGAGCACGTTGAGAGACCAATCCTCTGTGGTTACTGTTGTTACAGCCAGTCGGCCCCATCAACACATTTAAAAATCCAATTATCCTACTGTCTCACTGGCTCTTTTTCTTCTTATGTGAGTAGAGCAACTGGCCATGAAGACCTGTGTGTGTGTGTGTGTGTGTGTGTGTGTGTGTGTGTGTGTGTGTGTGTGTGTGTGTGTGTGTGTGTGTGAGTGTGTGTGTGTGTGTGAAACAACACGCAGCTGCATATGTGTATGAGTGGCACTCATGCAAATAATGAGGGAGCACATAGAGGATGTGTTGTGTTTGTTGCTTCAGTTTTTGTGCTGACAATTCACGATTTTAGAGTGTTGTGCAGAGCGATCAGATGCAAAGGACCAGGTTAACTTACTTTTTCAGGAAGAATATATCTATGTATGTTATATTTATAAATTTTGATTAGAGTCACATCAGAACCACAAGAACAGCTGCAAGAAAAGTACAGTTAAAGACTTTTGGACTCTTTACTCTGACTCTTACATTCAAACGTAAGAAAATATCAACAACTGACTGAGATTCAGCAGGAAGAGCAAAGACAGACAGCACAAGGCTGATGTAAAGTTATTTTGTAAATTTTCCTTCTTACTGTTTTGGATATTTACTAAATTGCCTGGAAAAAAAAGGTAAATGAGGCGACTACCATCCAGCAGCTCCACAAAAACATACTAGAAGCGGCCAAAACCATTTTGTGTCGCCCGAACTGTGACAATATAATGCTCTGGAGTGGCCTTCACAAAACAATGATCTCAGTGGAAAGAGATGTAAAAAGGTGTGGCTCACAAGTCTGACTCGGTTCCACTAGTTCTGTTAGGAGGAATGGGCCAAATGTCCAGTAAACTATTGTAAGAGGCTTGTGGAAGGATACCCAGAATGTTTGACCAAAGCCTCACAGTTTAAAGGGCAAGTCTACAAAAATACTAAGGAAATGTATGTAAACTTCTGAACTGAAAACATGTCTCCCTTGATATTCTAGTATTTAGTTATTAGAAATAATGTAGGGAATCCTGATTGACAGGAAACATTTTGTCTGATTCAATGTCAAATAGTTAGAAACAGACAGCTATGGGACTATTTATACAGTACAGTGTCTGCCAATATTTTTGCTTCAACTGTAAAATCACAGTTTTATTATTAGCTCATAGTCCTTTTTGACTGACCACAATAAATTCCCTTCGTAACAAGCTGTTTTTAAATCCCAATTTCAAACATCAAAATGATAATGATTAACAAAACCAATCTACCAGCATTTAAAGCCATTTTAGAAGAGTCAGTTCTTGAAAACCAAAGGAGGACCATGAAGCAGTGCATGCTGTGAACATGAATTCAGCTCAGAATCTTAAGGAGAACAACTGTGAGCACAAATAAATTCTGTTTTAATGTCACTTAGCCAATCTGAGAGCAAATTCATATAAGAAGTCTACTTACACAACACTGAATGCAGCATTTTTGAAAACATTTCACCAGAATAGTTGTATTATTCCTGTGGCATATTGGGTTTTGGGATGTTAATGCAGAGAATGTTCCCACTGATATATAGAGCGCCCAGGTCCCAGTGAGCATTATGTAAAGTGGCCTTAGCTCAGTGAGTAAGTAGATATCATTTAATCAGAAGATTGTAGAATTATTCCCTGGCCTTACATGATGAGTCATCTTTGCATGACATCTTACCCCCCTAACCTCTATGCACTCATTACAGTATGAATGAGAGTTCAAACACTCTACATATAAACAGGGTAAATCCATAATGAGATGCATGTGAGAGTGAATGGGTGAATGAGATAGACATTGTTGAGGACCCTTTAACAGTTATTTATAACCTAGAACCATTCAATGCAGGCTGATTTCACTATTTGAAAATACAAATGAAACTCAAAGCTTACAGGTTGTCTCACATTTCTGCATGTCTAATAAAGCCTGGCTTTACTCAAAGCCTGGCTTTACTCAAAAACTCACAATACTCACTATTAAAAACACACATCCTACCTATGATAATTGTGTTGTAGGAGACTTGCTCTGTGTTCCGTCCATCATTGTAAAATGCCAGATGCCAGATCCCTGTGTCCAGGTACTGGATGAAGCCAGCCTCTAGCATATTTACAGAGCGTGTGTACCGAGCTCCTCCACCAGGCTCCTCGTCATAGAAACCAGCGAGGTGCGCATACATGGAGTCTGAGTCACTGAGTGCCCGTTTGTCTTTGGAAATGAGGCGACTACCGTCCAGCAGCTCCACAAAATCATACTGGAAGACACAAATGTACAGAAATACAAACATCAGTCAGGGTCAAATGCATTCATCATTCAGGGTCAAGTTTTGTGGAGACCTGTTTTGTGATTTGATGAAATTAAATTTAAAGCGAATTGCCATAATGACAGCTGTTACATTTAGAGGAAAAAGGGGGAAGGTTGCAAACTTGACAACACAATTTCAACTTTGCTGTACGGCGGTGGAAGCATCAGGTTGTGTGGATGATTTGCTGCAAGAGGGACAGGTGCACCTCATGAGGAAAGATCAGCCACGAAGTTAAACCTAGGGTGCACATGAGTCATTCAAATTAAAATTTCCACCAAAGCATATTACCAAAGTAGTTAGAAAGTGTCTCAAAAGACAGCAAAGTCCTTTAAGCAACTTTATTTGGGAGTGGCCCTCACAAAGCTCTAAACTTGAAAAGGTGTGTGTGTGTGTGTGTGTGTGTGTGTGTGTGTGTGTGTGCGTGCGTGCGTGCGTGCATGTCTTTGGTGAAGGCATCAAGAAACCTGATTCAGTTCATCCAGTTTTGTGAGGAAGAACGGGGCAAAAGCTCACCTAAATATTGTAAGAAGCTTGTGAAAGATTTAAAAGTTATGTACACTTCTAAATAAAGGATCTGAGATCGGCAGGATGTTTTTTTCAAAAGAGCACCTCTTGTGTGGACCAAATTGTAACACTGGGCTTCTTAGTTGAGCAACCCTTGAAGTGGAAGTTCCTTTGTATACTGACTATAAGATGGCCTTTTACAGTGTTGATAGGCACACCCTCCAGAAGCTTTTCACACTCTATGGAAGGTGTTCATGTCAGGGTCTGACATGCAAAGCAGTGTGTGAAGAGCAGCTGACAGAGGCCTTTGGCATAAAGAGTAAGGCTCTGGTGGTTGCTGGTAACTGGCTGGGTCAGGAAGATATCAACACAGAAGATGAATGGAATTCAACAGACCTACAGGACTCAACGTGATGACTTAAGGCTGCCACATACTCGGGCGTACTGTGTGCATACTGTGAGCTGCGCGGTTTCCACGCTGACTCTCTGCAGACGTTTTACCCTTCATAGTCAAGCGTACCTATTGACTACATTTCTTGTGACAAATTCCTACAATTCCCACACTTTCTGCCAGTGGGACAAAGCGGCAGAACGGACAGTAAAATGTGTGATTAGCTAGCTGAGCACCTAGAGCCGTTTCTTTTCCAGCAAGCTTACACCTGTCAGTGAAAACAGAGAGGGACTGTGATGCCGCACATCCTTGCGACCACCTGCTTGGAGCAGCTCAGTGTATCAAGCTCGGTGTTACATATAAAACAGTTTGATGTAAAGACTTCTTACTGCTGAGCAGTTTATAGTGTAACACCGCGTACGCGGTGGTAAATATTTAGCTCTGCACGTAGTACCTGAATGCGCAGAGTCCACCTTGAGTATACACGGACTCCGCGCATACTCAAGGTGGACTCTGTCTGCACAAATATATGGGGACCTTGTAGATCACCTGGAACTGCTATTTAAGATCTTTGGGAATACCAGACATAACGAGGCCCATAAAACATTACCTGAGCTGCAATATGGACAAGCAGGGATCTCAGATTGGAAAGACAATGACAACATTCAACCAATTAAGCAAAATTTGAAACTCTAGGGATTTAGACCTGACAAAAATTTTGCACTTTTATCAGGAACATTAAACCCCAGATTCTTTATGACGCCAGGAGCTGAAGGACAACATGTTGAAGAGACCACAAATCTTGATCAAAAATTTCCTCAAAAAGATGCTGTATATCTGCTGGTCAGATAAGATCAGCAACACTAGCCTTAGGTAAAGTGCAAACCAGCTGTTTTGGGAGATGATATTCTCAAGAGACGCAGGCAATTGAAAGAAGAGAGCTGGTGAGGAGATTTTATAGCAGGCCTCATGAGACTTGGCTGCACTTGGAACCAACTGGACTAGGATAGAGATGGCTGAAGATTAATTGTCAGTGGTCTTTGCCCCAGGGGATTAGCAGGTGATTTAATAAAGGAACAAAAACTGTTTAGAATTTTAAATCATTTAAAAATGGATTTAAATTAAGAGTCAGCAGAATACATCAAGATACGAGTGGGTCTTGTGTTCTCTGAGCTCTGTTGGAGGTGATTGCGGAATTAACGTTCTGTCCTCTTGACACCCAGCCAGTTGTAGCTGAAAGCCATTTAGACCTAAATATCTGGATGGGATCTGTACCGAGTGGTAGTTGGAAACAATCTCCATTACAAACCAGTAGCCAAAAAGCAATGATGCACAAAGAGAATATAGGTGACCCAGGTGGTATAAAAAAGAAAAGCAGAGGTTCAGCATATTTAAACCTTTTGAGTCAGGAGCTGCTGGACATTGATTAGGCCAATGGAGTCTGCAATATCATCAATATATTACAAAGTTTTCTCACCAAATATTCCCATGTAAGCACTGGTCAGAAAGATTTTATACCCTTTCATTATGCACATTCAATGTAATGGTCAATGACATTGATACCATTAATTTGTTTCAGTTCTACACTTTGACCCTTCTAATCTGATATTTTATATTTGGGAAAGACAAATCATAGTTTTCTTTGACTTTTAAGCATGGTCTGAGTCCCTTTTCTGTGGTACTTGAAGCTAGGTCATGACAGTGGGTTCCTGTTTTATTTAAAGAACACAGATAACTCACACTCCCCTAGCCTGGTTTCAATCCTATCTTTCTGGCCGCACTCAATTTGTTCAGATTAAGTCATATCGTTCCAACTCCTCTCCAGTTACCACCGGTGTTCCCCAAGGCTCTGTTCTAGGACCCCTACTCTTTATCATCTACATTCTCCCCCTTGGTAATATCTTTAGGAAATTCAACATCAATTTTCACTGTTATGCGGATGACACCCAGCTCTATCTTTCTTGTAAACCAAACTCTTCACTCCCACCTCCTTCATTAATCTCCTGCTTAACCGAAATAAAATCCTGGTTCACCTCCAACTTTCTTAAATTGAATAATGACAAGACTGAAATCCTCTTAGTGGGAACAAAATCTACTTTATCCAAAGCTGACAGTTTCTCCCTTTCATTTGACAACTCCATAATTTCCCCCTCACCTCAGGTCAAGAGTCTGGGTGTCATCCTTGATAGTACCTTGTCCTTCTCCTCTCACATTAACAACCTTACCCGCTCCGCTTACTTTCACTTACGCAATATCAATCGCCTTCGCCCCTCTCTCTCCCCTAGCTCCACCTGCACTCTTGTTCATAGTCTGGTCACTTCCCGCATTGATTACTGTAATTCTCTTCTTTTCGGTCTTCCTCAAAAATCCATTCACAAGCTTCAGTCAGTACAAAACTCAGCAGCTCGCATCATTTCTAGAACCCCCTCTTTTCATCACATCACCCCAGTCCTGCAGCAGCTCCACTGGCTACCTGTGAAGTATAGAATTCAGTTCAAAATCCTCCTACTTACTTTTAAAGTTATTCACAATCTCTCCCCTCCATACCTTTCTGATTTACTTCAAATTTCTATTCCCTCCCGCATTCTTAGATCTTCTTCTACCACTCACTTAGTTGTTCCTTCAGCCCGTCTTAGCACCATGGGGAGCAGAGCTTTTTCACGTTCTGCGCCCACACTCTGGAATTCTCTCCCCCCTGACATCTGCAATACCGAGTCTTTACCCGTGTTCAAATCCAAACTCAAAACCCACATGTTCAAGATTGCCTTTTCATTATGATTTTATATTACTTTCCTCTGTGTAATTTGTGTTGTTTCTTTTAATTATGACGACTGCTTTTACCATTTATTGTTTTTACATGTACAGTGACCTTGAGTGTTTTGAAAGGCGCTTGAAATAAAATGTATTATTATTATTATTATTATAAATCCCAGTCTGACAAAGACCACAAATGTCTCTGGAACAACATCATGATCTGTAACCCTGTCATGATTTTCTGAGAATCTCAAATAATCCCAATAAAACCAGCTGTGTAGAGGTTTAACTGGATAAAACTGCCTAGACAGTTCCTTACTATTGATAACATTAATTAATTGATTAATTAATCATCAATGGGTGTCCGAGTCTATATTCAACCCAAAAATGTCCGACTAGCTCATACGAGTAGCCATCCTCTACCTTGATGGCATCTTAGTCTAAGATGGGTTCTTTGCCCATTACTGATCCAGCCAAGGTCGTACCCCTGTGTTCTGTCAGAAGTCCCTCTCATCTCATCAGTCCATAAAGTTGTTTAAAAAGTCTTTCTTCAGGAGTTTCTTCGGCCTTTGGGTCTTTGCCAGAAGAAAATCAGTTGCTTAATAATACATCGTAATGGGGAAGCCAAAATGTCCCACAACCATGAACAGACCATCGTCAAAACACTCCCTTTCGAGCTCGACCAGCGCTGGGATGATTCAGCTGACCGGTGAAGGAGACCATTCTGGATATACAGGCCTGTAGCATGAAAGATCTTGTATTTGCTGGTATCCCAGAGCAGCAAGACGAGGATGCCCAAAAAAACAATCCGTGAGTTACTCCGGCAGCAGCTGAAGCTTCCAGCTGATGAGGTAAAACAAATCACGTTTCATTGCGTTCACCGGCTCGGAGTTAGGAAGCCTGATAAAACCCGGCCTCGGCCAATTGTAGCTAAATTCGAGCATTATAAGCAAAAAGAGCAGGTCAGAAGTCGGCCAGAGAGCTGAGAGGAACAAATTTCAGCGTCAATGACCAGTTTCCAAAAGAAATCCTTGATCAAAGAAAAGTATTATTCCTAATCAGGAGGAAATACAATGCAGAGGGCACCAGATAAATGGAGGTAACTCCGTGGCTTTATTAGCGGCAGAACAGGTGAATTTAAAGCACGTGACACAGATTAAAAGAGAACAGAGCTGAACACAGTTATAAATTACATGTATGCTCAGCAGGATGTTTCCTTAAGATCAGGAACACATACAGATACACATACAGCAGAACAATGGTTCAATGCATGGCAGCAAGTCCAGCTCAGAATGATTCAAACAAAGTAACATAATGAAAAACAAAATGTTAATTTTCAACAATTCTGCAACGTAGAGAGGAATAAAATTCCTTCAAAGCTATTTAAAAAATTATTTAAAACATCATTGCACGTATTTGGCGCCAAGGCAGGTCATTAGTTTTAGGGGGAAATAACTTTTTCTCACAGGGCCAGCTTGGCTTGGATAGCTTTTCCCCCTTAGAAAATTAAATCATCATTTGAAAACTGCTAATGTATTTACTCATGTTGTCTTTGTCTGATAATAAAGAGTGTTTGATGATCTAAAGCACTAAAGTGTGACAAAACAGAAAAAAATAAGAAATCTTTGTCAGAGCACTGTAATTGGAGAGAAAAAAATCAACATGGTTTGTGCTGTAAAGTCCCTTGAGATCTTGTGTTTTGATGCTATATAAATAAAGCTGAAGTGAACTGAACGGATTACCTTGACATCAAGCAGCAAACTGCATCATACAAAGGGGTATCATTTGTGAAACAAGTCACAGCAGCTGTTTTTCCTTCCAATTCTCATGCAAATTTTAAGCAAACTTTTAAAATATTGCAAAAGTAAAATGCACATCAGACATGTTTCCTTTTACTGGTTTGTAGGGAATTAACCAAGTGACGCACAGTGTAATGTCGTCATACGTTGATGTTGGCTGTAATAAACAGGAAGTGGATGTTGCTAACTAGCAGAGACCACAGATCCGCAATGGAGAGGCTCTAATAAATGTGCTGTGTTTTTTTTTTTTAACAGATGAGACATAGAAATGCTTGCGTCTCTTCGTCGGTCCACACGTACCTGTTTTGCCTTCCAGATCTCTTTTCAAGCGTTATGGGAATATCCGAGAAGACGCTGGCAGCAGAAACAGCTGAACAGTCATGTGAGGTAAACGTTTGCTATGTCAGAACTGATTGGACAAATGTGTTTCCATCTCCTCTTTGGCGCAATTAATGTTTCTCAAAAAAAAAAGCACCTCAAGCAAGCGTAAAAACATTTTTTGCGAAATTTAGCAAGTTAATACTGTAATGGTTCAGTTTTGGCCTGGCTATTTTTCAGCACCTCCTCCTCTCACATAGCACAGCCTCCACTCCCTCAGCAATCAGTCACACCTTTTAGGCACCAATCAGTCAGTACTCACTCCACCTGCCAGCCTCTCTATATAAGCTCACTTCTGTTTGCTCCTCATCGCCGGCTCGTCTTCAGTCTCTACAAACACCACGCCTGTCAAGTCCTGTTCTCGTCAGTCTCCACTCACTCCATGTCTGTCAGCCAAGTTTGCTCCCTGCTTTGCTGCTGGTTCTCCTGCTACCTCTGCACCTCCGGTTCGACAGTAACCCTGCATCTCCAAGAACTCCCCCTCACTGCACCTCTGGTTCGTCAACAGTCCTGCATCTCCAAGAACTCTCTTGCTCTGCCTCTCTGGTTCGACAGCAGCTCTGCATCTCAAGAACTCCCTCTCACTGCATCTCTGGTTCGAAAGTTGTCCTAGCTACTCCTTGTACTCCTCACTAAATTCAGCTCTGAGTTCTCCAGTCTCTTCCAGTCAGCCTGCTCCTGCACCCATCATCTCCTGTCCGGTAACTAACTCTGGTCATCTCATCCACAACTCAGTACTTTCAATAAACTGCAAAAGAACAAGCTCTGCGTGTGCGTGCTCTGTCCGGGTTCATGAAGACAAATCATGACAAATAGACCAGTTCATTGTTATTGCTTTGATCCCGTTTTTTCGCGCATGCGCGCCGGACTGGTAGGCAGAAGGCGAACACAATGGCGGACGAAAACAAAGAAACTGACGAGTTCTCGACGTATTTTTCTTCTTTAGATAACGTATCACAAGATCATTATAAAACTAAGTTGGTGGTTGATGGTATCAGATTGCCAGATCCACACAGCAAAAGCCTGAAAGCGAGTCTATGAAATGCTGGCCAAGTGTTCCGTACGGCGACATATACAGCTACCTTATTAACACGCCAGGCCAGTGCAGACGAGAGAGCATGAAATCACTTGGCGGCTACAATTATTTCATATCGGGACATGTTCAGACATGTATGTGTAACATCCGAAAGCGGAGTCAGACACAGACAGCGCCTCGGCAAAGAGGAAGACCCGCCACCGGTTTAATAAAGGATTATTTTGGTGTTTTTGTCTTATTAATCCTTTTCACAGACTCATGCCAGAGGGTTTGCATACATTGTACATGTACATATATTATTACGAAAGGAACGTTTACGTCTTGACTTAAGTATATATCCTATTTTTTATTTATATAATTATTTAAGTAGAACAATGACTAGTGCAAAATTAAGTTGTATTTACCGGAGATGAAGTGTAGACTGCAAATTCTGTCATGGTATGATGGCTCCCACAGTTGATTGGGATTGTCTGCCTGCATCCTTTTCATTGAACATAACCATTTCTTTCTTCTTTCTTCGTCCTTCGGTAAACGAAAGAAACGTACATCCGACGATTTGGAATGCCTCTGTGTGCAACCGGGAGCACAACAAGTCGTAGGCATTGTTTAGATTCCAAAAATAAACTAAAAGTACGCTCTAATTTACCCGTTTTGTCACGGTGGTTGGCGAGAACAGTCCTGTTTTTGCCTATCCGCGGGACCCGGATGTAGCGCGGACGTAGCTCATGACGTCACGCGTGAACTGGTCTATAAGAATTTTGCCATTTCCATAAACCCCTTCTAATGCTATACTTCAAAATGTGCATTACAGAACATTGATGGAAATGCAACTAGTAACTAAAGCAACTGCGGGACTCTAGTCTTGGCTAAAGTAATGTTTCCACCATCAGAACATAGCAGCAATGGTTAGCTGGCTTCCAAGAACAAAGCATATGTTAATGAGAGAGAGAAAATTTCCATCTTCTCATACCTCCTACGTTCCATCTGTAAAACATTAAGGCCTTAGTATCATGGTTTGTAGCCTCAAGGCCAGAGCACTGCCACCACTGTTGGAAAAATCTATTCCAACTTGCATCAGAAATTTTGAGGAATACACATATCCATAAGATATATCTATTCAATGTATCTGACAAAAATGTGGATCTAATTACAAGACACCCATGAAGCAAAAGGAACAGCAATCATGATGCCTTTGGTGCTCTCTGGTTTCACTTCTCTGTTTTAATGGCTGCCCCTTCCTGCCAAATCTGAACTATCTGACTTCAGTGTGCGCTTGAATCTGAAAACAAAGAAGTAATGAAGAGAACTTGATTCTATAAGCCAAGGACATAGACACTTATGCCTATTTAACTATAAGCAATATGCCACCACAGAGCAGTATTAGGAGTGGCGCTGCAGGAAACTATTTTTGGCCACACACAGATGTGAGTGTGTCAAATAAAGGAGATGAAGCTAATCTGATTCCCTTTAAAGTAAGAACAAATAAAGCATTTGACCCGGGCTCACTAAAGATATTGGAGGTTTTGACATTTTGAGAGAGAGAGTTCCTTTATAAAATAAGCTCTGGTGATTTTTAAACGTGTGAAAGGTCGAATGAATCACTGAAGGCTTGGGTGTTTGTTCCCGGCATCCAATCAGAGGCAGCCATCTTTCTGATGTGGTGGAATCATTCTAGGACATACAGATGAAAACAAAGATTGAGATTTAGCTAAGGGATCTGCTGCCTTACTCCCATCTTTAACACAATTTCTTCCTAGTTCAGCTTAAAAATATGACCAATATAATGAAAACTCCACACTAACTTTTTTCCATTGTATCGTATTTCTTATCTCTCATGGTAGCAGAATCGAGGGATGGAACACAGATGAAGTGATTAGCACTTTTCCTGCACATTAGATGATTCTGGCTGTGACTGTGCCTGTCCTTCTGTGTGGACTGGGAGTTTCCTGTGTCCCTGCATGTCGGTGTGCGTGGGTGAATGTCTGCCTGTAATGGCCATGTGGTGAAATGGAGACCTATCCTGGGTGTACACTGGCTCATATCCAATGTCAGCTGAGACAGAGTCCAGGCTCTACAAGAAAAAAGGGGGATAATTATTTGGCAGTTACCTTAGTCTAGGGTTATGACCAACATAACTGTAACACCCTTAATCTCTTCCAGATGACGTTCACTTTTAAGTGAAGTACTGATTAAGTCTCTTCCAAAAGTGTTTCATTTTGCTTCATGTTTATAGTCATAGCAGTAGCATGCAGTCATTTACAATGTTCTACATTAACATTTCTGTTTCAACAGAAACAGAAGTAATCATAAAATCCTTCTTTCCCTTATTGCACAACATGACTCTGAGCAGGAGAAGTGTGGGAAATGGAGAAGAAGCATACCCACACTGATGGGAATGCTAATCTTTTTTCCACAGGCTGAAATATAGATGATTCTGAAACTATGCTTTGGTTTTGGAGCCTAACCTCCCAGGAGTGCCATTGTACTCAAACAGGGAATACATTTCAGTTGTATCCTCTTTCACTTTTATTCAATCATAGAACAATATAAAGTGTAGATGTAAGATGATGCAATGTCTTTGAATGTCTTTCACTAAAGTGAACCATCTACTACATGAAGTATTAAAGAAAATAAGCAATTTTGTGTTTTTTAGTGTGGGTTTGATCGCTCCATGTCAAGAACGCAAGACCGACCAAAAGCTCCTCTGTAACAGACATGGCTTCTTCACATTTTCAATGAAGGATAGAAATGAAAGTCAATTAGGGGAAGAAAGGTAGAACAGAAGGAGATGATGGAATGATTCAAACAAAGAAACATAATGAAATGATTAGCAGCACAACAGCTGGGAGCCGGTTATATGAGGAGTGAATGCTACTTGTCAAGATTTGATGCAATCTGCTGGGTTTCCTTAGATAGGAAATGTTTTTGACCAATCATTATTATTTGATTCAATTTGACTTTGTAAAGTGCCTTGAGATGACATGTGTTGTGAAAAAGGGAACCACACAAGGCAGAGCATGGACTAGTAAAACAAAAAAGGAAAGAATGGACAGATGGAATGAATGAAGATAAAAGGATCAGAATAGAAGGAACAAAAAAGAAAGGAAAGAGAAAAAAACAAGGACAAGGAAAAATAGGACACAAGAACAGAAAAGACAGATGGAACAGAAGACACAAGGAGGGACAGAAGGAAGGGAAGGAAGAGGGGAGATACAGTAGGAAGCATGATAGAGAAAGGGAATAAGAAAGAACATGAGGAAGGAGGAAAGAAATTATAAAAAAGAAAGGACATAAAGACGGCACAACATAAAGGAAAGAAGGGGAGAAAGGAAGGAAGGTGGGAAGGAATGAAGGAAGAGCACAACATTTAAACAATAGGTTGAGGTTTAAATTCCAGAAATGCAAATATTTTCTTTTCTATGTAATCTGCAACATGTGTCTATTTTCTTTTGGATTTTTACTCTTTTCTAGAGCTGAAATCAAACCCCATACGTTACCAGACTGTGTGTGGCAGTCTTCACAGGTTTTAGAGTGTAAGGAAAGTCCAAAGGTTGCATCTGCAATACTAAATCATCAACAAATATAGAGTGGGGAGGATTGAAGGGTTTGATTATTTGCAGATTTATTGTGGATTTTCTCTAATCCCCAAACATTCTAATCTGTCAATCCAAGTTCAAATAAAGATCTCCATTAAATATTGGTTAAATGACTCTTAAATGGAAAAAGTAACTAAACATTTGTTTTTGTCATCAGGAAGGACCTGGCATAATTTGAGTTGGATGTCTGACCATTTACTTGTCTGAAATGTTTATGTAACCTGGTTGGTTTCCTGACGTGGACCTGGCTAATGTTTCTAAAACAAATACCTTCGGTTTTACATGCACATGTGACCCGGCTGTGGTTTTTCGTTACATCGAAGCACGAAAGGAAACTGGGCACTCTAGAAGCTTTTTTAAAATGTTATGACGACGAGTGACATCGAGGCAACATTCACATGAAGCCGAATTAAGATATCCACACAGAAAAGTTTGAGTGTAACGATTAAACCGCCTGAAGCCGAACAAGCCGTAATAGGCGTTGTAATACGTATGCCACGCCAGTGGGTGGCGGAGTACCGCGGTACTACGGGGAAGTGCTGTAGGAAGAAGAAGAAGAATAGTGACTGCTACCACTGCTGAAGTAAGAGAAGAAGCTATTTGGACCGACAACGGGGTGAAACCTCTCCTCCAGACTACACTTGACTACAAGACCAGAAAAACACAAAACAGGTTGAGAAGCCTGTGCAGTACAACGGCAACTATGCAGATCACCAATGTTGTTATTGGCAAGGCAGCGCATGCGTGTTAAAGGAGAGGCGCAGTCTACAGTACATAGGCTCACATGCGCCAGTGTGTAGCCTGTTATGCGTAGGCTATAGGGGTTTCACGTCAGAGGCACTACAGGGAGCGGCTTCCTCTCTGGGAGCTGGTTTCAGACGTAGTCGGTTTTGCAGCCGCTTCATTATGAAGGGACCCCCTCACCGACAAAGAAGCTTGTCGTATACACCCAAACCCAGCTTGGTCTGGACGGGGCCTGAGATAGGAGTTTCTAACCCCAGTGTGCATTTTGGAGAGGATGAATATTGTGGACCCGGTTCATGAGTAAGTAATACTGTTACTCAATGTTGGGCAAGTTACTTTGAAAAAGTAATTAGTTATAGTTACTAGTTACTTCTCCCAAAAAGTAACTGAGTTACTCCACTATAAAAGTAACTAGTTACCAGTAAAAGTAATTATTGCGTTACTTTTTTGTTTCTGGCTTTTTTATTTATTTTTTTACAAATTTTTTGGCTGCCATGTCCTTTCAATGCACCCCCCCCCCCCCACACACACACACACACACACACACACATACTGCCCCTTTTGTGTTGAACAGTGAAGTGTGGTGAAAGCAGCTTTAATTCTCCATCACATAACTTTCATATTGCACATGCATTGACTTTTTCAACAATTTTCTCTTGCGGTTTTCAGCAGCAACGGCATTGTTTCTTATGGTGTAATATTGTCCATATGCCTTCTTTAAATATTTCTAATTGTACTCGCAGGACATGCGCAATTCCAAACTTATTTCCTGTCATTGCCATGGGGAATCACGTTATTTGCGTTCCAGTGATCGGGATTTTTTTCATGCTCACGTTCAATGGTCGGTCGGGCGCTGTGTTTAGTTACCTGACTAATATCATCTGTTCTGAAAACGGACATGCTGAGAACAGGGCCGGATTATCCATAAGAGGGCCAATGGGCCAGTGCCCAGGGGCACCAACCATGGGGGGCACCACATGACACATGCTTTAAAAATATATTTTTCATAAATTGTTATAGTATTTACTTGAAATTGTTGAAAGACCATGCATTATTCGTTTTGTGAACACTGATGTCACAATAATAATAAATGATAAATAAATCAAGATTTTTTTTATTTCAACATTTTAAAATGAGATATTTGAATATTGCTCACTGCTCATATGCCTACAGGGCTTTGAGGTATAGTGCCCATGGCCACCACATTGTCTTAATACGGGCCTGGCTGAGAATGACAAAGGGAGGAAGAGCTGCTCAGAGCTGCAGCTTTCTACTCAGTGTAGATCAGCCGTTTTTTCTGAAACAACTGTGCAGCATAGCTTTGCTGTGCGCGCTGAATCCAGATGCTCTGCGCGAATGCACACGCGCGCAGTTTAGAAGGAACATAAACAGTTTGGCGCGTCAGTCAGTTCGAAACAGTTCCTGTATCGGTCACGTAGCGCATACGCGCATCGACACAGGTTTTGCTCTATGAGCTCGACTCATGCGCCGACGCATCGGTGTTGCCGGACCCATGTTCTTGTCCTTTTCGCTGTTTAACTCAAAATAATGTGCTTACGTCCAAGAATCAAACGCTGTCTTCTCGGCCATCTTGCCGCGGTACAAACACAAGTAGCTTACACACACAGGTGCGTGCGCACACACACACACACACACACACACACACACACACACACACACACAGAGAGGCAAAGAGCAGGGTACAGACGCAAACAGCCGCATCTGACTAAATGCAGAAAAGCAGGGACTTCACTTTCCTTATCGAGGGAAATTCTTAAAGTAACGGAGTAACGAGTGCTTATTTTGGAAAATAACGGAGTTACTGATTACTGAATTCGCAAAACTAACGCGTTAGATTACTCGTTACTGAAAAAAACTAATAAGAGTACTCTAACGCGTTTCTTATAACGCGTTAACCCCAACACTGCTGTTACTTAACTTTTTATTTCCAGCATCTTTACATTACATGTCAGCTATTTCAAAAAGAGATAATAGGTCATGTTTATTTGTGTCTTGAGATTAAAAAATTCCCCTCCCCTTTGTGATCTGAGGAATCCCCTCCCTTCCCCCCGCCCTATACGAACACTTTCATTTCAGCCTTTCATTTACACCTGCTGGAGGTTTTTTTTCCACATAAGGCCCCAGGATCCTTCCATACCCTTGCCTACCCTGCTTTGCCGTATGCGTTCCATATGAACACTTTTTTCCAGCTTTTGAGTCCCTGGTGAGGTGAATGATTTTCATTGGATACTCCTCTTGAACCTGTATACTTTCCATTTACTTAATATAGTAAATCTGGGCCCTACTGTAACAATTTATTGCTAATAATTTATCGGTCATAAGTAGGGATGGGAATCAAAAACCAGTTCCTGTTCAGAACCGGTTCCGTGTGTTCCAATTCCATGGCACCATTTGGCAGCTCGCTTAACGATTCTCTTATAGATTCCAGGCAGCACCAGGGCTGGGCAGCACGACTTACGTCATGTTTTTTACGCAAGTTATGCACACGGTATTCAGTAAGCAAGTACGACATGACCAGGCGTAAGTCTAGAAAAGCAAAACAAAAAAAATGGCGCCCCATCGGGTAAAGCGATCGAAAGTCCGGTCAGCAAAGAAAAATCAGTGGATCATTAGCTATACCTAAAACTAATACGTTCGTGGTGGTTTAATGAATTTAGCGTTAATCAATAAAAAATTAAAGCATAAATTGTCATCTCGATCACTGTGATGGCAATAATGGCCGCCCGACATCACATCCTGTGACGTAATGTCTGGTACTGCGCTCTACAAGCTAATTCAATACTATTGTACACAGCTGCAAACAACAACAATTATTTCGGATTTCCAGAGGACTTCACCATTGAAATTCACGAGAGCTGTTGTTGAAGCAACAATGCCCACGTGCATGGCAGTTGGATGTTCCAATACATCGGGTAAAAGTGAAAAAAAACATTCGTTTTTTCAACTTTCCAATTCATGATCCACCACGGGCTCTTTTGTTGGAATGCCAACTTGCCATCGAACTTCTGGCCAGAGAGAAAAAACGTCGTATGTAGCCAACATTTCGAAGAAGAATGTCTTCAAGATGACATGAGAGCGACACTTTTCGGTAGGTTTTTCTTTTTTATAATATAGAATTTGCCGGAACATTTGTTTACCGATCAGAGGGGCGGAGTGATATGACACACTTCGATAGAATGCTCACTGTTGCGTAGCCCACTTATTTTATGAGACTTTGGTCTTCTTTTTTCTAAATTCACTTGTAAATTTCATGAGTTGTGGGGTTGCAGTTTTTTGGGCTTGTTTCTGAAAGTGAAGTCGCTTGTTTGGGCTCTAAACTAAGTGACGTTGAAATATCCCTCCGCCTCATAACGCACTGCAGCTCATCCTGACAGGAGCAGAGTAAACTCAGAAGGAGCCGCTCTGACCGTATTTTCTGCAGTTTAAGGTTGCAATAACAGATGATAACTGCTGAAAAGTAGATTAGGCGGTGCAGATCACCATTTTGACCAGAGATTGGTTCTAAAGATGAGTTTCCACCTTTGTGGAACAAATATGCTTCAGGTGATTAGGTCAAGATTTGCTCCAGTTATAGAGAAGATGTGTATCTATAAAGTCTGAGGCTTCTCCTATATTATCTAACGGGTCTTTATTGTGTTTTGTAATGTTTGTTGAAAAAAAAAATTAGATGAGGATAAAAAATGTGATTTTTTTATTAGTTTAATCACCCATAAATCAGACATAGTGACAGTTGCAATAGTAGTTCCACTGGAAAAATATTCCCTAATGCCTTACCTTCACACAGATACTAAACATTTGCATTTACACTTTGTAGCTGTGGAGCTGTACTTGATTTATATCAGGTATGTAATTTTAGGTGGAAATTGCTTTTAAAACCCTCTGGGCTTAAGGGGTTCACACTTTTTAAACTGAAGTCAGAGCTTAATTTAGAAGCTCGACTTCTTTTATTCATTGTAGAACTAGCTTAGAGCAGTATTTGGGTTCATTCTCCTATTGGAACACTCCCTTGTTTGATGTTTCAAACGTCTTGTTCTTGATTTGAAGTAAAGTTGAAGAATTACTTAGGCAGGAAAGAGAACCTCAACATAATGAGACCACCACCATGCTTGGGAGGTCTGACTTTTTTCATTGAAAAGCCACAGCATGAGTCCTCTAAGCACACTTCTTCTTATTGTTACTAAATTGATCGTTTTATGTCTTGATTGTCTAAAACATTTCTCTCCAGAAGATTGGTTGTCCATGTGGGAAGCAAAATTTTTTTAGTAGAGCTAGAATCTTTTGATTTCACATTAGTGGTTTATTTCTTGATCAGTACCCTCTCAGTCCAAAGCAACGTAAAAACCTTTTGCCAGCACTGCATGTATAAACATATTTAATTGAACATGTCCATCCATGTCTGAGGTGTTCAGACGACCAACCTGTGTGTGTGAGGGTGGGAGGCCTTTCCGTCCATACACTCCAACCAGTGCATCTTTCTGGACTGATATGTTGAATTTCAAGAACTGCGGTTGGTCAATATACAACTGGGACCTCCAAAACACACCTTGAATAAAAAAACAAAACAAGGAAAAGTCATTTAAACAAGGATTCACATATCAGACAATCTCTGGAGACAATATTTTAATGTACATGTTCATGACAAAATGAGTACAAAACCTATGATCCCTTCAACAATTTATTTCTTGCAGAATTTGACATTTTTCACATTTTCCATTTATTTCTTTAAACAAAAAATTAATGTCAGTAATTTCAAAGCTTCATAATTCATCTGTCCAACATGAGCCACAAATGCTGTTAATTTGTATGTGGCATACATTTAACATCCGATTTACAGGACCACGCTTATTTACCACCTGTGTTAGATAGGTCACTCTGAAAAACTAGAAAGTTACAATTACAAGTTACTTGTAATTGTAACAACTGCTTCAGTTACTTTATCAAATTAATGTGACTAATTACATAAAGTTACTTTTTAATAACTTCCAAAACTTTATAAATATATGGCGCCCATTTTTTTTATTGAGATCATCTGCCAACACATAAGCTTAAAATCAAGGGACAGGTATCTAAACTTGGTTTTAAGAGAAGGAAACCCAAAAGAAAGCCTTTTGATTTGCCATGGTGGCTGCAGACAGGGACGCCATAAATTCAAGTGACTAAATATCGAACCCGTCCCTTTAAGAGGGCATGGCATGCAGGCTAAGCAAACAAGTGTACACACACTTCAATTGGGTCCTTCTTCACCACAACATGACACCTAGTAGCTCTAATAAATCTTTGTTAAGTACCAGTCCAGTAATATATAACTAGTTAGCATTTTATCACTGATGAATGGAAACTAAAAGGGTTAATGCATGCCATGTTTATGATGCTCCCGTTCAGCATAGTGTGCGTAAACTGAGATCAATAGAGCAGCACTCACAGGATTCTTCTCCATCCTGATCAGGTATGTTACTCTTCCATGACATCCCGTCTCATTTGAAGGATAAACTGGCCGTCTGGAAATTAACTTTCAGTGTCTTATGAGTGCCAACAGATGGTCAGATAACTATCGGTCCAACAGTCAGACTGAGATGCCTTAAGTTTCACTTCAGTTTGAAGCGTCCAGCCTCACCAGGTGAGTGAACCATCTGCATGGAGTCGCTTGAGCTTATGTAATCTTATTATTGGGTCAATGTTGGGATTTTTACCTTGCAGTTTCATATATTTTGTAGCACTGGTGCACATGCGTGGTTCACCAGATCTGTGAGAGCTTCATCGGTCAAAAACCTGTGTTAGGCTGGTTCATATGGTGGTTAGATTGTGGATGCGGCGGGGGTTGATGGTGATGCAGGAGTATTATTTCCGTATGACATCATGTCTTCCCACATCCAATAAAAGGCTGACAAGCAACAATGTGTCAACTAGTATTTTACATTTATATTGTTATAGACTAAAACTACTTACATTTCTTACATTTCAAGTCATTACTGTAATACGAAATATTCAGATTATTTATGCATGAGATCTAATTGCAGTTTAACTCAGGACATAACATTTGTGAGCTTAGTTGAGTCCCACTGCTGTAAGTGGTTCAAACAATGAATAAAAGAAAATCTAACTAACCTTCCCAGTATACATGAGCATAATCACACAACTGAATCAGCATCAGATAATAGTATGGAAACATACCACTGGTAGCAGTATGTGACAGCATTACAATTCATGTGTGCTTCTGTCCTTACTGACCTGGTGGAACATCTTGGATGACTCGTTTCCCCACGTCTGACTCTCCTGTGTCTATGGTGTTGTTCTCTAGAAGAAACATCTTGCCTACAAAGTCAAAAACACATCCACCTGAGAACCTGTTTAACATAGATATGACTGAGTTTAATGTAAAGCATATACTTACAGCGTATACAACCATCATCCAATTATCATGTGATCCAACAAAATAGTTTATCAGGAAATTAGTGTAATATGGTTTGATTTTTGTTTTTTGTTTTTACACTTTATGCCCTTATTTAGACAAATTTCCCTAATAGGTGATCTTTAATAATGACAGAGTGGAAAGAAAGTAAAATTGGTGCATTATCCTGTTGGAAGTAGGCATCAGAAGAAAGGTACACTGGGGTCACACAGGGATGGACATGGTTAATTTAATTGGAGTTTATCTGGCACTAACTGGTCAATTGTGTGCCGAGGAAATATCCCCCACACCATTACAACACCAGCCTGGACAACTGATACAAGGCAGGATGGATCCATGCTTTTGGCCCTATGATCTAAAAGTCTCAACTGAATTGGGAGTCATTGGACCGGGCAACAGGGGTGGCACTTGCCTTGGTTTTCTGCTCCTATTCAGAAATTGAATACACTGATTCTAACTAGGGATCATATGGGATACTGATGCCTTTCTAACATCTCAAACCAGTCTGCCCTTTATTCTTTAACCTTTGAGATTTTTGTCCTCACAGCAGATGCTCACTAGATATCATTTTGGAAACCATTCTCTGTGAACCCGAGATTAAATATAGTTTTTCAAATACTTCGACAACTTCCACCATGACATGTTCCACATCACCTAAATGCCCATTTTTTCCCCATTCTGATACTCTGCAGGTCATCTTTACCTCTTCTAGACGGTGAATTGCATTTAGTTGCTGAAATGTGATTCACTTATTTGTTTTAACAACCAATTGGGCAAATGTATCTAATAAAGAGACTAGAGTGGATAATCCAGTCGTATTGTCACATGTGGATTCACATACAACGGTCCAACCGAGTGCTAATTTAAATACAAAACAATCAAAGTCAACTAATCCTATTATGCCAACTGGTGTAAGGACGCCCAGGCGATTGCAGTTGACAGCAATCCCTCCTCTTGGTTAAGCATGTGGTGAGTGTGAAGAGAAAGTACTCCCTTTGAAGAAATCACAACTGTTGTGCCATCATTACCAGCAGAAAATAGTGACATTAAACAACAACAGCGGGCTGAGGTTTCTCCTAAAAATACTCTGCTGAACACTACTTTTTAGTTGAGGTCAAAGAGTTTGTCTTGACTATACATAAGCAGTATTTTCAATGTCCTAAAGTCAAGTCGTAAAACACCTCCAAAACATTTGTTAACTTTCATGTATGAACAAAAGGAAAAGCATCAGATTTCAGCTGAACTCACCATTGTCTGTTGACACTACAAAGGTGTTGGGAGTTGTATCTCTTCCTCCTCCTCCTCCATTTTCAAATGCTCCATAACTCTCACTCTCCTGAAGTTGCCAGTTCAAGCCGAACAGGTGCATAGCTGCAGAGATGAAGTAAAATAAGAGTCAAACAGGAAATACCTCACATGGAGGGTAATACAATCAAAGGCAGAAGGAGAAACAGAAAGATGGTTTGAGGAGAGGAACAAAATGATTGCAAGGGAGAAGTGTGTAGAGAGGAAATCGAAAGGTAAGAACAAAAAGAGTAAAAAATGATTTTGTATTGTTCAGATAAAACAATACCATCCACACTCATAAGGCTCACACACACACACACACACACACACACACACACACACACACACACACACACACACACACACACACACACATCTCACTTCCACCTTGAATTCACTTCTACAGAACATTTTATGTGATGAATTCTGCTGTCTGCTGATGAAGACCCAACACAGTGTGACATTTAAGAAAAAACAGCAGCAGGGAGGGGCTTTGATGTTCTTTCATGCTTCATCAGTCCAGCAAAATTAAACACTGCATTCCTATTTTCTCTTGACTATGTTTACATGCCCTCATACATATTACTTAGAAAGCTCCCCATTCCGAGTCTCATTCTGTCGGGCTAAGACTGATAATGACAATAACCTTTAGTACGAAGAAATTACATCTGCAGTAGTTTGTTATTTTTTGGTTCATTAGTTTAGGTGTTGAAGTACAGCTATAGGTAAGTGACAGACCAAATTGTTGGTTGACCTGGACCCTTACATTCAGGAGAAACACAGAAAACTATTTTAGCAAAGTTTCCCCCAAACATACAGCAATATCAGAAATGTGAAATTTAAAGCTGAGTTACTGGACTCTTTGGCTCCTCTATTTATTCTAAAATGATCTCGTTGGCTGAAGTCCAAAGAAACAAACACCGTTATCAAATTTAAACAGTATGGAAAATGTTCCATGATTTTTCATTCATCACTTGGTTTGCATATTCCTGGAAGTGCTTTTGTGTTTTTGCAGCTATGGTAAAAGCAAAGTACAACCACTTTTGGTTGTTGCATCACAACATAATATGATAAAGGACCTGGGTCTTTACACGGTTCTAAAATTATTTATATATATCCTCATGTTAACTGAAACTCATAGATCCCTAATGGAGAAATGTAAAAGTTCAGTACAGTACAACTGGGAAAAATAATTTGGGTTTCTTAGAGCTGTTAGGAGAAAGCCTCTGCTCTAAAATATAACAGCATTACTTAGACTGCTGGAAGAATGTCTTGGAGAAATGAGCCCAAACTAGAGACATTTGCAAGGTAAAACTTTGGTGAAAACGAAACAACAGTTCAGCTCAAACTCCTCATACCAACCGGCAAGCACGGTGGTGGAGAGTTGATGATATGGGCTGGTTTTGCAGCCACAGGACCTTGGCATCTTACAGTCCACCATGGACTCTTCTGCTTCACAAAGTATTGTAGCGTCATATGAGGAGCCATCTGTTTGACAAATTGTTTCAGTAGGAAACGGATTCATGTGAGAAATGTTGTTGAATAAAGAAAGGGAAAGAATGTCATTGGAGTGAAAGAAAATGATGCTTCTATAACCAGATGGAAAAAAGACGTGCATGTAGCTTTGTATTAAATACTGAAATGATTTTGTTTGTTATGCTTTGAAGTTAATCTGAAGTAGTTTTAGAACCAGGGTACGTTTATTGTTTCCTGATATGTAAAACCCTGGTATACTTTCTTTTTACAAAGACAGTATATTGTGTCCAACTAAGAGCAGCTTTATCAACCCTGAAGATGCTGGACTAAAATCTTTTCATGCACATAATGCATATTTTCAGTGCGTCCTAGGTTGATCTTGAACCAACCCCTCCTTGTCCCAATATAAGGCCACAACCTCACATGATGAACAGAGCCACTTGTTTCCTTTTATGTTTCACTCTCTATGCATTGTATGTTACATTGCTGTCCTTTGTAAGCTTTATTACCACTCAGGACATACCCTGAAAAGGTTGGAGAGATAATTAAGCCTTAGAGAGTGTCAATTTATCTCACAAGTCAAATGCTCCATATGCACCAAGAAAACTGCTCTGCTCCAAGGCAGCCGTGGAGCACACTACCCACCAACTTATTCAGGCATTTGCTGAAATCACTGAAAGACGCACCATTGTGTATAGCACTGCAACAGATGGTTGTAATATAAAGCAACAATAACTGCTGAAAATAACACTCTCTGCCATTCAGGCAATATTAAAAGAGACAGAAACACACGTTGTCCATCTGGAAGACACTTCCCACAGGGTTCCCCTGATGTGCGGTTGAAAAGCAAGTGAGTGCCAGAGATGTGAAATGGCATCCATGCTCTTGAAAATAAAGAGAATTAATGTGGGGCTGACAGGCCTGACCGAAACCATGTACTGACGGGACACTACTGAACACAACACAAAAGATTTTAAAGGAAGGGTTAAATCTGCTCTTTTGTGGGCCATTTAAGATAAAGTGAAACATATCGGCCACTAATTATGTTTGTTTCAAGGTAGCAGCTCTGGATTACTCAGGTCCTAGAAAAAAGGAATGCTTTCATTTCAGTGGTTTATAAACCCTAAGAATGCAGTGAGTAATACAGCATCTAGTGGCTTGGCTAGCAGAATATGCTCTCTCATGCTAAAACTGTTCTCACACTGTATTATTATATCTTGCTCCTTTAATTGGCATTGTGAAGAAAATATTTTCAGGAAATGAAAAATGTTTCTATATGGAGGGATTGACTCGTGTGATGTGAGAGGACCAAGTGATCCTTAATGGCGGGTTTCTGTTTGTGTGTTTAATGTGGAACTATGATCAGATGGAGCTAAACATAATAGTGGCATAACATGATGCATTGTTAAAAAGCAATTAACTGCATTAACCCCTTTGTACAGCATAGATCCAGAAGCAAAAGTCTAGGTTCACGTTATCATTTATCTGTTTTTACATATCAAGCTGATTATACAGAAGCAGCTCAGTCAGAGCAGCACCAGCTGTCCCTCACAGAGAAATGGTCCCTCGCTGGCCACTCTGAGGTACTCCAACTTCAGCCATTTATTCTGCCTCGGTTCTTCACAAACAGGACAGTACCGTGTAATCATAGCAAATGAGTCCAGCCTTGATCGTGGAGTGTTGAAAGGGCAGCCGATTCAACATGGGAACATTAGCAAAGAAAATAGCTGTGGTGAATCCTCCCACTGTGGCCAGTTCAGACATTGTTATTCCACATTTACTGACTCCCTCATTAAACTAAAGTCCTGTAGCTCCATGTACCTTTAACTCTTTATAGGTAAGGGCAGGAGCATAGGGCCATGGGAGAGCTGTGAATACACAGGGACTTCAGTGTATGTGTCTCTGTATGTGTGTAAATAAGAGGATTACTGGCCATGGAAACTGTCATTCTAGATTGTATCCAGTAGAGCCTTTTTTAAGGAATTCTTTAGATTTAATGAATGCTTAGCTGAATTCATATACAGGGTCAAGGGAATAAATAGCAACTTCAGGAACCTCACAATTCATCAAAAATATCTGTCATCTTGCTCTTGCTCTATATTTGTAATGGTCCCAAACTACAGTAAATTGCAAAAGACACAGACCAGACATTAGAACAAGAAACTATTTAAAATATTTTAATATATTTTGATGAAAGCCTGCTGGAATCCCGTCTGGAAACAATAACTTTTACACAATAGAACCCATTTCCTCGGACCAGGTACATTTTCTAACACTAATTACTCATTCCGTTCCAACTTTACTACTCGAGTAATTAAAACAGATTACCTAGGTAAAAATCTACTCCAGAAAACATCCCTGGTCGATAGATGACACTTCAGATACTAGTGTGAGTACTTTGGGGAGGAGCTCTGTGGAGGGAGGATGTAAAACATCCCAAATTTGTCATGTTTTGAGTTTCTGCCTCAGTTTAAGTTTCTGTCATAGGTTTAGGTTCTGTTTTAGTTTGTCTTAATTTGTCCTGAAACTGTTTTAGCTTATCTGTTTTTCATCTGCCAGTCATTCAGTTCACATCACAGTAAACATCCTGTCTGTTTGCCTGTCACTCCCCTTCACCAGTCACCATCCAATCAGCTTCAGTTTACTTCCAGCCACTTTCCTCTCCCTGATCAGCTCCACCCATTCTGGTAATTAGTTTCACTCCGTTCACCTGCTCACTCCCCTACTTGTATCCGCCTCTGTCCCCTGCACTCTGCCAGATCATTGTTTTTTCTCCATGCCTTGGGGTAAGCCAGATCCTGTGTTCTTTCTGTTTGCCGGCCTGCCTGCCTGCCTGCCTGCCTGCCTGCCTGCCTGCCTGCCTGCCTGCCTGCCTGCATGCCTGCCTGCCTGCCTGCCTGCCTGCCTGCCTGCATGCCTGCCTGTAATCCAACCCAGTTCGGATTCTGTCTGTTTCCCTGATAATCTGATTTGTCCTGCCCTTTTTGTTACTAAGCCTATCTGACTTCTGTGTAGTTTATTTTCAGTTTGCCATTAGTTGGGTTTTGAACTATTTCTGAGTTTTTGACACCGACTTCCAGTTTTTGGCTTTATGCCCATTTTTGGTTTCTGCCTGTTTTATCTTCTGTTAATAAATCGCCTTTAACTCCAACCTCTGCTTGTCTGGCTGAATACGGGGTCTTCTGTCTCTGATTCATGACAAAATTGGGGAAATATTCATATTTGGTGTTACCTTTAACTGTTACAAATAAATCAAATTCCAGACTTCTTTCTTCTTTCAGCCTTTTCTAGGGATATAGGGAGCAGATCCTCTAATCAAAGCAATATTTTAGGGCTTTAAACCATTTATGTTTGAATCTTTAATCTTATGTCCAGAAGCATATACACAACTACTTTTAAATGTGGATCATTAAAATATTTTAAGTATGAAAGAAACAAGGTATAACTGCATAAAACATCTGTTCATATTTAATGTCTTCTCTGTGTTTGGAGATATTTTCATTTAATTTCAAAGTGTAACTGCTGAAAAATAATTAAATAATGGCTGGGGAACACCAGGCTGTTCTGAAAATGATAATTTCTATTCACTTCTCTACTTCAGTTTTGTAGATTGTTTGCTTTGAGTTGCTTTAAGTTACATAATGTAATTGTGGATTTTAACCATTGGGAGGACAAGTAGAAATTCAGCAAGAGCGTTGGCTCTTGATGTTGAGCACACCACATTCCACCACAAGCTCCAAAAACTGGGGAGTATTTGGCTGGAAGTGCTTGACCTGTTTCTTAATAACACCACAATTAAGAATCTACTCGAATACACCAGAACCCTGCTGGACACAGTGTGGGGACCTGGGTGCCAATCACTCTCATATTTTTTGGTCTTGTAATAAAAAGAAAACCATTCTGGGATCAAATATGTACAATATTCTTTAAAGTATTTGGATACAATATAGCCAAAAGTGTGGAAATATTACTTCTCTGCCATTTCAATGAGCTCTTGCTTAAGAGACAAGACTGATATTTTTGTAAGATACTGTTAATGGTTTGTAAAAAATCAATACCTAGAAGATGGTACAAGATGGAGCCATCTAGTTTGACCACCTGAAAGGAGACTGTAAATAACATGTACAGTATGGACAGGATGACTTACAGTATAACCTGAGACTAAAAGGAGACGCTCTTCCTAGAAATGGATGTCCTACCTTCAAGAGACCCAGGAAGATACAAGGGAAAGACAAATAATGGGGGAAATGACTCAATATATGCAATGCAAGCGCCGGCATGGACTGTAATGCCCCAAGTTGTATTTACCTGTTGGATTGCTCTTTTGTAAATCTTTAAAATCTTAAAAAGTGGGGAAAAAAGAAAAAAGGGGGACCATAAAACAGAAGCATTTGCCATCAATAGGGAGCACCAATGTGTTGTGTAAACTATTTTATGAACTCTGCTGTGAAAGCAAGTCCGCATGCAGGTAAGGTAAGTTTATTTATATAGCACTTTTCAGTAACAAGACATTCAATTCATTTTAAGAGCTGATCTAATATTTGAGCAAAATACAAAAACAAAGACTATATTCCCCTCTTTTAATTTCATCAACCCTAAAGCCCTTATATCAAAAATATGCAACATGAATGGCTTCAGTTGTCATTAATAAGAAAAACTGCATCTCCTTTATGACACTACCAGGTGCCAAGGAGCTAATGAATGTTTTTCACCACACTTGTCAGGGCTCATAATGTTGGCTTTACTGGTCTACTTACATTATAAATTAAATGGGTAGAGAAGTCACAAGGACAGACTAGAACTCACTAAGGGGACTATTTTTCCCTTCAGGCTTAGGAACGCCTTGGGATACACCAATGAGGGACTGGTGCGTGTTGTTGGGGGGAAAGATGACTGAGACCTGATCTTGGATACGTGGAAGACAATGTATGAACAAATGAATGAAAAAAACAAAAACAAATGAATGAATGAATGAAGAAACAGAACATTTAGTAGAGCTAATATTTATTTAAAAAGATAAGTTAAAGTCTCTAAATAAAATCTGATAAATATTATGATTCTAGTACTGGCGATGGAATAAGACTGGGGAATTATAGACAGCACTCCTCACTGGTCAGGGAGGAGCTCTTTGTTTTGCTCACAATCCTTTACATTTGAGCAAAATTAAGTTTTTTTTTGTACTTGTATTTATCTGTGTATTTACCATATTTAGGCAGAATTGCAGTGAAATTAATTTACTACCTGAAATGATTTAATGATTTTTTTAAATATACCTTCACCTATTTTCATAAAACAACCAATATGTCAATGTGACTGGACCAGAGGTTCTGTTTCTCAGTGTCTCTTTTTCCATCCCTTTATGTGTGCGTGTACGTGTGTGTGTGTGCGCGCGTGTATGTTCCTAAGCTGGCTGCATGTGGCAATCAAAATCCCCCCCCCCCCCCGAGTATAACTGCTTTGTGCTTGTGTTGATGCGCGTGGTTTTAAATCTCTCACCTGTTCTCGTGTGTCTCTGCAGTGAGCGGATAACTGCATAAATCTGTTTTTACATGAGTGTGTTCACCAGCATGTGAAACAGATATGTGTGTGTTCATGTGTCAAGAGTGTGCGCATTTGTCAACCATAAAATCCCAAGACAGCCTCAACAGATGCTTTAAGTTAAAAAAACAAAAAATAAAAACAATGCTGCATGAGGGAGCTTAAAGGTATACTATGCAACCGGGGTTGATTTTCTAGCGAGGCTCCCCCCAGAGGGCGAAAGTAAAAGTGCACTGTCGTAAATATGCTCAGCAGTTCTACTGGTTTCTCCGTCAAGCCAGGCGTGGTTGTTTTGAGCTTAGCAGACAGGCGAACGCAACAAAAAGTCGAAAAAACGTCAGTACAAACAATGACTAACACAGTGAAAGTATGAACATGCACACAGAGAGAGAGAAACCATTCCAATGCAGTGTTTCCCCTAGGAATTTGCTTACCGGACGACCGGCGGCGGAGCGGAGCGGGGTGGGGGGGAGACAAGCTTTGCGTGCATATCGAGTTAGTTTTTTTTTTTTTTTTGGAATGTTGGGAGGCGGTAGCGTGAGGGAAACCCTACAATGTTACTTACAATCGCATCAGCAGAAACGCGAGGTCCGCGTCAGCCTTGCAGCCTTCTCTTTCTTTTAGCTCTCGCCATTCGGAAAAAGCTTTCCCGATGTTCACCCGTGTACGACTCCTCTTTCTGTCCAGAGCCCTTGTCCTCTTTCTTGCCTGCTCCGACATGGGCTTTCGCTGTTTTGTCGCTGGTTCCGCCATGATAACTGCACAGATATCGCCACTGCGCTAGCAATGAGCATGCATTTCACTGGGGGCGTGTAGCAGTTCTCGCCGTAAAGCAAGACCGACTCTCGCAATCTTGCACGAGATTCTGAGCCTGTGGGCGCGGGCCGAGGGCTCCTGCAATTGCAAGTGCGGTATTTCCCCCACAGACCACCAGGGCGGCCAAGAAAACCTTTGTTCAACCTGAAACGACTCATTTAATCATCCAAAACGGTATGGAACACATTAATTAACTGAAAAATGTTGCATAGTATGCCTTTAAAACACACCCAACAATATAGCTGATGGAATAAAGACACTTTTGCTTCACATTCAAACATACAAATTAACACACATACACACAAAACAACAAACAAAAAAAACATACACACACTAGCCTAAGGCAAGATATTTTTAAGTTCAAGGACCATCTGAGCTCTGATCATAATTGGTTTGGTTCATTCTGGGAATCAGTGACCTTTAAAATAAACACCACTTTTATCTCTCTTTGACTCGTTTTATTTTGATCCTTCCTGTCTGTCGGACAAACAATCTAACAAGAACCAAAACGTCTTAACCATTTGAAAGCAATGGTCATAGGAAGATTTCTGTTGGCTCGTTTAATCATTTCTGACTGAAACCTGCACACATGTACACACATATGAGGCTCATTATCAAGTTTCAAAATATTTTTTTTAAAGATAATAGAGAAACCATAGCAACATAAAACTAATTCCTCTTATTGAATTCCCTGCATGAATCATAATAAAACTATTTACATGCATAAATCAAGCGGAACACTATGGCGAAGCCGTACTGCTCCACTTGTGAAAGTAAAATCTGTTGAGCTCTTTTTGGCATTAAGACAACAATTCTTATTGCCACATTGCTAGACAGGACACTGAAAAAAAGAAAGAAAAAAAAGAATCAAGAGTACAAAAGGCAATGACATCAATCATCTGAAGACAGAACGATACCATGGAAAATAATGCATCCCTTTCCTATGCCTTTCATGGTGCAGCATGCATCATTTGACTACTGCATAAGCCAGGATTTGACAGAATCTTTGGACGTGTTGGAAAACTGCAACACACGCAGTTGTACCACAGCATGTACTGCATGTATAGTGCATATATGCAATACTGCTAAAGAATTACTTTAACTAGGACTCACATACTTTACCACAGACATAAGCCCTTGCCAGATACTTCTCTGTCTTTAGTACATTGAATCTTTGAAACTGAAAGTGAAACTGAAGGTATCCCTTAATGACTGATTAATTCCACTGACAATTATCTGACCGCTCTGTGATCATGTATATTTCCTTCCCAGATGGTCAGTTGGTCCTCTAATATGGCTAAAAAAGAGCCTCTGACATCATGGAAAAGTGATAGGATTCATGATACCAGCAAACAAACCAAGCTAGCATTAATCACAATAGTCTATTTCATCTCAGTCAGCAGTATTTTATGATATACCGCAGGCTTGCTCAAAGGTACTCCTGGTTTGCAATGGTTATTCATCACCTACAACAACATCAACAACAAAAAATGGAACAAGGAAAAAACATTTAGAACCCTATAAATGTTTTTATTTATTTATTTTGGTATGATTGCAAAATAGGGCAACTTATCAGGAAGTGGATTGCTGAACTGGACAAGTCAGAAACGGTCTGCCACCATCCCATTAAGGAAGCAGACAAGTTCTGTCTCGGAGTTGAAATTTGTTTGGTACCAAATGTGACAATCAATCAACAAAAAAGCTTCAGACCCAGAGAAAATGCTGACTGAAGGTGGTAAGACAGTGTCATCATCCACAGTGGAATGTGTTCTATACTGACAAGGACTGAAAGGATTTCTTTAAAAACACCATAACCAGATTACAGTTTATTGATGAATACAGGGACAAGATCTTAATTAGTGCTGCAGCTAACAAATATTTTAATAGTCGACTAACCTGTCAATTCTGTCAATGAGTCAACTAACCATGGGTATTTTATTGTATGATCTCCATCATCACTTCAGTTCCTTGTAAAAACATTTTGACTCATTTGTTCTAGTCTACCATTTTTGAATGTCCCTCTATTGCCTCTTGTTGCCACTATCCTTCCTTTATTACCTTTATAAATGATCATCCATAAAATATTATTTATTTATAATATTATTACTATCAAAATATATATTTTACTTTTAAAACGTCAAATAAAGATCCAAATGTATTTGAAAACAAAATATTTCGACCATCAAGCTTTTAACATTGCTTAATGTTTATCAATATTTTACTATAGTGTAAAAAGGGAGCATATAAACATGTTTGCTTTCAGGCTTGTTCTCTTTAATAAGGCAATATTTCCAATCCCAGCATCATCACTGGAGTAGATGAGCGAATTATTCATTTCTAAATGTACTCTCCATCGCTCCAGTTAGACATTAAAGTTAAATAAAACTATCCTGTTGTGTAGCTTCGTATTAATCTCAACTATTCATTTCAGTCATAAATGAAACACTGAAATAAGATGAACAGTAACCGTTAGATATCGTCTGACTGAATTATAAAGGTGTTCAACTTCCACTCAGTGCTGTGGTAGATCCAAAACAATCTGCCCTGGAGACAGCCTATCTCTGAGCCTGAGGAGCTTGATCGCCTGCTCAGCTGATGGCTAACAAACATAACATTGGAAAAATATGTTGCCATACTTTAGTAGTTTGATAAACCAAGCAGATATTTCAGCTTTACAGATACATTCTCACCTGAAATCATTCTAAGAGTTAATTTTGTATCAAAGAAAGTAGAATGTATAAAACTTTGCTAACTTTTTGTGCGCTCTGCTTTTGGCCATTACTGCTTGGGGTTGCGGTCATGTGACAGGATCATGTGATAGGGTGCTTTGCTCATAGACAAAAAGAGTAGACCCCACATCGACCGCTATCGCCTGTTACTGTTAGTGCTACAAATGTTACAACACTTTTGTTCATATGGCAGCAGAACATTAAAATAAAAGTGCTCTTTACACTACTTTTGAATGAATTCTTGGAGTTTGTAAATACAATGCGATTAATCATGATTAATCAGGCAAATTATGCGATTAATCGCGATTAAATATTTTAATCGTTGCCCAGCCCTAATATATATATATTAGGGCTGGGCCTATATTTGGGCAATAATGGCTGCCCGACATCACATCCTGTGACGTAATGTCGCAGTAAGGCACTGCGCTTTACAAGCTAATTCAATAGGAACTGTTGTACACAGCTGCGATCAACAACAATTATTTCGGATTTCCAGAGGACTTCACCATTGAAATTCACGAGAGCTATTGTTAAAGCAACAATGCCCACATGCATGGCAGTTGGATGTTCCAATACATCGGGTAAAAGTGAAAAAATCATTAGTTTTTTCAGCTTTCCCATTCATGATCCACCACGGGCTCTTTTGTTGGATTGCCAACTTGAAGAGGGAGGATTTACCATTGTACTTCTGGCCAGAGAGAAAACACGTCATCTGTAGCCAACATTTCGAAGAAGAATGTCTTCAAGTTGACATGAGAGCGAGGATTTTCGGTAGGTTTTTCTTTTTTATAATGTAGAATTTGCCGGGACATTTGTTTACCCAAGCAGAGGGGTGGAGTGATACGACACACTTGGAAAGAATGCTCACTGTTGCGAAGCCCACTTGTTTAATGCGACTTTGGTCTTATTTTTTCTAAAGTCGCTTGTAAATTTCATGAGTTGCGGGTTGCAGTTTTTTTTGGGCTTGTTTCTGATAGTGAAGTCGCTTGTTTTGGCTCTAAACTAAGTGACGCTGAAATATCCCTCCACCTCATAACGCGCTGGAGCTCATCCTGACAGCAGCAGAGTGAGTAAAGGCAGAAGGAGCCGCTCCGCAACACAACACAAAATAATGTAAAAAAACCACCACAAGACCAAGTTTCCTTTTAGTAAAGGATTCAAAATAAAGCAACAACATGATATGATAGTGTGTTGTTTTACTGACAAGTTGATGAGAAATCCTGACAAGACTGTGGAATCCACCTCTAGTATGTTTGTACTGTTCTCAGGTCAACCACCCCAAGATGGCGGTCGTACTTAATGGCCAAAACAGTCAATGGGAGTCTACTCTCTATATAAATCTATGGCTTTGCTCACTGAGGAAGTGACGCGTTACTGCCCTCTTTAGCCACCTTTTTGAAATGCATGTGATTTAAATATTGTGATGAAATATTGAAAGGCGTAGCAATGTTCAGGTCAGGGCGCGCCAGCCCATAGTGCACCTCCCTCCCTAAAGCACATAAAAAAGAGAGGGAAAGGAGTTTATTTTGCCGTTCTATGTCTTAATAATATTGTCTAATCAGCAGCCTGAATATCGCAGTGACGTTCAGCAGCCTGCCATTTCCAACCAGAATCGACGCCCCTTGGGGCGATTTCAATCGAATCAAAAATCGGCCCAGGCGCTCCCATACACAATCGTGGTAAGAGTATGGGCTCTGGGAGGGCTTGCCCCAACGTGATTTCGTCACATGCACTGTTGCATGCTTGGCCAATAAGTACAGGGCACGCAATATTTTGGCGATCCAAACCGATGGAAAACAGGAAAAGTTTAATCTGATTTATTGACAAAGTGAGAAAAAAGGGAAGTGTGTCAGTTTATACAGTGCATCTGAATATTAGGCTTTAACACTGTGTCCATAAGTAGCAAGCAATCTTCTCTGCCCCATATATTAACACAGTATTCTGCATCAAGATGAAACACCATGACAAAAAGAAAAGGGAAAGTACCACTAAGGCAAAGGGAGATCTTGGATGTTTGTTTGGTTTCATAGCACAGAGTAGAAACCAGCAATGGCAGCAGCAACAGAAGACGAATGGTACAATACAGCTGGAGCCTGAGAGGACAATGCTCAAGAGCAGAAGAAAGATGAGGTGGGCTTAACAAAGGACAGACAGAATGGGAAATAAGGCTGTGGTTGGACAGAGCTGTTCTTGTCAACTCCAAATGGTTTCACACTCCAACCCACATTCACACACTCACATATGTCAATTTGCAGTCCGGAGGTAACATGGGGTTCGGTGTCTTGCAAGATAAACAGATGTGTGTATGAACTGTACATTCTCTTTATGTATTTGGCTGGGTTGCAGTTGAATGTTCTGTATGAGCAAGCAGACTGTTTGTGAGTCATCTTACCTATGCAGTAGCAGAGCAGGACAGAGAGAAGTACCGACAGACCAACTGCACTGAGGGCTGTACACCTGAGGACATGGAAAGAACAGATATAAGAAAAAACAGATTCATTTCACATCCTCCCCTCTTGTAGGAAAGGTAAAATGCTTACTGTACCATGGCAATGACTGGGATGTCGACATAACATTTTACATGTCTCGTGAAAATAGGCAAGTGGCTTTGTGAAAAAGAAGAAAGACTAGCTATTCCTAAAGATTCGGGTCTGTTGTGACAACAATAATTCCTGCTACTACTACAACACAAAGACAAAAGAATACTCCAAGCAACTGAGAGAGAAAAATATCACAGAAACAAATACAAGCAAGGAGAGCTACAAAAAACATTCAAATTCCCCTGAAATCTCATGGAGTTCAGTTAAATTCATCATTAAGGAGGAGTGTGGCACTTGTCTAAGTCTGCCTAGAGCTGTCCGTCCTCACAAACCAGAATCAGAATCAGCTTTAATTGCCAAGTTGGTTCATACAACAAGAAATTTGACTCTGGTTCCGGTTTGCTCTCTTGACCTGTTCTGTTTTGTGGATGAGCCAAACCACACATTGATGGATGTGGGCAAAACAGACTGAATAATGCCAATGTAGAAGATACTGTGATTGGGTAAGAAGACCAAGTAGACCTTCAAGACACCTACAGCCACTGCAAAGAAGTTAAAAGCTTCAGTAGCTGTAAAGGAAGAGACTCTACATCCAACAACTGTTGCCCAAATTCGTCATCAAGCCTCTGTTGAAAAAAGTTCATATCAAATCTGACCTGGAATTCACCCAAGCACATGTAGGAGACTCCAAGGCCAATAGGATGGAGGTTATTTCGTCTGATTAGACAGAATCGGGTGTTTTGGCCATCTGACTAGATGCTACTTGTGGTGAGCACCAAATGCTGTTCACCATCTGCACCATGAGGCATGGCTGCATCATGCTTCTAGCATACTTCTCAGTAGTTAGCCCTGGCAGGCTTAGAAAAGTAGAAGTAGACATAGTCTAGAAAAAAAGATCACAATATTCAGAACTATACCATGGTTTGAATGTATTTGCTCCCTTATAGATGTCTTTATTTATGAAAAAAATTATTTATGAAGAAATCTGGTGCTTACTTCCAGCAGTCTTTGGGTGAGAGGTGGGCTACACCCTGGACAGGTTACCAGTCCATCACAACATTGAGACATACAGGACATACGTACAACAGCCATGGACACATTCACACCTAAGGGCAATTTAGAGAGACTAACTAACCTAACAGTAATGTTTTTGGACTGTGGGCGGAAGATGGAGTAACCAGAGAGAATCTATGAATGCACAGGGAGAATATGCAAGTTCCATCGAGACAGACCTTGGGCTCGGATCCAAACCCAGAACATTCTTGCTGCATGGCAACAGAGATATCAACTGTGCAGCCCTTCAAACAAATTTTAAAATTGGATAAAGATAACATCAGTAAATATAAAATTCAGTTTTCAAATAATGATTCTATTCATTAAGGTGAAAAAGCTATCCAAACCAAGCTTGTTCTCTGAGAGAAACTACCATATCGTCCAGACTATAAGGCGCACTTAAACTCCTTAAATTTTCTAAAAAATGTATGGTGCACCTTATATATGATAACTGTTGTGCTTACAGACCGATTTTATGTGGTACAATGCGCTCAAAAATCTGTTAAAATGTGTAAATACAACTTTGGTAAGCAACAAAGTCGCTCTGCTCAATGGATATTTGGAACATTACGGTACACTGTGTCACTACCTGATCAGACCCTGATCAGACCCCTGAGCAGTCTACAAGACTGCCTGACTGTAATGTATAAACTAGAAGTACATTCATGTAAGGCAGGCCGCAGCCGGAGTACGTGCCAGCAACAATAAACCAAGTAAGTTGATTTAATATAAAAGTTACGTTTATTTTGGCCTTATGTTAGAAACAGGGCAGTGTTGTCTAAATACTCTGTCCTCCCGACAGAGAAGGATAGCTCTCCCTCTCAGGAGAGAGCTGTGTACGGGGGAGAGGCACAGTGATATTACACACTTGGGAAGAATATGTAATGCACCTTATAATGCGGTGTGTCTTATATGTGGACAAAGACACACATGGACACGTAAATTGATGGTGCGCCTTATAATCCGGTGCATCTTATGATCAGAAAAATATGGTAGTTGACCTGTAAATCTACTAACTAGAAATTACTAGAAAGAAGAAATATTTGAATTCATTCACATTGACTGTGTTTTGAGCATAATGTCATACTTCTGTATCTGAATTGGATTTACGTCCAGACTATGGCTACACCACTCCAAAACTGCAGATTGGTGGTTTTAAAAGGGGCTGGTCACATATTATGACTTTACCAACTTCTACGTCATTAGCTCACTCTGGTGTCATACGAAGGTTTTCTGATTAAATCATCATGCCCGGTTGGCTTATTATACTTTATTTCTGTGTTTTACACTTTGGTTTCGTTCTATTTGTAAGTAAACAAAGATTTTTTGTGTATATTTACCATAAAAAGACCCCGTGACAAGAAGTAAGAAATTGTGCGCAATGAGTAAACAAGAAGAAACAATGGAACCAAGCCAGTCAGCAACACACAGCGAAAGTGTGAAGAGAAAGCAGTTGGGTAACCCTAACCCTACAGATCGGGTTGGTCTAAAACCATGGTGAGCTGTCACTTTACTGCGAGGACGGTCTACTGGCTCTCACAGAAGCTGCGTCAATTGTCGCCATCTTACTTTATAATAGTTCCGCGGTACTGCCATTAGATGACATGTATGATCGTGCACAAGGCACGATCATAAACATTGTTCTTTTCAGGCTCAAAATGGACAAAGTAAACACTATCAAGAAGAATGTTTTGCATATGTTGTTTTATTTAAAGATGAATATATGTTTTTTTGTGTTTTCTTTTCATGGCAAAAATACATGACTAAGCTCCTTTAAGACATTCCGAGGTGGCCTTGCTACTGTGTTCTGGATCATTGCACTGCTGCATAACCAAAGTGTGGTTAGGGTTAAGGTTCTGTGCTCATGACTGGACATTCTCCTGCAGGAGAATGTTCTGGTAGAGAACAAAATTTAGGATTCCGTCATCTAAGGCAAGCCACCCAAGTCATGAGGGAGCAAAGCAGCGCCAAACACTAGCACCACAATATTTTACTGTAAGGGTGATAGTCTGTTTCCAAAATGCTGTAGTTTAAGGTCAGATGTCTCATCAGTCCACAAAATATTTTGTCAAAAGTCTTGGGAATCATCAATATGTTCTATTGAAAATGTGAGACGAGTCTCTGCTTTCTTTTTGGCCATTTTGCCCTGTCTCTGTTTCTTTTTGTTAAATCTTAAACACTGACCTTAACTGAAGCAATGAGGCCGGCAGTGCTTTAGATGTTATTCTGGGTAGTTTTGTGACCTCCTGGTTGAATCATCGATGTGCTCTTGAAGTAATTTTGGGTGGCTGGCCTCTCCTGGGAAGGTCCACCAGTACTGCATGTTTTTTCCAGTTTTCCAGTACTGACTTTGGTTCACCGGCATCCTAAAGACTTATAAATGTCTTTGTAACCCTTTACACACTGCTAGAGAACTTTGCTTTTCTACTGTTTTTGATTTTTTTTAGAAAATGTTTTGCTTTTTGAAGATTTCAGCCATCAGAGAGGTTCTATTTAAAGAATTTACAATTTCTAGAGATCAGATAATGATGAGGCCTGGGGTTTGGCTTGTGAAATTGAGCTCAGGTTTAAAAAACAAAACAAAAAAAACCAAGCAAAAACAGAAATCTGTAAGGGTCAAACATTTTTTCCCGGTACCATATCATAACTTTTGGAATAGTATTTGGGAGAATGATTTTCCACAAGCACAACAAACTCAGGCATACAGCAAAAGCTGCACAGAAGTGGTTCAAAGAGTGACTCTTTTTGAGGGGCCAGGTCAAAGACCAGATCTCTATTCTATTGAACGGTTTTGGCTGGAGTTGAAATGAATACAATAGGCGTTGTATATCAAGCAGCCAATGGGTGAGAGGCAGGTACACCCAAGATAGCTTTCCAGTCCCAACAGTAATTTAATTCAGCTGAATCCCCAGTGGGTCGTGGCAGATGGCCATTCACACTGAGCCTGGTTCTGGTTCTGCTGGAGGGTTCTTCTACCTCCAGCAGAAGAGTTTTAAGGAGTTTTAAGAGGAGTTTTCCTCTACACTGTTGCTATATCTATGCTCGGCATGAGGGATTGCTGCAAAAACAACAAAACATTGCCAGCAACTGTCCACCGTGGCTCCATGCTCATCCAGGAGGAGTGAATGCTGCAAGTCAATGACTGGATGCAACCTGCTGGGTTTCTAACCAATCTGTCTGAATGATTTGACAGAATTTACTTTGTAAAATGCCTTGAGGTGATGTGTTGTGAATTGGCACTATATAGATAAACTGAATGGAATGCATTTCATTTAACAGTTTAACAGAATTTACTAACCTGGCCAGCCAGATTGATAATGTGTAGCACTCTAGTTCTGCACATTATCAATCTGGGTAACTGCTACATTTGACTCCGTATGGTGAAAGAAGGGAATTTCAGTAGAATTCTCTGAGCTAATTGGGCGAAGCAACACCTAGTGCCCGCCTACCAAAAGTTGGGTTTAGTCAATCATGGTACCAAATTAAAATGAAAGCAGCAGACGTTATAAGAAACCTCGAGAAGGTAAGCTAGTCAAGCCACTTCTTGCTGTTCTTTCAAAAATGAAATCAAAACAGATGTGATAGCAGCAGCTACCCGTGCATCATCCTGCGCTGCCATGTTTGTGTTGGTTCAGCTGTGGGCTCAGCCGCTCTAGCTGGTATGTCCTGCCTTAAACCTCAATACTGCAACATGATTGGTCCAAACAATTTCTGGTACGGACATAAACGCTTGAAGCTGGAGCAGTACAAGATGGATTCTCATTTTGTGAACACACAAATACCACGAGAATTCAGCTTGCAGGCAAGGTAAAGAATTCAGGAGATGCAGCTAAAACTTAATCCAACTACTCATCCAATTTTAATGAAGAAACACAGCCCGATATCAAACATTTACAGTTATCCACATGGTCAAGCCCATGCAATGTTGTAAATTCTACAGAACCAAGAGCGCACAGATACATTGGATTCAGTCAGAAGAAAATAGTTTCATTCAATGACTGAACTGGAGGCAGGAGCATGTTACAGCATACGGCTGCATAGAAAGACTTCTGAGCAGTGTTGGAAAGACAGGTCAGGCAGGTGATAAACTTTAACTGAATTAACCCTTCTTGTATGAACTGAACAATTTGAAGAGATGCTAAAACATAAGAAGAAACCATTTAACATTTCATCTTACCTCCATGAGCAGTACTTGGAGGACTTCTTGAACTTAAAGGCAGAACGGGACAGGGTATTCCTTGGCAACGGCCTGGTGGGAGGGGAGTAGACTGAGCCTGTAGCCATGGTGTAGCCAGGAGTGGCTGTGGAGAAGAGAGGGGTGGTGCCTGTACCTGTTTTAAAGAGGAAGTGCCTGAAAAGTAAAACCAGAGAGAGCAAGAGAATTTAGTTGTAATTACTCACATGACCGTTTACATCCATAGACAGCAAAATCAGCAAACTACTGTCCCGCATAGTTAATCAGTTTGCCCCCCCCTGACGGCAATGCTAGGTAATTGACTGGTACACTAACTAGCAATAACCCAATGGCTATGACGTTGTTTCCTGTGAAGTATGTGCCATACCTTTCTACACTGCAGTTAAAGTTCCTGGGCCTAAAGAACAAAACGTTTTATTAGGGGAAACTGGTTAGCAGTGACCCACACTTCTAGAAATCTCTAAAAGTGAGAAGTCACTAAAAGTGCATTTCTGGACCACTGTCCTCGATGCGTCTGTCCCGGTTTGACTCCCAACCCGTGGACCTTTGCTGCATGTCTTCACCCTCTCTCCCAACCCTATTTCCTGTCAGTCCACTCTCATATGTCTCTAGTGCCACAAAATAATAATTATAATGATAATAATAAAAAATAAAGTGTGCTTCTTAAAAGAATATGGAAGTCCAATCTCAAACTGGACACAATATAGCAGGATCTGGACCTGCTTGTTTCTATGATATGAATGAATTGTGGGTGCAGTCAGCAACGGCTTCATAGCGACTTCAACATTCCCAGAAATCTTTCACCATATAGCTTCTCAGCTCTGTAAAATCAGTCAGCTGAATAGTCTGTGTTCAAGAACATTTATATGATGCGCTTACTTAAAATTCCCATTTTCAGTGGCTCATTGTCAATAAAAGCACACATTTTTTTTCAGTGCCAACTTAAATTTAAATGTCTGGGTCAATCTAAGAAGGGCCACAGTCTTTGTCACCTTTTCCAAAGAAGCTAACCTCGAGAATAGCCCACGTGAGAAGTAAAGTCCTTTCTCACACTGAAAGCTGAAACTGATTGCTACCACAGACATGTCAAAATTATTCAATTATTCAAATTTGTTTAACAAGCTCTACATGTTCAAAGAGTTTTCAGGTTCAATTTCATTGGTAGGCATGTAAGTCTTGTTTGAGACAATTAATATCTGTGCACTTTTAATTGACAAGGAAAGATAAATGTTGTCAGGATCAGAAATTAAACTTTTATCTTGCTGTGCTCAAAGCTGTCCAGATGTTCTAATGCCGTGACAACAAAGAACAGTCGCGTTTGTGACATCTGGGTGGAAAAATTTGATTCTTACTAAATAAGTCCAGTTTCTTTTACAAATACTCATTTAACTCCAGGTTCACATTTTATAGTAATGTACAGCCTTTGTATCATAGACACCCCTGAAGTCTATAATTTGTATAAATCTGCTAAAATACCCTGATATTTTAATTATGAGACAGTTGGAAGTCCCCAAACAACATCAAATTCAGAATCCAGTAAGTTAGTAAAAAAACATTTTGCACTCCTGATGGTTTATATCTTGTTAAACCAGTCATACAAATAGTATTATCATACACTTGGCTTGTAAATATTGTCTTCGATCGTGAAGAAGCTAATTGTTTGAATGTTTATTTCTTATAGTATAGTAAGGAATGTGGATTAATAATGCGCACAATGGTACAACAATATTTTGTTGAGGTACCTTTTGACTGAATTTCAGATTTTTATTCTTAATGTGTTCCTATCTTGCATCAATTATAGAGCAGTTTATGACATGAAATAAAGTCCAGCTGTCCTAGTAGTCTCGTCTTTGCATTTGAATCTTTTAGCTAAAGCCAGAGTTTGCAAAGTACAATAGAAATGTATCTTCCTCCTGGTTTGCACAAGGAAATCCCACTTTAGATAAAACATTATGTTTGTTTTATGTGCTCACACACTGCAGCGAGGTAAATGTGTCTTTATTTTCCACTCCCTACCTTTTCCCACAGCTCTCATTGTAAAAGATTAGATGGAATTTACATAGTTACGATTGCATATTTTGTCTTGTACAGTGGAAATAACAACAGCGGCAACAGAGAATGTTATCTTATAAAAGTAAATTCTTGTTTATAAAGTGTGTATTTGTTGTACTATTAATGTTACTGTGTTGAACTACTAACTAAAATTTGGCTTCCTAAATAACAAATTAGAGCTTGCAGAACAAGTTAAAGGCCTAATTCGACTGTGAGGGATTTTCTAATTTTACTACACCAGATTCTTGAACTAGTTCCACAAAGGGACAATATGTTATATAAGGAATAATTTCATATGAGCTTCAACATGAAAGGCAAACAGCGTTTTTTATTCCAAAAAGCCCGACATTACCCAGCTGGAGAAAATTACTGGCACATACATGTATGCCTGCAGCAAATTACCGAGGTCACAATGTCTAATTAATGACAGGACCCTGGCTAACGAGCCTCTATAATTACAATTAGAGTGCTCTCTAACAAGGCTGTGTGATTAACAATTAGAACCTATTATAACAAGGGTCCCTCAATTAATACCTGCCACTAGGCAAGATGTGAAGATGGAGAGAACAAAAAGGGGATGGGAAAAAAGGATGCAGGGTGTAGAAGGGGAGTGAGTGAATGAGAACGAGCCTATGTCGGGTTTGAACCTCCAGGAATTCTTTAAGTATTTAGTGCTGGGCGTGAGATGTACTCTGTTCATTGATCAAACAGCAACCCACTTCATCAAGGTTTATGTTTCACATGATGTGGAGAGCCAGATCTCTCACTGATTGAACTTCTTTAGATTGCACTAATGCCAGAATTACAATAAAGGAAAATCTCATCTTCAGTTTAAACAAGCACGGACATTTTCATCCGCTGACAAAATGAAAGATAAACAAGTTTCCGTTTCAGAGGGAACAGCTCTGAATCCTGAGAAATATTTTCACCCTGAAGCTAAAGGGGAAACAGTTTTCTCAGATGACATTTTATGTGATGCAGGCTTTGGGAGAAACGATCAGTTTAATATAGCAACTTAATAAGTGTGGACTTAATGTTAGAATTGCTGGTTAAGAGTCACAGAAAAGCCAAGAGTGCCACTGGACTGCTGTGAATGTTTTAAATGCTAAAGTGGTTCCTTTTACTGTTGCTTGGGGCCTTCAGCTCTGCTTGCTCCTATCGGCTAGTTGGTGCCATTTACAGCGACGTCCCTGCTGTGAGTCAGACCCCGCCCCGATCCTCTCTGCTAATTAGAGGAACTTTGGGATATTGTTTAACCAATTCCAAACACACTAAAACTAATACACTATGTCAGAGTTGATATTTTTCACTATCCTTTTAACAACACTTCCAGATCTGTCCATCATGAAGCTCTAATTACCTTTGGCTGGAAAACTGGAAAGCCTTGAAGCCAATAAACCACATTGATGTATAAAAACACAGCTGTGAAAGTAACACAGACGATAAAAAAAAAAAATCTTACCAGGGTGTCAGAGAAGGCACACATGCAGAAATGGGATAGCTTATGCTTTGCTATGCTTGGAGAGTTGAGTATGATGAAATAAAGTAAAATGACCATGATTCTTAGCTGTTTCTTCTCACGTTAACAAGGCAACAGAGAAATTTGTCATGGTTAACCGAAAACACAGGAAGAGAAGTAACGATTGTTCTTGCAGACATTTACAAGCAGACAATGAGTTTACGCTAAGTCTCATATTCATGGGAAGAAAATCTCTTTGCTCCCTTGCTTTGGAATATACTAAAATAAAGGGTAAAACTACACAATTAAACCTGAGAACAGATAAGGTGAGGAGGAGAGTGAGGGAAATACTGTACACAAGAAGCGGTTTAAAGTCTGTTTGGCTAAGATGGCACAACGCAGGGATAAATTTGGCATGGCTTCCATAACAGTGAGTTGCTATGACATAATAGGCTGCGCATTAGCTGCAGCTCAGGGCCATGGTTTGTTGTGTTGATAGTGTCGTGACTGTTCTTATCCCACCTAGTCCAATTTTCATCACAAACTGTGATGGAGAAAAACCAGGAACAGCCTAACGCCTCACTGTCTGCAAAGTTTCTAGCCTACTGAGGCAGAGAAAGGACACTGTATGAACGTGACACTGAAGTAGCGAGAAGTGGCCTCTTCAAATAAAGTAATTGGCTCAGCAGAGAGAGCAGGTCACATATTGTAGGAAAAAGAAGAACAAATGCATGGTACCTTCTAACTCTTTTCACAACTGATGGTTAATTTTTTGAGAATCTGTTCAAAGTCTATGTAAAAAGTTTTTGGGTGCATGACTGCAATACATGTTATCTACCAGCAGGAGGATCTGTGGTCAGACACTGACATTTGTAATCAAATTATTTATTTATTTATTAATTTATCGTTAAACATTATGCCTTAACAATGAAAAGTCTGTGGCATATTTAATATAAGAAAGTTAAAAAAGTATCAAAAGTATTAAAAGTATTATAAGTATTACCATATCATTACATGCATGTGTATGCAGATGGTAATCCAGTATACTGCTTTAGGTTTAAAGGGAGCTTTAACTATTGATACTGGACCGCCCTCATGCTCGAGGACTCAGTTGGTTGTGAACTGCTGAATAGCTGCCCTGCAAGGATACAAAAGAAACAGGAAACATAAGGACAGAGTAAAAAATGTTGTCCTTAGAGGAAGAAATAATTGCTCCTGATTTGAACATAGTTGTACCCCATTCCTCTTTTTCAGTTTGCCTGATGACATTGAGAGATACAAAAGTGTTCCAACTCTACATAGCCTTATGAAGGATATAAATTATTATTCTTTTATTGAAAAGTGTGTAAATTGCAGGTAAAACATTTAATGAAAACATTTTTGAATTGTTAGGAAAATGCATTTAGTCTTTCTCTGAAAGATGCTGGTGATAGAACATGAGAAAAGCTCAGAGTACAGGGCCTGTGTTTATCTGCGAGTGTATATAATCAGACAGAGTGTGGGGATAATCAAGTGTAAAATGACTGGAACCACAGTCTGTAGAGCTGAGTGAAGCATGTTGTCAACCAGAACTAATCTGATAGGCCTTTAATAACAGCAGCCCTTCAGATGTGCAAGTCTAGAATCAGCATTTACATTCCATTAGTACTATTTACAGTGGGATGACAACTGAAGCAACACCAGGAGGATTAGAACAATGTTGGCATGTATGTATGAGTGTGTGTGTGTGTGTGTGCGTGTGTGTGTGTGTGTGTGTGTGTTTGTGTTAGCTGGCAAAATTGACTCAGTTTGTGTGTTTCCCTCAAACAATGATTGTAACTGCTCTTTGGATTGATGCATAACATATATCTGCCATAAAAAACACTATTAAATTAATAAATCTGCCTTTTTCTTTGAAATCCTACCCACAGATTTTATTTTCAGTCCGTAGCTCTGTAATTAACTTAAATACCAACAGAAACAGTGCTTCTTCACAGAGATTCCCTGTTGGTTATGCACGCAGAGCCACCAGACTCCTTCCGGTACATCATGTCATTCTGCATTGTGTCTCAGGAACAGGGATTAGCTGGACAACAGGTTCACTCTCATCTGTAGGTGTCTTTGGAATGTTTTCAAAAAGTAGGAGCCATTGAGCGATTATTAGTGGCGTCACATCTTGTTTGGCAGTTCTGATAAATCCTTGAAAAACTTTTCTACCATTTTTGAACATTTATTCTGTATAAACCATCGATAAAACACAAACATGTTTGTTTTGTTGATGGTTTATACAGAATAAATATAAAAATGTAGAAAAAGCTTTTCAAGGATTTATCAGGTGCTGATTTATTTACATCAGGAGAACCTGGTACATGGGATGGGAAATACACTTAATATTAATAATCTGTCCTAAATCATGTCTAAAATGGCTTTAAGTCTTCTTAGCCGTCTAGGAACTCCAGATGCAGATTGTTAAATTAAAACCACCACATATGTCGACACTCATACATTTTTACAAGGAAGCAATAGTCTAAGGTTTTCCCAGAACACGCCCCCATGTGTGCCTAACAGACATCTGCTTCTGCATGATCCAGTGACCAGTTGTGTCCCAACAGGTGGCCGCTCATCAGACTGTGTGGAGCATGTGTCGATAGCTTTCTAAGCCAACAGAATCCGTCTTTGACATAATGTCTGTGAATTATTACCTCTAATGAGAACATTTACACTCTCTTGTCACATACCACATTAATCTGCCTTTCATGGGCCAGCCCCAATAAATTTCTGTGACACTGACTTATTCTGGCTCTGTGTGTCTCTTCTTGCAGAAAGCTGCCACTCATGATATCTGTTACACTGACAAATGCCAGGTCTAACATGAGTGGCGGTGACAACATTGTTTCACTAAAATGACCAAATAAATTCCATCGCTGTCTTCATAAGCACTGGCAGAGTTGAAACTGAATAATCAGATTTGCAATTAGTTTAACCACTGTTGCCTTTATTGAGTGGCTTCTTTTGAAAACAATCCAATTGACCATATTTTAGGAGAACGTTGGGGGATATCATAAATGTGCATCCAAAGTCAATTTGTGGATGATTTTTTTTGAAAACAATTTCATATACACTGCATTTTACAGAAGGTAGAAAAAACAACAACACTGCTGATGATGTGGCTGCAGCACCTGTTCTGATCAGCCTTATTTTCAGCATGGCACAGGCACTCCAGCTATTCAAGAGCTGGTTTTAGTTACCATGGTGATACAGTTTCAGACCAAACAGTCTGGGTTAAGCTTTGGGTTTGCTTTTTCCAGCCTCACTCATGCTCACATCTTGTGTCATTATGATTAAAAGAAAAGATGGATTTGTTGTGTTGGGAGGTTTTCTTACTTTTTGAAAGCAGTCAGCAGTTCATCTGGGCCTTGCATAAATAAGTCGACCAGTCACACAGGAAACCATATGTGTCACTGGTACACATAAAATGGTACCAGTGGCCACATAAAATCTCAGTGGCGAGTCTGTATACTATATCTTGTGACACAGATTAATTTGTAAAAAGTCCAATTCAAAATGATGGACAACAGTTTTTATTATCATTGGGATTTAATAAAGAGTAAGGAAAGCTTTTTGACTTAAGTTAAAAAAAGATGTTTATCAAAACGACTCCGATTTCTGTCCAAAAAAGCAGCAATAATAACAATAAAATGTATTGTAGAATACATCTGCTATTCTTACCTACAAATATTTTGAAAGACAATCTAGTTCTTGAGGAACCCAAAGCAATCTTGAAGAGAACTGACACTCAGGTGAAGGTTCCCCTTTTGGCAGAACAATGATTCTGAGGCCACTGCTAGAGAAACGCCTGAGTAGCTTAGGCTGCTGTCACACCATTTCCTATCTCACCGTGTGCAGCGGCACAATACACTGAACTGCTGTCTCCACTGCAATGTTAGTATGTAGAACATCACAACCGCAATGGAGTGATGGAGGCAATGTTTGGTTGGCTAATCTATTTCAGTTTCCCTACATTCCTGTATTTGGCCAGTTCCTCCTGATTTTTATGACCCAATACAGAGTTTGGGTTTAGTGAACTAGAAGTTAGACCTGACACAGAGTGGTGGGGTTACTGTGACGGAAGAAAAAATTGAGATGTGAGGAAGTTGTGGGCTAATCACAACTGATACTGTTATCACAATATTCATCAAGATTTTAGGTAGGATAGGAAACGGTGTGACAGCAAGGCCAAGTTCCCACTGCAGGCAAATGGGCCCACATCTGATTTTTTCAGGATCAAGTGACCAAGTCAGACTTCTTAGAACTAGTGCGAGTGCTTAGATCTGGCCAGATTTGAGCCCATCTGTGGTCCTGAATCAGACTTGTATCTGACTTCTAAATGTGGCTCTAGGGGAACAACCAAAGCGGATTTGATGTGACTTTGACGTCACTTTCCATCGACACTTATCACCACCTTGCGCCGACGTTAAGTGATAGCAGTTAGAATTAGCAAGAACGGCAGCGGCTCTAATACTGTACAGTGGAGAGACAGCGAGATGTTAGACCTTATTAAAATTTGCACCAAAACCTCTATTGAAGTCAAATTGCTCATATAGGAAGCATTCGGAAGAGGGATGTAGCGCATGGTCGTGTAAAATCTGTGTACAGTCCTGCACACAGAGGATGTTGCCAAAGAGGTTACCCAGCGTGTTGTAATCTGCAAAGCGATACGATGGATCACAATGAGTGTCCTGCCTTAGGAGTCGAGAGGAGAGGTGTGACATATATAATCAAAAGTTGCCCTTGACGTCCTACAGTTCTGAATGAACTCTGTCTCTGTGAAGTTTTTGACATCCCTGCCCCAACATTCCTGGCTGCGTCTGTGCTAAACTGTCAGCCAAAGCTGCGTAAAACACCAGAATACAGAGTTACACTCTCTTTTTATTCAGCCTTTCCCCCTCAGCACCCACTGACAAAATAAATGGCTACTGTTGCACACTTAAAACCACAAAACCTATTTGCTGCCAGTTTGCTGGACCAAAGCATGCTGGGTATGTACTCATCATTTTTGTTCTTTTGCGCATGTGGGCCAGTTTGGAGCCGCGAACAGTTCACACAGGACTCAGATATAGGCAACATATAAAAAATCAACAACAAAAAAACAGATATCTGGAAAAAAAATGGCTTTGACCATTAAGGCATGCAGTGTGAACGTAGGAATATAGTCCAGCCATATTGCTAAGTGTCTCGTGTAACGTACAATGCATGCTAATAGCATCTAAATGTTAGGAAATGTGCCACATGCTGTGGAACATCAAGTCCTGTCAAGGCCATTCTCATGCATCCCCATTTCATTAAGTGTTTGTGTAATAGGATGAAGGGTGTAAAACTCACAGTGCTCTACTGCATAAGGACAGTTTATGCTACCTTTGTTGTGACATTAATGCCTTTTCATCTTTAAAGGATCAGGTGACCATCTGGGATTTAAAGTTAAATTCTTCTAAGAGCTTCTAAGTGGTCCACTCATTAACTACATTAATCAAGAAGCAGATCGGGCTGCCGTCAGTTGGAGCACCTCCAAGAATACAGAAAGCCAAGCTGAGTCAATCTCCGTCAGTGCAGACAGAGGAGCATAGCATGAGATTAAGTCATGCTATTATTTCAGCTGCATTTTTCTAAATGCTGTAGCAGTGACGCATATGTGTAGTATATGTGGCGTCTCAGAGATGTGAAACTCATCCAACACAAACTTTGGGACTCATCCAAAAGTTCTGTGACAGCCTGGACTTGCCAGAGATCAGTTTTATAATGCAGCAGTATCAGATGCTGCTGGAGCAATATTTACCTAAAGCACCGTATCTTCCTAGGAAATTAAACACAAGGAAGACAAGCAATAGCATGAAAGGGATATTAAGGGACAATTTGAAGCAAAATTACAGTTAAAGTTGGTGATGAGGTAGATTGCTACATACCAGCAAGTCCCCGGGACAAAATATAGGCACTTACCCTAAATATGAGGTCTGTATAATTTCTGCCTTTGATGCAAATCATACAGTAATGTCTAGAAATTCCACTTAGTGAGGCAACAATATAGGAAATTGATATAGATGAATATTTTTGCAGTCTGTTGTATGATCAAGTTATTATTTTCAAAAAGCATAGAACTGATCAATAAAAATAACTGAACTCCTTGGGTACACTTCTATAACTTCTTATCAAAAAGAAACATTATTTACATATAATTTACCCACACTGTGTTTATATACACTATGTTATAGTAGTACAGATGCATTGTCCATGTTCATTGTAGAGACCATCTAATTTAAGAGCAGGTGGCTGTTTTTTACATTATGGAGGAGGCCAGGAAACAATACCAGTGCAGAATATTTATTTTAAATTACCTCAGAATTTAATTTGGACTTTCCCCCCAAGGCATAGATCTCCTATGCCAAAGCTAAAAATGTCTTTTTTCTGGTTTTCTGTCGTATCTCTCAAGGGACGGTCATCTAACAACTGGATAAAAATGTGCCTTGAAATAGCATGAAATGTGATCCAGACACATTCAAAAGAAAGTAATCTAAACCAGAAAGATGCTGCTCCTGCTATATTAGACTGTTGACTTGTTTCTTTGACCACCTTTAGACAAAGTTTTTATCTTTAGCTCAAATTATTACAGAACTATACACTGAAAAATAACAAAAAGGACCCTTAGTGAGACCTAACAAACCACATCCCCAACCCATCCAGACCGATGCTCAGAGCAATAGCAAACATGCGCAGCTTCTGGACTGTATTGCATAGCTAGCCGGCCAGCTGATAGAGAGCTTTGGGAGAAGGGTGTGAAGACAACATTACATCTGGTGTCTGTCACAACAAAGGCTGCTTCAGAACAAATCCCTCTGAGTTTTAGGTAATTATGAACGTTGAAGTATCTCCATTAACTTTAGTCCATGAAGATATTTACGCTCTTAACTAAAGGGCTTCCTAAGTCTCTCATAACGTCTTCATAGCAGAACTCTCTGTGCTGCTGGGTGGGGGATTTCTTACCTGAGCAGATCCCAGGCATGTGCTAACCCTGACACTGTCACATTGCACTTGTACAGTTGGGCCTGCATATAGCGGTGTGGTTTCCTCCTGGCCTTTAGCTTTGCTTACCGAACAACATGAGGTGTCTTACTGGCGGAGAGAACCAGGCTGCCTGAGAGTACGACTCTAAAATGATCTTTCTGTCTGCCCAGTGAATGAATACAAGAGTCAGTACAATCTCCATCTTTCAGGACTTTCACTGCAGTTGTAAAATTGCATTAAAGGATTTTGAAAATATTTTCAACCAAACAGAGACTTAAACCTTCTTTTCTCAGTATTTTCTCTCTTGGAGAGCATGTTCAGCCTTTGCTTGAAATCAGACATAAATTAGAAACGGGTCAGTTTTTACAGCGTATTAAGTTCAACTTCCATTTGTCTCACCAAAGCATGGAGAATAATAGACTTCTAATGTTCTGGTCGGTTTAAGGTAAAATTACAGGTTCATGACATTAAGATACTGATACAAGAATTTAAAACAAAGATGTTTAATAGGATTCAAATCATCTTGTTTAAAATGGAAAACAACAATATGATATGGGATAGTACAGTTTTAATTTCTCATCTCTCACTGAGCACATGTATAGCACGCTGATATTCGCTGGTTAATTAATCAGGCTATCTGCTTGCACAGAGCCTGTAGTCAGCTGCTTGCCAACTACTGCTCAAAAGGGGACATAATATCCTTTTAAAGTTATTCCTTTTCACATTGAAATCATTCAGTTGTGGTCTATATAAAGTCAAGCTGCTATGCGTCTGAATTCCTTGTTAATTTCCCCCCACATTATACCTTTTTGCCCTTCTTCAGAGGCGCGTTTGAGAGCAGCTCATCCACTTGTAGCTTCAGCACCCTTTCAGCGTGGACTACAAAATCGCTCTGATAATTAAAAATGGTGGATTCCCGAGACTGGTAAACTGGAAGTCCATGAATCTGTTTAGCAGTTCTGCAGCAAATACTGGGACGGAATAGTTAAAAAAAAAAACATAATAAAAAACAGCTTAAAGAATATGATCCAAAAACAATATAAAGATATCTACGCAGCTCCTGGACAGACCACATTCACATTTTCTGCACTTCTAGAGACTCCAAGTACACAACAAGATGTATTTAAGGATTAAAAAACTGTATTTTACATGATATGTCCCCTTTATAAACAATGTTACCTTAATGAGAGTGATGGCTGACAACCCTTTAGTTTCCACAGCATCACTGTCTATGTTCTGTGCCAAGCAGCAGTTAGCAGCAATAGATGGGGGAGAGGCTGTGCTGCATTAGTCTATGCTCCACACACCAAGAAATAAATTGTCTCATTCCAGCACTTCTTCTGGCATCTCAGTAAAAGTACTTTTAACCACAGGAACTGTGAGAGTTCCTGTGGTTTTAATGATATCATAACTTTTTAGAACCTTGGTTTCCCTTGACAGCTGTAACCTGTCCATGGTTAGTCTGGTCATTTACAGTTAAGACCAAAAATTATTCATACCCCTGGCAAACTTAGGTTTAATTTGATTAATAGGTTCCTTTTGACTGAAAGTAATATTGATATTTTGGAGTCCCAACATGAACCTGATACAGAAACTGAGCTGGAAGTTAAAGATTAGGGTGATGGAAAGGAAGCTTCCACCCTCAAAGACTTGGAGCTCATTGCCAAAGATAAATTGGCAAAAGCAGTGGAAACAGCAAAACAGCTGCTCAGTAGTTATAAAAGCGTATTATTACTGTAATGTCAATAAATATTAACTTTTTTTTCATTAATTATTAAGCATTATTATTTTTGACATCCCATTTTTTAAAAAGTGAGACGTAACTTAGAAAACTGATGAAATAGATAACTTTTTCATTGTCCTTTTAAATTGTTTTATTAACTTTTCAGAGATGCCTCTCTCATTTCCTATCAGAAACAAACCTCTTGGCTGAATGACCAGAATTTGAAGTCTAAATCTGCCAGGAGTTTGAATATCTTTGGGCTAAATTGTAGCTGTAGTATTTTTATTAGGTGCAAAACTCCATTGCAAATTCCGTGTGTCCTTACGCTAACCATAACTCTTCAGTGGACAACATTCATCAGTCAATTTATCCATCCACACGCTCACGTACATCAACAGACAGGAATAAAGGTCAGTGTCCTGGCTGCGCTTCATTCACCAGGAGAGTTTGACGACACTGACCTGACACGGCTCATATGAAAGGTGCCGTCAGACTGAGTCTCATTACCTTGTTTCCAGAGGCACATTGCTACCCAGCACCCAGCTGTCCTGCAGCGGGACGCTCTCAGGGGGCGTGGTCTGCAGCTCGGCTGGTGATTGGCCGGCCACGGGGGCCGGACTTCCAGAAGGAGGGGTTAGTTGCCGCGACGAATTCAGGTTCTGGCCAACGTGGTGCGTTGATCCCAAGGCTTGGTTTAGAGCCGTCACTGAGGGCTGTTGGCGGTGGGGCGGCGGTACGGGAGGCAAGGACGGGCCATGGTGGTTTGATGGTTGTTCTGTTAACAAGAACACAAGACCGGGGTTAAGGAATCGCCACAATTCACCCGGTCAGCGTCCCAATCAGCAACCAAGCTTCTCTAAGGTACTACGCTTTGGTTAAGGAGCTTTGTGTTGAGAAACATTAACACTCAAATGAAACTTTCCCTATCATACAGATTTCAGGTCTTTTTGGGGTTTAAGCGGAATCAAAGTTAGAACCAACTTAATCCATCCATTTTATTAAAATGCTGCCATAAATCACTCATTATATTACACCATCATTAATGGTCACACCAAGGAGTCCAACAATTCCTTAACACAAACGATGACTTCACAGAGAGCCATACTGTTACACAGAGAAGGAAGGAAGGAAGGAAGGAAGGAAGGAAGGAAGGAAGGAAGGAAGGAAGGAAGGAAGGAAGGGTGGTGCTTACTGGGAACATTTGCAGACTGTTTAGGAGCCCTGGTAACACACACAGTCACCTCAGATATTAACTATCACTACTAGAGTTCTGATGTCAGCATTAATGAACTGCAGATCAGATTTACATGTTGCTGCTTCACTTAACCATGCTGAATACTGATGAGAGACTGGCGGTCACAAATCACTGTTGGGTTTTTTGTAAAAATATTTACTTAAAGCTGACCTGCCTTTAGCTTCTCTGTTGCTTTTTTTCCTGCTGCTTTTCCGCTCCTTTGTCTGTCCTCTGGGTGCTCTGAGTAAAATGAATGGCAACGCAAGATTTGATTTGCATAAAGAGCATCACATCTCCATTTCCCAGCCCTGCTGTTATTTTGTCTAAGCAGCCTTCGCTGGAGCGAACAGGAAACAAAGACAGAAGAGTGGGGACGCATACAGGAGCAGAGGGGTGGAAGAAGGAGGACTTTGTGGTCGGAGATGAAGTGTTCACACTTTCATCTGCTTCAGAATTTCTCTCTCTCCATATGCCGTACTGATAACTGATTGATTGTTTCAGTTTTATAAAGCGGAAAAGATAAATGCTGCAAACAAACCAAACATACACACTGATTGGTTGGTTACTGATTCGTTATTAAAACTCATTTTATGCAATCACTGCAAATGTAATTCTAAACATCTTTTTTGCACCCATAAGATGGAAATGAGAACATAAACACATCCTTCCTCGTTCTGTGTGTTTGATGAAAAATCTCATTTCGAGGTAATTTGTAAGTACAGCTGACAGAGATAGACTCAATTATCGTTGTGTTTGGCAGTAGAGCTGCGGAGATAACCTGATCCTTAGATGCCGATTCTGTCTGCTGAAGAGGACAGTGTTGTGCGGATGGGGAAAATGTTAACACATTTAGAGAAATATGCAGATATGTTTGATTTCACTTGTAGAAGTGGGAGGAAATATGTTTGTCCATTTGTGTTGCTACACCTCTTAAAACTTCTGCATTATTTCCCAAACACTGGGGTTAAACTGTTGCAACTGAGGCGGTGTAGTTCGACCAAACTGTTCGCCAAAAACCACTGGTTGGTTTAGAGAAGAGACAAAATTCTTCATTCTACACATGCTGCCGTTTTTATCAAGACAGTGAATGGATCAGAACCTCAGAACTTCTTCCACAGGATCACATAAAGAATGGTGAGATGATGTTAATGCCAGTGGGTCGGGTAACTAAATCTAGTTCAAACTAGAGAACCACTTTGTTAGCCTTTTACCTGGGAGGTCATTACCACATGCTACTCTACAGGATAATGTTCAACATTCACACTATAATCAAAAGAATTGCTCACCAGGTAAATACTGTATAAATACATTCCTGGTTCCAATTGTGTTTGAACATGATCTGTTTTTGCTGAATAAATGTAATAGTTCATTGAATTTCTAAGTTGTGAGCAAATATGCTCTGGGCAAAACAAAAACAAGCATCTTCTCAGTAAAAGGTTTCCTCAGGCATTATGAGATTGTTTTATTTTCTTATTCTTACCAATTTAATGGCTAGTTGTAGTAAATAAAAAAAAACATTACCTCCAATCAAAAAAATCACTTGTTTACTAATCTGAGTCCTTCTTCTTCTTCTTATGTATTATTATTCTTGTCAGCCCACCTTTTGGTAGATCTTGATGTTTAGCCCATTTTTGGGTTGAACACCTAACCCAGGATACCGGCTCGACTTTATCACCAGGCCAGCTGACAGCTTTGCTAGGGCCCGGGACAACACAGTCTTTTTGGGCCCCCCCTCTACACCTGCCGCCACCACACACACACACACACACACACACACACACACGCGTGCGCGCACGCACACACAAACAAAAGAAGTCAACTTAACTGTATACTTCATTCTCATATGTCTTTTATTTTATTCTATAACCTGCTGTGTTACAGAAATATTGTTTTTGTCCTCCAAACAAGTCTTAGATGACTTCACTTCATAAATGTGGTTAGACCCTCTTAATCTGCTGGCAGTTCATTTGCCTTCTCTGAGAAAGGCTTCTTTTTTGCCATTAAACGCACAACATTCACTCGATCAGAATCAGTCATTTTCGTTGGCCATAATACGGGATCATTGAAATCGACAGCGTGATCCATCTCTGAGCCACTATGCTCAGACTATCCGATCGGGCAACAACCCCCCCCCCCCCCCCCCACCCTCTGAGGAGGAGACAGAGAGAGATGGATCTCTCTGTCTCCTCCTCAAACACACGCAGGATTGCCCCCCCGAAGCCACATATTGCGATGGGAGAACTGCTACGTTGTCCTCCTTTCTCTCTGTCCACCAAGCTCCCCGCCTCAGCTGGCTCTGTCAGACTGAACCTGGACCTCTGACCTCTCTCTGCTTTCTGTTCTTTTGGCGCTAAACTCAAGTATTTCCGTAAAAGAAAAGGTGTTTTTTTTCCCTTACACTAGTTAGCGGATGCTATACTTTAAAATCACATTGATAAACACATTGCTTCTTACCTGGCTCTGGATGGGCATCATTCCTCTGCAATTCCGTTCCTAGACCTGTTCCTAACTCATCCTCAGTTTTTAAAAAATATTTACTCATAAAATCCCTCGAGCCTTTGGTGTCATCTTCTCTTTTTCTCTCCTCTTTTCATTTCTGTGCGCCGGACATCTAAAAACCTGACATTCTTAGTTTGCAGCGGAACGAACTTTCAAAGTTGCAGCCAGCCGTCCTAAGTGGTCAAACCATTTTATGTTGGGGTGGGGTGGAGTTCTAATGGTCCCTTATTTAAAGAAAACATATTATATATACCTAATGCAGATATATATGTATATATTTAGTTACTCTAATATTAAATATTTTTCACACAAATATTTTCTGAAAAATTACTTTGGCTGTATTTTAATGGTCAGAGTGTCAGTTTTGCCCCCCCCCTCTCTGTCCTGGGCCCGGGACAATGGACCCGTTTGTCCCCCCCTGTCAGCGGGTGTGCTTATAACCCAAAACTGTTGTGCTTAATCAACCCAACACTGGATCTGTCCATACTTGGTCCTGAAAGGCTAGCTCATGCAAAAAGAAATGCAAGTCATCTGTCTGATAATTCTTTAGTATCAGGATGTTTGAAAGCTAGATTTTTTTGAGTAAAAGGAGCGTGTCATTATGTGTGCTGAAAGGATCATGGTCAATGGAACCTGACCCTGCTTTTACAACTGTTAATTTAGGAGCAAAAATAAAACCTAAATATATTCTGGGGAGAACATAACCTTCTTTGGTTCTCAATGCATCTAAAAAATTGTTTTTTAGCCACAGAACCTGGATAGCTTGGAACCACCAAGTCAGCCATGAAACCTGCTATAACCAAAGGTTTCTAGGTCAAATGTGAGCACATTTTTTGATTGACTACAATTTGATTATCGACAAAAGAATAGAGCCAAAATACCAGAGCAACTCTTTCAAAGAACGGCTGCAAAAGAGAAGAATCGTGGTGCTGAAAGGGCCCAGTCAAAGCTCAGCCTGGAACAATTGCTGTGGTGAGACCTTGAGGGAGCTGTACAGAAGGAAATACCTGCAGAGCTCAATCAGCTGAAGCAATGTTGAGCCAAAATACCTTCACAACAAAGTGATGACGCTGATGAAGTCATAGAAGTCATACAATGATTACTGAAGGTCATTGCTTCAACAACCCGATGAATCAAGGGGTACACTTCTTTTTTTTCCATTGCTCACAGGACCTTCGTTCTTTTCCGTTTCAGTCAAATAATGATAATGTCTTTTCAGAAATCTGACATTCTGGCAACAATTAGGTAGAAATGTGCTTCAGTTTGGAGTAGTGGCTGCCATCAGTGGAGAACTGCGTGGTGGATGTGGAAGCCCTGAATGTTTCTGGTACTAACAGGGTTTCCTTTTACCATAATGTTAACAGCAAGTAACCTTAAAGAGTACAAAATCAAATAAAGCGTCTGTGATCATGTGTGTTTATTGCCATCCTTCTACATTAGGACTACCTTCCTCCGGGGAGTTTCAGTTTCTAGGGCTCTGCTGGTCTTTGTAAAGTCTGAATCCAAGCTGCAGGAAGGAAGCCAGAGGTTTTCATGCCACTAAACACCAACATCAACAACAGGGATAGAAACATTTCTCTCATTTCCAAGATGGTCAGTGATGCAGTGACAGGAACTTGCAGAGTGTTTGGATTCTATACAAAATGATCCAATGTTTTGTCCTCAGTAAAACACATTTACTTTGTCACACCACACTAAACAGCTCCAACACTCCAAAGATGGCATAGAAGATGGTTCGTTATTGTGCTTTCCAGGTCCTGGGGTTGTCTGAATTTTATCATGGCATACCCACAATCAGCAGAGCCACCAAACTAGCAAATTAGACAGATTAATACACCTTATATCGTCCTACAACAGCTAAGGGAACTTTCACCCATAACAACATTAAACAGCGTCATAAAAAAACTGAACTGACTCTTTGAGGTCTTTTAAATGAAAAAAGTTTTTCGAGCTGGAGGGAGCCCACAGTTACAGTTACAGTTACCTCTCCCCCACATGTTGCTGCACACTGTTGGTCAGCTGGCTGAGAGAAGGCTCCAGTGTTTTTCATTTTCTCATGAGACAGGCAAATTTATCTTTTTGGAAATAGTGGCTGAAGCTATTATAACCTGATAAGCTGACCATTTAACTAGATAACATCTGCCTATTAGAGTCCTAGTGTTACTGTAAAGAGCAGATATTTTTAGCAGTAAGCACATTTCACTGACAACAGTTAATAACTAGCAAGTCTCTGTTCTGTATTTTTGGTTTACTATGGGTCAAAGTAACAGTGAATAAATGTTCTAAATGAAATGGTTACAACTCTAATTGACAACAGAAGGAATAACTTTTGCTTTTCTGTTTTAAATCAAAGAAGTTATGGCAAGGGATATCCTTTGTTTTGAAAGTTTGTATAAATAAAATGATATAATAAAACCATGGTATTCTTACACATTTCATGATGATTGCATACAAGCTGTGTTTAGGTGTATTTTATGGATAACCAGCAGGTAACAGGTGGATCTAATTGTGAGGCCACTAAGAGGGTCACACCTCTGCACTAAAACTGTTTCTACCTGCTGTAGAGCTCAGGAAAGAAGCAAAAAAAATTGTTTATTCCTAGAGTGAGAGACACAGAAGACAGAGGTTAAAGCAGTGAATGTGTGAACCAGGAGTAGATCTATCGTTAAATCCTCTTCAGGGTGTAAATCCTTATCTACGTAAATCTTCCAACGCACAAGCTTCCCAAATCTATCTTGCAAACTAATTCGCTAAACTGTATTGTCTTTGTTATTTAACACATACCAGTCTCACAAAATTAGAATATTGTGAAATAGTTTCAGATTTTTTGTCACTTATTTCAGAAAGTCAAACTCATATAATATGTGGATTTATTACACATAGAGGGAAACATTTCAACCCAACAAGGCAGATGACCTGAAGGCAGCTCTCAGAGCAACCTGGGTCTCCAGAACACCTCAGCAGAACCACAGGCTGATCACCTCCATGCCACATTGCATTGATGCAGTAATTCATGCAACAGGAGGCCCAACCAAGAATTGAGTGGATAGAAATGAACATAGTTCTCAGAAGTCTGACATTTCTATTTAAAACATCTTTTTTAGAAAACCTTGTGTAGACATTCTTATTTCAATGGATTCTGGGTTTTCATTATCTCTAAGCCATCAAAATGACAAGAAATGAAGCCTTGAAATTACTCTGTCTAATAAATCTATAAAGTTAGTTTCACTTTCAGAAATGAGCGACAAAGATATTGAACTTTTTCATAACATTTTTATTTTGTGAGATGCTTCTATATATTAGGTTTCTGATTGCTCTGGAGAATGTACCTTATTTCAGCACAAATATAAATATCCTCATCCAGAATGAATTAAAGGAGGATACATCAAAAGTGGAAGAAAAATAGCAGCAGTGAATATGTAGAGAAAAGCAATGGTGGATTATAAATAAAGATTGAAATAAAGAAATTCACCTCTGTGTGTTCAGCATGTGTTTATAATTTAAAAAATGCCCAATCTGAAAACATCTAGGCTAAATGCTGCCCAGTGGGGCTTTCTGGGTAGAGCCCAGACAGGTTTGTGATAAATGAAGTGAGCGAGAAAGCATCATCCTGTCACTGTAATGATTAGCTTCAACCCCACAGCAACAACGGAACAGCCCAGGAAAAACATTTCTGCTGGTGTTTAATTACTGATCAGCTCCACCTTTGTCCTCCCCTAATTTATTTTATGTTTTATTTTTGTCAAACTAGTGGCCCCTGGAAATGTAGTTAATGGGGGGTGGCTGGGGGACTGCAGGCCAGGATTAAAACCCAGGGACAGCCTTGTCGAAGACTTAGAGTCATGCACCCATCCTCCCCTAATTTCTAATCCTCCTCAACAATTTATTTAGAAGTAAAAAAACAACAACACACAATCTGAACAGAAACATACATGGGTTAAATTGCCTGATCAGATATGAGGCGTTTCTCATCCTGTTTTGACCTGCACACCACATTCACCTTGTAACGCATACACCAACTCAAAGATCAGGGTCAACATGGAGTTCACTTTCTTCCCTGAAGATAGTTTGGCGAGAGAAGTTCGATTCAACCTGATAACCTCTGGGTCGGAGATGCCCCCTCATGTTTGCTTACTGCGGACATTAAAGTCTGGTTAAAACAGTCTCAGTCTATCTAGTTCTGAGTTCCTGCTGATCCCAATCATTTTGAGCTCAGTTCTGTGCCATTCTGAAGAAGGATTTTGACTAACACTGGCTCTCAAAAGTGTACACACGCTGTTAAAATCTAGTCAGAACTAAAATCTAGTAAAAAAAAACTCAAATAAATGATTTTGTAGCAAAATTTTTTATGAAATATATAAAAAGTGACATTCTGCAATAAACTGGTTTCCAAAAAGTGTAAAACCTAAAATGAATCCATTTTCAGCCTTTCTTAGTAGTTAGCAGATAGTTTCCAAAGGATCTAAATGATTTTGACATACGAGGTAGCAGTGAAGAGGCGAGTCTAACAGCATTCTATATACACCATGGTACTATGGTCAACCTGGAGGAAGTATGAAACAATTATTCAGGATAAATGTACCATTAAAGCTGCAAATAGTTTTGAAATAATTTATCATGATCTGAATTTCAGAAGTCAGAAGCCTGAGTTTCCTGCGGTGTAATCGTGCATATCTGAATCCAAAGCAGGGCTATGATGATGAAAGCATGACTTTTGAACCAATAGGAAAATTCAACGGCAACAGCCACCGTTGAACCCTAAGAAGGCAGCACTAAGATGGGTTTAAAACAAATACTGCAGAAGTAAACATGTTCACATGAAAATAACATTAAAGCCCAGTTTATACAGTTTATCTGCAAAACAAAGTTGATTTTGGAGTGAGTTACACTTTAAGCATTGCTCTCAAAAATACTTCAGGCTTCAGAGTCTTGGGCTGATCACCTGACAATTATTAGGGAACCACTCCTTCATTTTGGCTACATCTGCAGAAATGTGCACAGAGAGCCCTAGGCTAAAATTAGTGGTGACATCACATCCTGTTGCACAGCTGACACTGATGGGGAAGGAGCAGAAACTACCCTCATGTAAACTGGGCAACTGAAATACCTGTGGCAGAACCATTCTGGTGTGACTGGGAAAGGAGCTTACTTATCACGTAAGGGTGAAGTAGCAGCTTTGATTCCAGTTTTCTCCACTGCTACATAATACTATGCCACTGAGCAAGGCACTAAACTCCAAGTTGCTTTAAAAGTCATAGTTTTTACAAATTTGCCTCTTTCCATTTATGTTACATAAATTTTAGAGGTACTGGAGACCATACCCTGGCTTTAAAGGGGCCTTAACAACAAATCCTTGATCAAGTTTGAAAAACAGACAAAAATACAAAAGTACCCCTGTGAAAAAGCAAATAATTGTCAAAAAAGGTGCCAAAAAGCAAAGGTAATAACAGATAAACTGGGTCTGATAAGAAAAAAGTTTCAGAAAGTCCAACAACTGCCAGTGACATTTATATGAAGTGAATTGAGAACAACATGAAGAACAGAGGCCCACAGAGAGACTCAGACACACGGAGAGAAAGACAAAGGCAAGGCCTGAGTGAGACGCTCAGAGAAAGAGGAGGACACAACCGATCCTGTAGGAAGTAAAAGAGTCGCTGAGATGCTAAGAGAGGTCAGCACAAGAGTTAAGACTCGTGTTTCCTGAAGCATGAAAACTCATTCCACCTCTGAGCTCCCAGCAAGAAGAGACAAGTGAGGCAGTCCTCTTTCCAAAGCGATGGGGAGTCTTTGTGGTGATAAGATGGAAAGTGCCTCTTACTGCTCAATAACCAACATGAGAGAACAGGTAAACGCATAAGGTGCATATACTGCAACAATAGCAGTATGTTATGGCCATAAATATCACACACATTAAACAACTGCTGTTTTGTAGCAGAGGTAAAAGCTGCTTCTTTATCCAACTTTGCCCAACTCATGAAGAACACGCTAATCTTTCTACAGGCCACTGCACATCAAGATGTTCTTCTCTAATTCCAATACTGGAAACATCAGAACTAATGGAAACATTATGCTTCTTTTAAACAGAAACTTGTTGACAAAGGGCACTAAATTCAAGTCCATTGACAAATATAAATTCATAGGAAACACAACCGAAAGCCAGCAATACTGGGCTTTGTTCCAGGAGTCTGAAAACCACATTCCCAAAATCCATATATGATAATAAGGGAAAATGCTTCCATTCAGCAGAGCCCGTAGTGAGTCCAGAAACAGTAAGAACAGCAAGTCAGAGAGAGGCAAAGCTCGTTAGCTGGTTGGAAATGAGCAACATGAAGAAGGTTTGATGACTTTTTAAAACCTAGCAGCGCTGGTGTAAATAGGAATATGGAATGGAAACAATTACTGGAACTGGTGCTCCTGATGCGGCCGCCTGGACATGAAGTCATGACTTTGGCTCTCTGTCCTGCCAGGATTATTATTTCAACCTAATGATGACATATGCTGTGACTTTAAACTGCATATATGGCCATGTGTGCACCAGTCATATTTCTGTACATATTTCTGTTTTCCTGGAAAAAAGGATCCTTCCATCCCCTGAGTTATTGTTATTACACTACTCGGTGAGAGCTGCTAGACCCATACGGTACCTGACTAAAAGAATCCGTCTGATCTGTATTTCAGACCTGCAGCTGCACAAAAACATCATGTACACACAAAGCCTGGGCACTCAATAACTGCAGCATAGTGCTGGAGCATCACTGCAGCACATCAAGTAAGCAGATCATAAGCCTCGGTGAGACCAATATGATTCATTTTCATTGATGTTTAGAAGGCACTGCTAGCGTAGTCTGATCACATTGATCTTAATATAATATTACATTCTTTTCAAATGCAAACTAGAGCAGGAAAGGACTGGGGAACTTTCTAAGAATAATTTAAATTACATAATACTTTAATGTACAACAACGTATCCCCTCCTACTGCTTAGGTCAGTCTACTATGAGTGATCAGTTGACACAATGTCCACTGCACATTTTCTGACTGGCCAAACAGGCACTATGAAAAACACCTCATTATACACTGTCACGTTGTAAGCGTCTCAAATTAGCAGAGCTTTTCTGAGCTGCAGCTTATTTCAGGTAAAGGTTCAGAAACACATTTTAACACATCAAAACCCTTGAAAACTGCAATTAATCACAGTTTAATTAACCACGGTATCACTCCTCATCCCACTAAGAGTCCACCTAAACCATTTTTCCTACAACAAATATTTCCTTTGTTTTTGAAAAAAAAAAATCTGCATCTATATGGACAATGGGATTCCAACCAAAAATGCAAAAAAAAAAAAAACAAGTATGTTGCACCAGCTAAGGGTGATACCAAAGATATTATTTTTCAAAAGTAGAAGATATAATCTGGCTAATCTTGTTCTCAGCAAAATAATGTTGTTTAAAGACATCCATGTCACTGTTTCTAATAATCTCTGAATAATAAATAAATACCAAGACCTGTATTAAAAACGGCCTAGTTTTCCGGCAAGGATCAGCGGGTATTGACAATGGTGGGATAGATGTGGACATGTTTAGTGAAACTGCTATGTTTTTGGGGACAATGCCTACATTTTGAGAACTCAGAAATGTAAGTAATTCAGAAATCTGATCAAGCTAGCATGCCGAATTTCATTGGCTACAAATGTGAGGATGGGCAAATAGGACTTAGCCCTCCATGACACCTCAGCACAAATGTGTGTGTTGTAGTTTGTGTCATATGAGTTAATAAAGTCACACAGTACAGAAAAGCAAAGCCATAAAGATAAACAAGAGACATAATCATACATATAGAATTATTTACCTTTCTAGACCTGTTGTCCACACAACCCGATCTTGGATAAGTGGAAGACAATGGATGGATGGATTTTCAAAGTAAAATGAAAATTATTTACTTGGTATTTTTTTCTGAATACAAGTACTGTACAAAATATTCATGTAGAAGGGGGTGGGGGGGACTACTGATAAGGTTCCTATATGCCCACAGATCATAGTGTCAGTTCAACTCTTCTCGACACCCCAATAGGAAGTCACATTAAAGTCTACTGAGTCTGAAGTGAACTTGTAGAGAGATTATAATAAAGGCAGCCTTCGAAAACCGAATACTGCAGACCCTATTATCTATTACACACAGTTTTCTTGTTCTCCTGGAAAACATGCCCGGAATATTGTCTGACAGACTGACACATACATGGCGTATTCATGCTGAAGCCTAAAGAGGAACCAAATTCCCTTCAGTCTCCCAACAACCTCTACCACTGTCCTTTCCAACATACTGCCATGGTAAGCACAGCAAAAACAGCCCCTCTCTCCCAGACTTCTCGGAGGGAGAATTTTGTTTTTCATTTTAAAGTAGGAAAAGATAAACAAAATAAACAACAAAAAAACACTTCTCTGCTTGCCTTGCCTGTAACTCCAAATTGATTTGGCAACTCTAGAAAGTGTTACGTGGCACACCAACTGCAGTGATTTTTCTTCCTCTGTAAGTATATTCTTTCTGCAAACCACAAAGATTATATATATATATATATATATATATATATATATATATATATATATATATATATATACAAACACACTAGTTATAGTTATTGCAGAAGAAACTGACCTTGTATCCAATCTTTGTTGTCTTCTATTTGACACTCTACAATAATTGCGTAAACATCAGAGAACAAGCTGCATCATGAAGGCCAAGAAAAGCAGGGAACATGTCAACAAAATGACTATTAATCGCAAACTCTGTAAATCTGGCCTTTATGGAAGGGTGGCAAGAAGGAAGCCATTGTTAAAGGAAAGCCATGAGAGATCTTGTTTGCAGTTTACCACAAGCCATGTAGGGAAAAGCACAAACATGTGGAATAAAGTTCTTGCTTCTGATGAGACCAAAGTCAATCTTTCTGGCCTAGATATTAATTAATGGAGCATAACAGTAAACCATGGTGGTAGCGGCATCCTGCTGTCGAGACGCCTTTCTTCAGCAGAAACTGATGTGCAAAGCTGGTGAAGAAATACCCTAAAGACTTAAAGTTGTAACTGCAGAGAAAGATGATTCTACAAAGTATTGACTCTGGAGACATTTAATCTATGAACAGTCTGGAAATCAAAGACTCTGTTTTTATTATCATTCTACTTCACATTCATGTGGTAAACTTTGTGTTGACCTGCCACATAAACGGCAGTAAAATACATCAATGTTTGTGGTTGTAACTTCTTCAAGGTACTGGAATGAAGGTTTTGTTTTCGTGGAATTGTCTTTTTCTTCTCAGTGGCTCTCATCCCTCAAATCCTGGCTGTAAAAATTAAACATTTTTGTAGCTACTGCATCCGACCCTTCAAGGTAAAAGAGATACAAAGAGACAGGCGGGCAACAGCCATGAGAAAGAAACAAAAATGACAGTCATGGAGGTATTAGACCAAAGTAAAAGTAGAAGAAAAGGAAAAAAAGAAGCATGAAATACAAACATAATGGGATGCAGCAAGGAAAGCGATGAGGGGAAAGGCAGCATGTCTCATTGTGTCTGTAACAACAGGTTGGCTGTCATTGACATTGAGCACTCCAAGATCATTTTAATGGTAGCATTAACAGGAGTAATCCTCTTAGTCACAAGTACTTCTGCAGAGTGTCTGTAGTGCCATTAACCCAAGGATATCTTTCCATAAATCACCCCTATCCTTTTCCATCTTTTGTGGACATTTTCTGACTAAGCCATAAATTAAAACCTTTTAAAGAAAAGGAAATGTTTCATTCTTTCTTTGGCAATTTTATCTGGTCTGGTTTGCTCTGAATGGACAAATGCTTCTGCAAAAACAAATGCTTGACAGTGAATATTTTTGTGTAAAGAAAGAAAGAAGAGGCCTTGAAACGTGTAACCGGCCATGTAGTTTACAGTTAGGATATTCATCACATTCCAGGTGGAATGGGTACGTAGTGAAACATATCAGCCAAACTTCTAATGATTTTAAACTAGAACTGTTCAATGTAAGAGTGGTTACCTGAGAAAACTGAAGAAGCAAACGGGCAAAATCTAGTATAAAGTATAAAAGTATAAAATTAAAATGCAGCTCGAAATCTGTCGCAACAAGAAGTGAATGCAGCTGATGACTCCCAGACAATATTGAGACAAACAGCAAATTATGAGGAGAACGTTCTCAAAATAACCATAACAGATATCCTGTACTGTTATTTCTCTAACATTACACTTCCAGGTGATATCAAGTCGCTATATACTGAACAAAGTCGGTTTAAAGGAAAGAAAATTGGCCTTTTCTTTGTCAGCCTGACAACCTCCATGTCCAATATACCATGAAGTCCACATTTAAAAGCAGCAAATCTGGATTACCAGCACGCTATGTGTCTCGTCACATTTTTCCTATACAAAGGTGATGAGGATAGGTGGTTACCAGTGCTCCTCACAAAAGAAAGAGTCAGAAGAATGATATATACACTGAAAGATTTAAAATAAAACGGATGTACCAATTTGTAAGAAACTAAATTGTCTGCTTTTTTTGCAGTTTTTTTCATGTTTTGTATTTGTTCAATCATCTAATACACTACATCCACATGCTGTACATTTTTAAATCACCCTACGAAGTTGCACATTGTCTTTAATCTGAGTAAGCTATTTTTAATAACGGCACAGTAATATTTTTCTTACGTTGTAAATTTTTCCTAAAGTCTGGTGTATGCTGTTTCATGGTTTTGCTAATATCACACCCAAATTTCCCCCATTGTGGGACAATAAATGTATATCTATTCTATTCTCTTCTACTTTATTCTATTATTATTCTTTGTATGTTTTTTATATTTCTACCTTTGTGGCCTTTCTCGCTGGTATACCTTAATTTCCTCACTGAGGGACAGTAAAGGTTATTTATATTCTATTAATTTTATTTTCTATTTAATTTTATTGATAAATAATGAGTAAAATAATCAATAAATTTAACAGCTAAAAAACTCAGTTAAATTTTAACCCATTTCTAAGATCATGAAATAACTCACTGACTAATTTAATTACACAAATAAATGTATTTTTAACTCTTCTGTTTATTTAAGACAAGACATTTTTTTATGAAATGGAAAAAAACAAAAAATCTGCACGATCAACAGTTCGTCAGCATAACAGCTAACATTCACAGTGTCCCAATAAAGAATCGTCTAAATAAACATTAAAAAGTGATGGATCCCAAACACAGCAGATCCAGTCTCAGTGCAGCACTCATCGGTCTGGACAAACCCTCGGTCAGAACACGCACCTCTGCTGGGTCCTGCTTTACAAAAGAATCCCGACTTACAAGCACTTTAACGGTTGTAATTTTAATATTCAACACCCTCCAATGCTTTTTTTATTACCATTTTAGCTAAATGAAGATGTTGGAAATGAATGTCTTATGCTATCTGGAGAGGCTACATTATCTGAAGGGTCCAACAGTTTACCTTGACTCAGTGTGGGGGATAAAGAACTGAACATGCTCCCATGTTTCTAATGCCTGCATGGACACAGTCTTTGCTTTCTGTGTATATTATGGTATGTTGACTGATTAATGTAAGTCAATGACAGCCAGTTCTCTTAAAAAGAAGCTGGATTTCTCTTTCTAAAGACCAAATAAAATGTCTGTCTGCGTTTGAAGACATTTTGCACTGTGCTTCAGTAAATCTAGTTTTTCTACAAATAGTTACGTGTATGAGAGACATAAGTTCGAAGGACACTGTAGAAATAACAGCACAGTGACTGTGTCAAAGAAACAGAGGAAACAAAGGACGATCAAGCTTCAGGCCTCAATCTGTGTAACTGATGATGTCTCCGTCTTTCTTCATGCCCTTCTATCTGCTACAACTAAAGTCTTGAGCTGACCTCTTGTCATGTTTCCTCTCTTCTTCTCCACTCACCTCTTTAGTCCTAGCAGCTGCACTCCTTTCACAAACTCTCATTAGTCCAGCATTTCTATTTGCTTATTGTGGCACTAGCGCACTGACCCCTCATCTGCTCTTCCTCCCCTCTCTGACTCTCTTACTATCATTCTCAACTTCATTTTCTCCTGCCAAGTCGGCTCTCCATCCTCTTTTTCACTCCACCAGTTCTTAAATTTGCTCAGACTGGCCAGGTCATTAATAGACAAGGTTGTGTTCTGTTCAGCCTCTGGGTCTCACTTTCTGTTTGCAATTCTTTTCTTTTTTTTTGTCTTCTCGGCAACAAGGATTTCTTTTTTTGATGCAATGTCTTTCTCGTGTTTCTTTTTCTGCCCCGCCAGGACTCTCAACATCAAATTGGCTTAAGTGAGTAACAGATGACACATGTTGCCAAAGTGCAGGCAGCCACGGCTGCGAGAAATCTTTAGAGGCTTTCATTGTTGCCAAAGGTTCTGCAACCAGTTCTTAGATTGCTGCGAGCAAAGGGGGCCAACGAATATATCTGGGCTTCATTTTGTGTTTTATTTCACTGTTTGAAAGCCTTTCAGTTTGTTTATTTGACTCAGGAGATGCGTGGGAGGATATTTCTTTTATAAAGTGAAGGTATCAAAGGGTGACCTGAACCGAGACACTGTGCAGCCATTTGTTTTGGGAATATTATCATTTAAAAGTTAGTATTCGGAACAATTTTCCCCTTTGCCATCCACTGCACCTAAATTTCATACCTACGTGACATTCCCTCCCTTCCTACCAGGGATGGAGGTCTTGAGACCGTTTATCCCCAGTCTCGATGTTGAGCTCGGCCTTGTATCGGTGGGCCTCAAAAAATGTGATTGAGGCCAGTTCGAGACGCTGTAGTTTTTAAAAAAAAATATGTAACTCCCTTTGATCTTCGTCACAAATGCATGTCACCGAACGTACATGTCCCCCCAGATTCATAGTGACCCCGAGCCGTCCCCCACACTGTGTGTATATAAGGCGTGAATCAACATCGCCCGTAAAACCAACGGTTAATGCTCCATTAGTTAGATTCATTTACATTGCAGCGTGCATTGATTCCATCGCAGTCAACTGGATCCTCTCTTCCTGCGCTCCCGATGCACGGGATACAAATACTGTCAGGGACACCTTTGGCACACACCTGAACGCAGTCAGAACCGACTCTCGGCCCTCCATCTCAGAAAGTTCGATTTATCTCACCAGTCCGACATAGATTTATGATGTCTGCTTCTCACGTAAGTTACATGTTTATCTGTACATTTGTAATGCTGCGAAGAGCTGGGAGCACTCAGCTTTGAGGTTATGTTGTTCTGAGCTCTGTAGATTCAAGCTTCTGTGTAAAAAAAACATGAGGATGACTCTGACTCCCTGGGTGCTTTATTAATGGTGCGTTTAATGCAATGGGACGTTACAGAACTAGTCCACAGATGTCAACAAAAAAACGTATGGGATCGGCAGTGAGATGGGTTATCCATCTATTCTTTTTATTTTTTAGGTATGTTTTCTACCTATTAGACAGGGTTTGAAGTGTTACATTACTGAAAATTCTGAACGACCCCTAAGTAGGCTATCCTGTGCCTGTTGCCTTTCCCAGATCTGAAAGATAATCATTTTGTAATCAAATTTAATTTATTTACAGCACTTATAAAAACATCTGCTGTTGGCTAAAGTGCTATAGACACAAATTACACATTACAATATTTCAAAGTTAAAAACATAAAAAATTAAATAAAAACATTACAAGACTAAATAAAATCATAACTTAATGCTTGTTAGGTGCTGCATTAAAAACCAGCGAGTACAAAAAGATTGAAGCTACCAAGTTTACATCTGAATAGAAATGGTGGATGCACAATTTACTGAGAGGTTTATGCAACTAGGCATTCAAACAATAAAAGAAGTAGAAAACTCCTCCCTGACCCTCATTACAAATGTTACACCAGCTTACAAATATCCTTCTTAGTTTATTATGATGATTATTTAATACCCAGAAGTAGTTTTAGTTGAACAATGAATCTTATTTAATTCTACATTTTGTGCTTTAAATTCTAATTTTATTGCTTTTTTTATATTTTAAACAGTGACCCAAAAGTCTAATTCTAAAGATTCGGCCTTGGTCTTGACTCCATTACTGCTTCCTACTTGCATAACAATGCATTATTATTCTTTATAGGATCTCATTAATTATGGAGCATAGTTGGCATAAAACGGTCCATGCAGTGTAATTTAACTGTATATCGTTTTCTCAAGCCTTTATTACAGCCCGTTTCCATCTGTTTCAGTTGTGACCTGTTTTGACCTGTTGAACACTGAATAACCGGGAGTGACCTCCACCAGGTAGATAATATTTACTCGATTTCCTTACAGAAGTGCGTAAACAGAACATAGAAATAAATCTTAAATCCTTGGATTTCAGCAGATAGAAAACATCCACCCAGTGGCAACACACTTCACCTGCATCGCCCGCAGGCGGAAGCCCTGCTTCTGTCAGTCTGCCCCAGGGCAGCTGTGGCTACAGTGTAGCTTACCACCGTCAGCGTGAGGATGACTGAAGGTAGGGTGAATGCCCAAGCTCCCATCTTAAAGCCACCTCAAACCTCTATGTGACAATTACTCGACCTACTGTGCTAGCATAAACGAACCAGCAGGTAACAGCAGAACTGTCCGCTGGATTTTGTTTCATTTTGATTCTATGCAGGGTCAGACTTAGTGTGTCAAAGCAAAACAAGTGAACCCAAACAGTATGTGACACCATAGCATTCATCAGTTAGTTTTCTTTTTTTAAGTTTATGACATGTTTAGTTTACGTTTTATCTCACTAAATTGTTACATAATGACATATAAACAAAACCTGAACTCATCCATTTGGATGCATTGTGTAATGCAACACATTGAGAGAACAATGATGGTGAACATGCAGAAAGGCACAGAACATAAGACACACACACACACACACACACACACACATACACACACACACCAATCTTTCTCTCTTTGTCTTCACCCCCTACCCTTTAACCCCCTTCCACTGTATCTCTCTTTGTCTGGCTCTCTCTGTGTCTCCCAGCCTCTTTGTATGGAGCCTGCCACAACATTTTGATTTACTTAAGTGACTCCATTCTGCAATCAGCCTCAGACATGAACTGTGTGCTTCTGCTCTTGTTCTCTGTGTGTGTTTGTGCGCGTGTGTTGTTCGGAGTCGAATCCCGACGACTAGCCTGACATTCATTAGCCTGATCAATGACTGAGCCTTATCTCACTCCTCTGCTTATTCTCTTCTCATCTTCAGCATATTCTTTTACAGTTTGACCTAGCTCTCAACTTCTTGTTTTTTACTCTTCAGCTTTGGAAGATGGTAAACAAAAGGGTTCATTTCAGAATCTCTTCTTCCCTCGTTCCCTGAACCATCATTGATGAGAACTGGTGTTGAGAAACATGTTGGGTTTTTTCTCCTCTCCTTCCTCCCTTTCATTTAGTGGCTCATTGATTAGTTCTGGTGTTGAGGAGAATTGCCTGCCTGGTCCCAAAGTAAAAAGCACTAAGTGTAATTCATGCTTCTCTGTATGCCGTGGTGGGACATGCCTACTCCTTTCACTATAGACGATGTCAATAAACCCTGGCGTCATCCTGCCGCTGGCAAACAAACTTGTCTTTTTTTATGCGGCTTTTTCCGCTCTCAGCTGATTGACTTGGCGTCTATTGAGGCATCTAGAGGCTGGACAGCGGATGATTTTTGGTGTCTTTTCACTCTCAACTGGGAAAAGACAACCTGTCTGTGTGTAACAGAAGAAAATAGTCACACCACGTTTGCTCACACGTCTTACAGAATATGTGACCTCTGGATGAAAACTTGTTTTTGTTGGTTGTTTTTAGAGAGAAAGAAAAGTACATTTTTTGGTGTATTAGGTCATTAGCGTTGTATAACTAATCTGGTTCATTTGCATATGTAAGGCAGCGCAGGAGTCATCCTCAGCATTTGTTAGCTGATAATTCCTCATCAAAACTTATCTTTAAATAATTCCAAAAACCTGCCTTCCTCTTATATTATTATTTTTCCCTAATTAAAGAGGGGTTACTATGGTCTACTTTACATGGTGTGTAGTGTAATTTACTTTAGTAGTGTCCAATGCTGATTGATCCAAAAACTTTAGAGAGATTTAAATTAAATAGTAAGAAGGTATATGGAGATAAAAGAACCCAAACCTCACTTATCTATTAATATTGCTTAAGTGAGGGCTACAAATACTAGGGATGCATGATATATCAGCTTTAACATCGGTATCGACCAATGTTAGTTTGTTAGTATTAGTTTATTTTTTAATATATTGGTATTGGTCCAATAAGTAAAACTGGGCCGATATTAACAACCGATATTTATTTCCATCTAGTTGCCCTTTATATCTGTGTTTAAAGAGAGGGAGGTGAGGGGAATGCCATGAGCAGTGATGGGAATAACGGCGTTGAAATAAACGGCGTTACTAACGCCGTTACTTTTTTCAGTAACGAGTAATCTAACTAATTACTTTGACTGTCACTATAACGCCGTTATCATTGCCGACACCCCGTTACTGCACGTTACTCAAGTCGCACAATGAACTTTTTTTTTCACTTCATGATAGGACTCGTGCGCATGTTGTCATGAGAGAAGGGAGGATGAGATAACCTCTCAGTAGTGATGGGTCCGGCAACACCGATGCATCGGCGCATGAGTCGAGCTCGTAGTGCAAAACCTGTGTCGATGCGCGTATGCGCTACGTGACAGAAACAGGAACTGTTTCGAACTGACTGACGCGCCAAACTGTTTCTGTTCCCGTCTGAACTGCGCGCGTGTGCATTCGCGCACAGCATCTGGATTCAGCGCGCACAGCAAAGCTATGCTGCGCAGTAAATACAATCCAAGCTATAATGTAAACAAAATAATAATAAACCAAGTTTTTTTTAACCATTTTGCAACTCTGGTGTGATGGTGTACCACGGCCTGGCTCTGTGAGCGCCAGGTGCTGATCGGAGCGCACCGCTGATTGATGGGTTGGGCAGACGCCTTTATGGTTGGGCAGGTTGCTCTGTGCGTCTTTGTTCTGAGCGTCGTTTCAGAAAAAGCGGCTGATCTACACTGAGTAGAAAGCTGCTACACTGAGTAGTTCTTCCTCCCTTTGTCATTCTCAGCATGTCCGATTTCAGAACAGATGATATCAGTCAGGTAACTAAACACAGCACCAGATCAACCATTGAACGTGAGCAAGAAAAAAAGCCCGATCACTGGAACGCAAGTGAACGTGATTCACCATAGCAGTGACAGGGAATAAGCTTGGAAGTGCGCATGTAACTGCGAGTAGAATTAGAAATCTTTAAATAAGCCATATGGACAATATTAAACCATAAGAAACAACACCGTTGCTGCTGAAAACCGCAAAAGAGAAATGTTGAAAAAGTCAATGCATGTGCAATATGAAAGTTATGTGATGGAGAATTAAAGCTGTTTTCACCACACTTCACTGTTCAACACAAAAGGGGGAGTATATGTGTGTGTGTGTGTGCAGGTGTGTGTGTGTGTGTGGGGGGGTGCATTGAAAGGACATAGCAGCAAAAAAGTTGTAAAAAAATAAATAAAAAAGCCAGAAACGAAAAAGTAACGCAATAGTTACTTTTACTGGTAACTAGTTACTTTTATAGTTGAGTAACTCAGTTAGTAACTCAGTTACTTTTTGGGAGAAGTAACTAGTAACTATAACTAATAACTTTTTCAAAGTAACGTGCCCAACACTGGTCATGAGTCATGTTAAAGTGACTCATGACATTGTGGGACTTCTAAATCAAGCAGAGATAAAAAAAGGAGTGTGTAAGTAGACTATAACCAACTAGGGCTGCAACAACAACAACAACAAAAAAAATTTGACAATTAAAAGCGTTGGCAATGAATTTCGTTATCGATTTGTTGTGTCGTGCGATTAATGCGTCACTCACCATGTCGCGGAGCTGTTTACCTCATGCAGGCAGTCGTCAATGCTAGCTGACTGGCTGCAGAGCGATGTAAACGCAGTCAGGCGGAGTGGAGGCGGCATTTTCAAATTCGGCTTTTTTGTAGTAAATTCCACAAATGACGACACAGAGAAAAGGGCTCGACCGGTTCTCAAAAGATAGGAGCACGTTGCGTATCACAAAACTGCTTCAGGATGCAGCCTTAACGTCAATCTGCCTGATAACTCGTCTAATGCGGCTGTTAGCTTGTTAGCTGATGTGATTAAAATGTGTTCGGATTAAAAGAAAAAAGTACTCCGAATGCACCATTTATATGGGCTGAAAATCAAATAATCCGATCATGACGTGCGTTTACTTGCACCAAGCTTTATTCAAAGTAGAAACTGTCTGACATTACCAGAGTTGATGAATTTCCATAAAACAACCGCAGAAGTTTTGTACTTCTTCATGCGGCAAAAAACCAACAAGCGCAGAGGTGCGTTGGTTCTGACTTTTCTGAGCGCACAGAATGGACCCGCACCAGGTTCTGAGAAGGTTGACAACTGCTACATTTCCTCCCGCTCCGCTGTTGAGAGAGGAAATGATGGTCGTCCCAAAATGTTCTGTGCTACACAGCGCTGCAGCCCCATCCTCCACATGTAAGTTCATCGGAGTTAATCGGAACAAGCGTTTAGATGGACGCTGATCGGATAATGGATCATAAACCAGCCCTCTCAATCGGACTACAGTCTAATTCTGATGGTAATACTTTGTTTAAGATTAATATTTAAGTTTTAATTTGATGGCAAAGTCTGAGTGAAGGTATTGTATGGGAGAGAGGAGCAGGGCTCTAAACTAACTTTTCAAGAATCAAGAGTCTTTATTGTTATGCAGCCATAATTAAATTTTGGGGAGACTCTCAGAATGATAAGAGGCAGACCCAAAATAAAAACACTTACAGAAAAACAAAACACAAAGATCCCTAAAGGACACCCTCAAAATCGTAAAACCCTCAGAAGAAATAAAAAGTATTAAATACCCAACACCGTTTTTTAATCTTAGAAGAAAAATAGAAGAAATGTCCCTGGAAGAAAAATATGTAGAAGGACAAATGTAGCATGAAGTATCTACATCAAATGCAGCTTGTGCTGAAACAGTCTGAAATTGGCCGGTGGTTTATTTGATTGTAGTGGTGTTTTTGCTCTGGTTGCATTATGCCCAGTTATTTCCACTAGATGCACTAGAACAAGGGTGAGATTCAACCAAACTGCATTAACACCCCAGTTTTATCGCTTCACTTTTTTTGTGTTAAATTACTGTTCATATAGAGATTGACTATTAAATGATTGTTAGTCAATCTAGTCAACATAAAGTTCTTTATTTGAAGCAAAATTATTTATTACCTAATATTATTGTAACAGAACACCTAACTAGAAACTTGTGTTTTGTGAGCTTATTAGCTCCTCCATTCCAAATGTTCAATTTTGGAAAAAAGAAATGGAAATTAAACTTTTTTTTCATCTGATTCATCAATTAATCATTAGTTGCAGCATTCAAAAATTCAGTTAGAACAGTTTTCAGTCGGTACAAACATTTACAAAATGTAACCATTACAGAAACGTGTATACATACATACATACAGGCACACACACACACACACACACACACACACACATAAGTAAAATATCTGTTATCGAACATAACAGCAATATTAATATCGGAAATCGATATCGGCCCAGATTTTCATGTTGGTGCATCCCTATTAAATAACCAAAAACATCCCTTTTTTATTCACTTCTGGGCCTTTTATTATTTACTGAATCTCATTATAGAAAAGTGTGTTAGAAATGCTTTGATCTGAACTGTATCTATTGGACCTGAATCTAAATGACTGTTTTGGATTGACTTATGATCGGCTACCCTAAAAAACATTGAACAGAGCTGGGTGAAAGAAACAGAACTGGAAGCCATGTAACTGGATTTGAAATCTCGTTATTATGCCCTGACATGACTTTTGCTGTTGCAAAAGCAGAGGCTGGGAACATAGCACAACATTTGGATGGGTACGTCTCAGTTTTAGCATAGAGTATATCATATCAATATAACTGTATGTCTAAAAACAAACTGCCCACAGTAGGATACATAAAATCACACAATAAGCAGGAGTAAAAGCCTAGTAAAAGATATACATAGAAGACTATCCTACTCTAATGGCCTAACATCCCAAACACATTTATAATCTGAAATGAAAATGTGGTTAAATGGAAATAATCATTTACCTTTCCCCGTTAGAATTTAATGTTAAAAGTTACAGGTCTCTTTTTCTTGCTTTGATCACTGTAAGAGAAGATGTACCGTACAAGAAAAAACTAAAACATCACCCATTAGGGTTCAGGCTTCTTATTTGTTAGATTTATAAACACCAGACATTGTATGCCGCTTTAGTAATAAATGTCCTTGTTTTTTTATCATTAATGTGCTTTCAGTTTTCCTGGTACATACAATAAAATGTGGACTGTAATGAAGTGGATTGTATTTGGACTATATTGCACTGCATTAAGTCGGCTCACTGTATATTAGAACGAAACAAGACTGAACTTGATTTTATTGGATTGAACTGTTTTATGTTTACTTGAAGGTAATTAGTTGTTTTTACAGCATAATGCCAAAACCTAGCTAATGCAGTGTATTGTTTCTATCTGAACCAACTCAAATAAAAAGAAAAAAACTGAATGGATGGGCACTCGAAAACAGCATGAAGGAGGAGCTTTATTTTGCAGGCCTGACCCTGCAGTCATTGCTGTGTTCTCCAACAATCTTTTAAAAACCCAGATTTCACAGCAGAAATCAAACTTAATTGCTGCCTGTTATTGACTGTAGAAATAACTTTGTAGATGAAACTTTTCATACACCCTTTCACTTTTTACATTAGGATTCTGTATTTTTCCCCTTGAAAACCTTTAAAAATAACCAGAAGGAACTTGGCAACCCATATTGTTCTAAGTTTTTCTGCTACATGGTGCGTCAAGTAAACAGGCCGTATCAATATTACTGGATTCTCTTGCATTCTCAGTTTCTCCCATTCTGTCCCTCCCTCTCGCTCTCTATGTCTGTCTGTGCAAGGAAATATCAGCCAAAGGCCTTTCCCTGATGTTGCTTGATGTTCCACAAAATCAGTGGTGCAAAGAAAAACAAGTTTAAGAAGGGGTACATGGTAATACAGACAAATAGAAGGAAAAAAGCATGTCTAGATAGAGCAGGAAGTGGTGAGATGGATATTTTAGAAGCTTGGCTGAACATTGGTTGGTTAGGTCAAGCTGGGACTACTTTGGGAAAAGAGGACCACACACAAATCCACAAACATACATATGTGCGCAGCCTTTTAGGCATTTTAGAACCAGACTTCAGAGCTGTTTCTGATTGTGTTTAGATGGAAATGTATATATGAGCAGACGTCTGTCTGTCTCTCTACTCACACGACCCCATTCAGCTGTCTTTTTTCCTTTTTCTCCCTTTGATGCCCCTTCTCCTAATGGCATCTGACTAATTGTGGCACTCATAGCTTTTCAGGCCATCAAAGTGTGTTTCCTATCCAAATCTTTAGTGTAAGAGGGCCACTCCATGCTTACTGACCAGCCAACACAGCTCAACATCTGGTACTTATCACATGCACAACCAAACAGGTCTGAACAGAACTGAAATCTGGTGCTCTGAATGGAACCATTCCCTGTTCCTAAACACTACTTTCACACTATGAAGACTGTGCTAAGCTGTCCATGAGCTACACAGCCTCTCAGCAGTATAACAGTGGATCTGAAAACTATTTTTTGAAGATTTTTATGCCATCATATGTTTCACACAGTACTCTACAACATCCTTGATTGTAAAGTGTGGCACCATGGGAAATGTATTTTTATTAGCTTGTAGTGCAACTAGTAGTCAGCGAGGTCATGGAGCACTTCAATAAGAAATGTCCAAGGGTTTTCCAACTTTGTACGTCTTTCCCAGATCTAGGTTCTTCTTTGAGAGGACAACAGAACAGCTTTAACCACCAGAACTTCCTCCTGGTTCACTGAGATCTGCTTTAGTTTGTCCTGGGATTGTCTCCTTCTCTGAGAACTTTCTGATGAATCAGAGAACAACTTGTCTGAACAAAGCATCTTTTCTTCTAGCCACCACTAAATGTTGCCCAAGTTCTATCATTGGTGATTTCACTCCAATTTGAATCTTACTCTAGCACATCAACACTGCTGCAGAGATCAAATTGCCTTGTTATGGGGTTGGTGTGTCAACTTGCAGGGACTTAGTAATAGTAGTGTATGGAAGCCCAGATCATAGACAAGCTACAGCACCTGTAGCCCTACTCTCCTCTTCCCTCAGGACCCCAGATATTAACCACTACAAGATCTGAGCTTGCTGAAAATCTAAGCCACTCTATCTCACATCTAGCCCTTTTCAGATCACATCTGCCATCCACATGTCCCAATCAGCAATAGGCTCCTCACACAGAACATCCAAGTTGACTCACCCCTGTTATGCCTGTGATCCTCTTTGGGTGGCAGTCACAGAGCCGTAACACATGAGATGTAAGGGTTAAAATGGGTTTGAGGAATAAGTGTGACACAGTGATGCAATGCAAAGCAACGACAACAGCAGCAGCCGAGTCCATGGGTGCAATCAATAAAGTGTTGATAATGGTGCACAAAAGCTTTGCTTGTATCTGGGGCTTTTGAAGCCTAAGACAGCCAGCATGGAGAACTTGTAAGGATGCCAAAGTAAAACATATGCACGCTGCTCAGGCCACATCAGCCAAGGTATAGCCTTTGGTCCTGTGATGCTCTAAAGGCCCTTTTGTCAGCAGATTGACTTGTATGATGTGAATGACAGCGTTATCTGTAACGATGCCAAGAATAATGGGGACCGCACTGTTATATTAATACACCTCCTAAGACCTTATCTTGATTTTCTATGACACGGGAGGTCTTTATCCAGAATATTGGGAGTGTTTGCACCTGTGGTTCAAATAACCACCTTGATTTCAACCTAAATCACAGTACATGTCAACAGAGTAAACTAGGCTCGAGGACACCATGACCTCATCACCATGTTCTCATCAAACACATTTTCGCTCTAATGTGAGCATAACTGACAGCTTCTAAACATGGTGCACACTCCACTGAAATGAAATGGGAGTTATGGACTTCACCAGTCCCTCAACTAAGGCTAAGGTTAGAAAAAAATGAAATAACCCCTAAAAGTCCCTTTACCATGTGTTACAGGTATGTACAACCGAGCGGCAAATTCCTCTTCTTCCTCCTCCTCTTCCTCTTCCTCGTCTGAGTCTGGCTCAATAGCATCGGCTAACAGCGGGTTGTCATGTGGATTTGACTGTGGATGTGATTGGTCAATGACAGGTGATGGGCAGGAGGGAGAGGGCATGGGAGAACCTATGAAAGAACACAACCAAAAAGGAAAAAAAGAAAGATGAATTTAAAGAAAGAAATAAAACAAAATTTTTTAAAGGTTACTAAAATCTGGAAGCAAAAATGACAATGAAGTATGATTGTTACTGCGGAGAGTGCAATATGTGAAATGAGACTGATGACATTACAGCAGCTGACAAGAAAATATCAGGAGTTATGCTAAACCTTAAGGAGCAACAAAACCTTTTTAGAGCTGGGTCACAATTTGAGCCTGCGGCGAGGCTGGTTTGGGCTTAAACAGACCCTACTCCAGGTTGTCGAGGTGTCTGAGTGATGAACATGAGGAAGAGCTGACTTTTTGTTGCACCGCCATCAAAGCACACTTACAAGAAGAGTGCAAGAAAAATCAATTGTGTATTGATGTGGTAACCTTGGCATTTAGTGACTTCCCAATGCTAAATTGCACAGCTCCCTGCTCGTTTAAATTTCTCTTTCTGGTCTGTTTGTATATTTTGGAGGCACAAATAACTGCATCACAACAAAAGAGGGTAATTAATGGTTAAAAACGAAATCAAAATCAATTCCAAACAATTCTGTTGAATTTAGGCTGTCTGTTAGTATTTATTCTACTAAAAGAAATTTATTTATTACAGTATTATTATTTAATGTTTAAATTTTTCCATAATTTAAGAGACACAATGAATACATATTTTAAAGCAAGAAAATCTAAAAAATCCTTAGAAAATGAAGCATGAATTAATCACTATTGCCCTTTCCGTTGGTTTTCATGGCAGAAAAGTCATCTGAAGCACAGACACAAAAAGCCACACACTCTAAAACAGGAAGCCCCTCTATATATGGATGACAATGTTGTGACTGTAACAGCAACCATCCGGATAACCTGCAAGGTAATGAGAGTAGGGATTATTTTTTGACAGATTTTTTTAAAATGTCAAATGGATAGGGCTCACTTGTTCTCAACACAGAAAAAGCACAGAGTTAGCCATTTTCTACAAGGATAGCAAAAGGGCTACACTTGGGGGACTGGTTGCCTAGTGGTTAGAGCACTGTGCTTGTGTCTTGGAGGTTCTGGGTTCAACTCCCACAAACTGCCACTCTGGGTCCCTGGGCAAGACTTTTAGCCTCAGAATTCTGTCCAAGTGCCGCACAGTAAAGTGACCACAGTTACTGTTTGTGAGCATAAAGTTTATCACATAAGAAAATCCTTTCTTTGAAGGTATAGTGGACAATCTTCGTTCGGCTTCGAGTTCCAGGGGGATCATTTTATCTATTGGTTGTCCCACATGCCAATCATTGTGTGGTGCTCACCTAAAGCCGATGTGCATGCTCGTTCCTTGATAGTTTTCTCTTGCTGCGCACTTCTAGTGTTTATGTATCCAGTGAGCTTCGCTGTTAGCCGTTCATTGTAGTTCCGCTGCTCTCGCCGTATACTTTGAAAATGGCTGAGTGTCGCAAGAAGCAAACCGCCCTACATGTTTATGAGAAGAAGAGGAAGGCCTCAGTAGGATCACATAAGATCCGAGTGGATTTGGGAGATTCTTTCACGCGATTGCACTGAGGAGCTGAAAAGCAGGTAGGATGGTCTTGCACATGCAAAGTTATTCAAATAGGAACTTGCCCGTTTCTTACCAACATTTCCAGAGAAATCGTCCACTCTACCTTTAACTTTTGATGTGCTCTCTGTTAGCACAGTATGCCTCCTGATGTCAACAGATTTAATTAAATCAAAAACTGTTCTATCAAACAATCTAACTGCATATTTAGTAATGCTACCTAGCTTCCAACAGCTGTGGTTGTCTTCACTGGGAGTGACCTAAATGAATGAGTGTTTAACCACAGCTAAGTCAGCGTTTCAGTACTTTGACCTCACTTTCACCTAGCACATGTGTCGGATTAACGTGAAGGGACTTGTTAGGTCTAAGCGAAAGTTGTTAATTAACTAAGCGCAAATGGACTGATGGAGTTTGTCACCATGACAGATGGTGTCTTTTGGAACAATGCAGTATAGTTAAACTCCCATGAGTAGCACACAGACAAAATATTTTGAAAAAAAAAGGAATGCTTTTGCGATCATCACATGGCTCATCACCACATGGCTCACTAATATAAAGTCTTCTGATGATACAGATGTTGGGATAAATGTGCTGAATAACATGCCTGTGCACATCAAAGTAACAGTGCTAGTGAGCAGAAATGACTACATCTACTGCAGAGTTGCCAGAATTTAGTCTTTTGCCATTGAGGTGAACTACAGGAGCACACTACGCTCATAATAGACTGATTTAAAATTTTCAAATCCTTGTACAGGGTGCTGGTTTGTCTAGTCTCCAAGCTTTTTCACTCAGATAACATTTCCACTGCTTTCCTTCTTCTTACTGGACAAATCCCCACGTAAATCTTCCTCTTCTGAACCAAAATTTCAGCTGGAGACTTGGCTTTCACCTCTTGTGTTTTGGGTGGCCATTTTGTTATGCACCGAGGGCCGAGTTTAGCATTCCAAATGTAACGTGATCACCCTGACAGCTCTGGGCTGTATTATCAACTGCATTGCATTATCTTTTTTTTAAACACATTTTTACACATTTCTCAATTTCAATGCTGAAACAGTGCAGTAGCTACACAATTAGCTCCACACCCAAACAACGAGAAGTTGTAGAAATGCTAGAAATAAATAAAACAATAAAAAATAAAACAAAGGTTTTACTGAAGTCACGAGATGACAGCCTTTGGTCTATTATCATTATCATTAGCATGAATAGAGACAAACTAAATGCAGTTTTCTTTTGAAACACCCTGTATGTTGGCCTTTCCTTTATTTAATGTAAATAATTCTGACATGTCAGATATTTTAGACTTCTGCTGTTGTGCCTGGCCATAGAACAGCAAAGCAGCTTAACAGAAAACTAATCTAAAGTAGCATGGCCTTAGTCTCTGGTTAATTATTTTCCTGCATTGCCTTTTTTTGGCTTTTTGTTTCACTGAGATAGGAAATCAAATTTATGTAGTATTTTCTATTGAATGCCCATCCCCCAGTCCTCATTCTGAGTAATGTTGAATACAGGGGGAAAAAAATGCTGTTTGGCTTCTGCAGAGAAAACATGAACATTACAGGATTAGAGCTACAAGAGAGCAATATTAAAGAGCAGATATGCTCCACTGCATTGACTGGATTCACTGGACACAAACCGATCAGCACTGTTATACCGTCTCCTGCAAAGAATGCTATTTTTTAGATAATGTAAGCAGCTGTCAGACAAATGGGCTGACTTAGCCATTTACTATTTTGTAATTAATAACACTGTTTCAGGAAGCTTTTACTACAACCCAAAAAACTGTATAATATGCCGAACAATAACACGCATGGCTACCATACAACAATATCTGTTCATTTGGATCATTGTTAGCACTGTGTGTGATGTCTTAGAGCCACAAAAAAACACACATTTCATCTTAGAGCACACATAAAAAAATTAAAATAAACACTGCAATTACATCTAAAACAAAAAAATGAAAATGAAAATGAGACTACTTTACATAAAGAAGCAGCAAAAAAGCTAGAATGTCATTCACAGTTATTTTTGACTACATCGTTTAGGAATTATTAGATTGGTTAACTGGTGACTAAGCCGTAATTGATGGTCGCAAATGACAAAAATAAAACAAAATGAAATTTTTAAAAAATCACATGAGATTGACTGCATATAGCACTTATTTTTGGAGCATGTTGCAGTGAGTTTCTAGAGCAAAACACAAAAAGGTGATTACAACAGAGCAGGGCATTTTCATCATAATGGGTAATCAATCTTTTTTACAGCCTTTTACATCAAATTAAGCCAAGGCATAATACAGACATGTATATCAGACAAATACAAGACCAGGTGGCATTACATCATAAAATATGAAAGCGACAATATTAAAAATGTCAGATCTAAGGGTTTTAATACAGGTAATCGGATCTTATTTCTTTCTAGGAGTCATTACATCTCGTCTGTGACATCTTCAAGCTTAAATGCTTACAGACTGCTTTGCTTTGTTATTTCCAGTCTATAAAAAACATTGTTTTAGAATTAGAAAATTTCTCTGGCTTGAAATTCTATTTTTGGATTTTTCTTGAACTCAATAAATCTCCACATCAAAGACTCTCCTATAGAGCTCCTTGTTGGAAATATCATAAAGGAGGAGGGACATTAAACAGCTGCATCTCAGGCCTGAAGGAAACCCTAGGCCTTACCTTTATTAGTGCGTGGAAGCTTTTTCTATGTGTTTAGGTACATGCAGTAAATAACCCAGGATAATAAATAATCTCAAAGCCAGATGTATCTTTTTTATTTTAATCAATAAAGTAAAAATATAAAAAATAAAGTATTAAAATAACCTGTATGAAAATTGCTGGATGCCTCCTGGCATCCATCCTCAGGATAAAGATTCAAGTAGCATTTATGTCTTGATGGAACAATGGAAATGAGTCATATGAATCATATTTAATGATGAAATTAGAACTCAAGTAGAATAAGAATGAAACCTTTGCTGTACGTTCCTTAAAAGGCAGGATGAAGCTCAAGTGGGTAAGAAACTGTGCTGAAGGGAAGGGAAAAACCTCTCAGGGATGTTGTGTTTTTCAACAAACCAGTTTCAGTGCTAAACTAGTATGAGTGCTTCCTTAGCATCTATTTTTCTGTTCACAATGCCACAGATAACTGGTGCTATCTCAGCACCAACTCTAAGCTGGGCATAGAGCTGGCAAGAGGAATAGGAGGGATCTGGTGGCCAACTACCAACCAGTTCCTTTTGATCTCACAATTTTGTGTAAAACAAAATGTAAAACATTGAATTTTTAACATGAATTTCAACCCGAATTAGTAATGGGATAACTATTTCCCCTTCACTCTTTATTCATCACCAGTCAAGGAATTTCTCTTTGTGTAAAATGGCATTTACACCCAGATCTCAAACTATGGCAGCATTAAGAAATCCTCCTTTAAACACTATATGGAACTGTGGTTTATTGAATACTGCTAGTGTTGTTCAGAAATCACCGTCGATAAATTTAGTTGGCATCTATTTGCAGGGATACTGAGATAAATAATGTGATTTCTGTACGTAACTAGACTTACACATTTGCTATTTGTCAGGAATGTAGCAGGAAACCAAAAAAGACATTTTGTATTTATAGAAGAGTTATGTGTACGACCATATGAGTAGTGCAAGTATATGTAGCAGCAGGATGTTAAGTGGTGTGAAAAAGTGTTTGCCCTCCTCCTGATCACCCACAGAAATCCGCTGCATCAAATCTAGGATGAAAGATTTACTGGACAGATGTTCTATAGTGACAAAATTAGCGAGCTCGTTCTATGGCTGCAGAAATCTAAACTTATCATCATGAGGTTCAGAGTCCTACTCCAGACTAGGTGCCGATCACTCTGAGTCATACCCAATAAAAGTGGGACCAAGGAACCCATTTCCTGCATGCAATAATACAGGACACTGAGGAGAGGGATCTCATCTTTCAGTGTTACATCAACACTAAGACAGTATTTGGACTCATGATGTAGAACTCATACTCTTACTTCAAGTCAGGTGGAAACAAGTTGCGAATAAAAAGAGAAGAATAGTTGTTGTTTTTTTTACAGTAAATTGAAATTTGTGCCAGTAGGAACTTTAGTATACAGCGAGATCTTTGGAGAGCAGTACAATATGTGAATGTGTAGATAAAGCATTTTGGTCGGAATTGCAAATACCTTCTGATTAAAAACAGGGATATTCACCCAATTTGGGTAACCAAAGAACATGTCATGAAAACAGCAGTTGATTTAAGCAACTTCTTTGAAAAACCCTGGTGCGGCCCATCCAGAACCAAAGTCTGGAGTCAAGGGAGCATCTGTTGAGAATCTCTGGAAAGACTTGAATATGGATGAGTGCTCCATATACAAACCAACTGAGGTTAAATGATTCTTCCAGGAAGAAAGGAAGAAAAGAAAGATGAGCCAAGCTTATTTCCAAGAAGACTTCAGGCTTTTATACATAGCTCTTACGGTATATCTGCCAATAGTGTTCTCAGCAAGTAGTGAAGCCTTTCATGTAAACTGTATATGATCGTTTTTGTAAACGACAAACTGTTGTTGCCCTGTCACTCTAGAAGAACATGATCAAACAAATAGAGTCCATTATAAAGTGATAAGTCATTTAAGATTAAAAGAATGGAAATGTTTTAACAAATGGGAAATATATGTCTGACTCAGTTCAACACATGCAGAAAAAAAAAGTCATAAACCAGTGAGCTAATAAAGCCAGGTCAGTCATAGGAATGGCAAGCAGGTAAGACAAAGGAGTGTCAGAGTTAGAAGACAGAAAGTGTCAGCTGACAGGACATAAAGAGTCTGATATGAAAAAATAACTTCTACACCCTGAGGCTGTTAGGCCTGTCGTACATTGAGAGTGATGTATCCACTGCTGAGTAGGACTGAGAGCTGGGAAGGAGGCCACACACCTCCAATTTAAGCCCAATTTAGTGCGACAGAACAGAGGGAACAAAACTTCTAATTTACTCAGCCTAGATGTGATCAACTCACAATAATCAGTGCACAAAACCTCAAAAAGGTTGGATTTTGTGTACTTGAGCAGCAGATAGTGAGGTATGATCAATGTAGCCTAGTCTCGCTCTGCTGCTGAGCAACGCATTTAAAGGGGAAGTCCGGTCAACAAGGAAAAATCAGGGGACCATTAGCTATAACTAAAACTAATACGTTCATGGTTATTTAATAAACTTATCTTTAATCAATAAGAAAATAAAAACATAAATTGTCGTCTGGATCGCTGTGTATGGAGGCCGCCCTTACTGCCCATATTTGGGCAGTAAGGGCCGTCTGACATCACATCCTGCGACGTGGAAAAGCAGAAGCGGCGACAGCATTTCTCCCCGCTTTCCATGCAAAGTCAATAGGAGCCGTTCTACACAGCTGCGATCATCAATAATTTTTCAGATTTCCAGAGGATTTCACCATTGACATTCGCGAGAGCTATTGTTACAGCAACAATGCCGACGTGCATGGCCATTGGATGTTCCAACACAACTGGTAAAAGTGGAAAAACATTGCTTATTTCAACTTTCCGATTGATGAGCCACCGGGCTCGTCGCTGGATTGCCAACTTGAAGAGCGGATTTGCCATCTAACTTCTGGCCAGAGAGAAAACACGTCATATGCAGTGACCATCTCGAAGAAGAATGTTTTGAACATGTCATGAGAGCGAGGATTTTCGGTAAGTTATTTTTTATTTTTTTATATTTAATTTAGAATTTGCAAGGATGGTATCCCTCCGCCCCAGCATGTGCTGGAACGCTTTTATATTTTAATATTCATACAATAACGGCCACCTGCCCTATTTACTACGGGGCAAATATAACTCAAGTCACTTCAGCGCGATCTCTCCTTCACTGCAGCGCCGGTAAAGCCGTGCTGCAGAGGAGCGAGCGCGCGCGCACACACACACACACACACACACGCGTATATATATATATATATACTGTAGGACCCGACTGAGTTTGCACTGGAAATAAGTCCGGTTTCTGTCAAGAAACTTTTCTAAGAAAATCCATATCGCTATCAGATGATAATAGCTCCACGGAACTCCCATCACTGTCACTAAGTACTTCATAACTCTCTGCTTAGTACAGAGCACCAGTTGTCGCCATCTTGGAAAATAGTGCATCGTGACAAACAACAGAGCGTTGGGACTTGCTAAACAGCGGGTCCGCTGAGTGACGTCACAAAATGGGAGGTGACAGTACTATTCTTGAACAAGATGGGTTCCTCCACATAAACATGATTAAATGAAAATTATTCTTAATTAAAAAAACGTATAATTTATTGCACAGTATATAGTAGTTTTATATTTAAAGTACTTTCAGCAGTTTGATTTCTGATTTTGACTGGACTTCTCCTTTAAAAGAACGGGTTGTATATCCAAGGCCCCCCCCCCTCCTGACTGGGCAAAAGTCATAAGAAAGCAAACTTAGCCTTTCTATTTGCACCACTTTACGGGTCAGAGTTGCTTTTTTTATTGTTTTAGACCATGTTTATTAGAACCACAGCACAGTTAACACTTGGATAAAAGCAGTCCTTAAATTTCAGTCAGCTCACTCTTTGTGTGTTGAAGCCCAGAACAGTCTTGACTGGTACAGGACTTTTTTTTAATAGTCAGAGTGAGTTTCAGAAATTTAAGGCATACAGTTTAAAGCATTTTCTTTTCCTAATAAATGAAAACGATTTACTATCAGCAGTGTCTCAACTGTCACTGTTTCATCTTATCCATCTGTAACCCCACACTGTTGATGTCAATCTGCCTAAATCCTGACAGCTTTCACATCAGGACAAAATATGTCCCCGAACATAACAGTTAATCCACTTTTTAAACAGTGGATTAACTGTTGCGGGTTACTAGTACATCTGGACTGCTGACAAAACGGGAGAAAAATAAACCGAACTGAACCAACCAGAACAGCAAATTCTGCTAACTACTCCACCACATAGTAAATGATTGGGCCACGGTCAGACGCTAAAGAAAAACTAATACATAGAATAACACCAAAACTTAGGAAATCCAATCAAACACTAACTTCTGCATTAACAAATGTTTACGCTTGTTCCGTATCTGCAATCTTATTTTCTACTTAGCTCTAGGAAAGAACGTGATTTATTGCACTTTAAATAAGAAAAAACAGGCTTGTTTTACTCTATAAAAAATATCAACAAATGCATTTTCTAGCTGAGGAGATAGTTAGGACACTCTACCTCTAAAAGCTAGTCCTAGCCTCTCTAACTGAACTAAATTCTTGCAGCCACCAGTCTCTGGGATCAGTCTGAGGAAGGTTTACCCCACTCCTCACTTTCCGCTGGGAGATGTTTCAGGGGTTTCTTGCATGTTCAGCCTCATGTACGAACCGTACCTACACACAAAAAAATCTGCTGCGCAACGTTTAACGCCCAACTTGGGATGTTTAAAAATGAATGTTGCGTGAAAGTGTGCAGTAATCCACGTGAACCTGTGACCTGACAATAGCAAACTCACCCTAATCCACTGAAATATAACGCCATTTAGTTTTGTTTAACTTAAGGAGCATCGAGCCAAATGATTTTTCAAGAGCTTGAGCTTTTGGTTTATACCCGGACAAAGAAACTGAATCACATTTAGCCTCATACAATGTAACATACCTCACAAATTGGTGGAAACAACCTCAATCAGATGTAAACTGTAACTATTCCTCTGTTTTTGTCCCATGTAGATGTAAGGACATCGCCGATGGAGGAATTCAGAGGGAGCTTGTGTTCAGAGATCATACTGACCTGCTGGCACATGAAGATGGGTGGTTTATGAGATTGCTCAAAGCAGTCCTCTTGGAGCCCTGCATGGAACTAACCCCCATATGTTACAGTAGGTAACTAGGAAGAACCGTGCGTGGCCGGTGCCAATTCAAGTTCTAACTGTGCTGTGTTCTTTGTAACCAGAGCTTTTCAGAGGGAGCTGATTGACAGGTCGGGTATTTCACAGTCCTCCCTAAGCTGTGCCAAGAGAGCCACATGGTATGGCCTCATCCGTATGTGGCTCAGATACATAAATGTCCCCTCAACTGTGGCTCTCATTTGCAGCAAGGAGCCAATTTCCAAATGTAATCAGCGCTCTGACTGCCTTCATATTGCTATAAGAAGCCCATCTGTAAATCAATTTGCTTTTGTCAATAGTAAGTCTTTTTTAAGTATATGTACATCCTGTTTGTGATGTGTCTTGTCATGTAGTGTTATGTTGGTCTGTTTAACTCAGGATTAATCTATTCTATAATAATAATTATTCTCATGACAAAGTTGTGTTGGGAACAAAATAAGAGCAGGCCCTGTGCGCGGTGTCTGACTGATTTAAAGTATTCCCCGAAGTGTGAGAGGGAACAGACTTCCTAAACGAAGCATGGGAGGCATATTCCTGTCATTACAATGATTTGCTCTACATTACAGTGATCATCATTATGCTATAATCAAGCTCAATGCAGCAGACAGCGGCATTTGGATTTCATAGACAAACTTTATATTTTAGTCATATTGTAGTTAATGAGTTACTGATGTCACTCAAGAAGCTGATGGTTTGCTACAAATATCCCTCAAGGTGTCTCTGTGACGGCCTGACAGCACCATTGCCAAGGTTACTTGGACAAATGGTGGGTGTGTTCTGCGTATTTATACTGATTTGACTCTGCCCAGGACTTGCTGTTATGTTTTGGGTTACTGCCTTGTTGCAGGGTCCAGTTCTGGTTCAGCCAGATTATTATATGGACACTTTCTATGTTCCTCAAGCACTGGTAGGACTTATTGTGGTTTGTTTGTTTTCTGCTGAAAGGCTGTGTGTGGTGGAAGCCAAACATGTCCTGCAGTCTGGTGTCCAGAAAAACCCAGTTTAGGCTTAGCTATCCAAAGAACCTTATTACAGAAGTCCTGGTTTTTGTCTACGTTCCCTCATCTTTCAAAAAGGAATATACGATTCTTTCCAGTCAAAATTAAAATTGTGCAGTCTAATTTCTGATTGTACCGACTTGGGCCCTTCTACCAACAGGAGGTCCTGTGATGACCTCAAAGGGACTTGTTCTAGCATCTTGCAGTCTGCTTCAGGATGGACTTGCTTGAACAGCCAGACTTAGACAATTTAGCTGTTTTCACTGTCATTTTCAGACAGTGAAATGGATGATGTCAAACTCTTAAGACCTCTTTAATCTCTGAAAATGTCTCAAACTGCTACAATCTGCTGTGTGAAGGCCTCAGACAGCTCTCTGGATCTCACAGCGGGCCACAAGAAATAGCATCTTTTTAAATTAAATTTTAGAATAAAATTTTAAAAGGGCTTTGCTTCAATTTTAACACTTGAATTTGTCATTATTGTTAATATTGACATTAAATATCTTTGTCCAAATATTCTAGAAAAAAAACATAGGGCTTTCATAGGGTCTCCTGCTATGAGAACTTGAAATTTGATTACAGTACAAGGAAAATAGCAAAGGACGTGGTAGATTCTCTAACACCTTAAGCTTAACAACTTGTTGAACACATCCTCCCTGTTATTGTTAACTAATTTCCTCTTGTAAACATCAGTTTAGTTCCTGTTTGCCAGGGGAATAAACAAAATCACTCTCACATCCATAAAACTCCAAATGTAAACTGAATTAGCTCAAAAGTACTGCATGAAGCTGCTGTGCAGAGCTCATTATTAAGCACAGATAAACAGAACCATCAATCCATGTTAAGATCTCATAAACTTATGAATATAATTATAGGCAAAGTACATATGCGTACATACATAAAGCAGTAGCCTTTAGCTGTTGATGTTCTGTAATTTGGACTCTTTTCCAGCACAGAGGAAAGGAGTTAAATAACGTAATGTGATCATGGAGAGTTACCACAAAATATGTCTTAGAGGCTACAATCTGAAGACAGAACATCTCCAGATGTTCTTCTCGTCTTAAATGGCTTGCTTATGTTTACCCAATACCATCTGTTGCAATATGCGCTTTCAGCAAATATGTGGTTTAATGAGCCATATGCTGGAATCGGCCGGCTTTCTGCTGTTCTGTTTCTACATTTAGCAGTAACCACGCTTCAGGCATGGATCACAGAGGACTGAGAGAAAATCCTTGCAAAGCACTAAAATTGCTTAAAATGTCATTAGAAGATTGTTTATAAAATAGTAAACATAAAAAAACACAAAACAGACACGTTGAATAAAATTCAGACACTCAAGATTATGTAAGTAATAAATATTAATTCCAGTTTTGTTCACACATTTTCAGATTCCGTTTTTGATAACTCAAGATTTGTTAGATTAGGAACTTTACTTATTTTTCATAATATTTTATAAATTTCAGAAGTTTGAAGTTGGTCTTTTTTGTTAGCAGTTAGCTTCCACTACATTATAGAACTTCCATGGATTCTCTAAAGCATGAATCCGTTGCCCATGGAAAGGAGATTTCACCAATGCAGATGACCATGTTCTCTTACTTTTGGAGTGACAGGACGGGATAAAAGTGTGACAGCTCCAGCCGGGATTGAAACTGAGCTAATCTGTAATAATTTCACGCCATTCATACTAAATATCTGTGTTATGATCAAGTCAAAGAGGAGGTTTGTGAAATTCACAAATATTTAATAAATAAAACGTGAGTCACAAAGAAGCATTGACCACACAGTAGCGGCAGCAGCGCCTCATCTTTGAATAATCTCTTAATTTTATTGCCTATATAATTTACTGATGCTTTTCATCTATTAAAAAATTATCTGTTTATGATCACCAGGGTTGTGTTTTTATTAGTTTGACTATAAAGTGTTTAAATCCCTAACATATGACTTTGGATGAAGGATTTCAATTCAATTCAATTCAATTTTATTTATATAGCGCCAAATCATGAAACAGTCATCTCAAGGCACTTTACAAAATCAAGTTCAATCATATTATACAGATTGGGTCAGATTATACAGATTTATAATCTGTATAATCAAATTTACTTTCTCATTTGTGAAAGACTGTGAACAGACATAGATAATATAAGGACTGTTAAAGTTAAAGCTAAAGTTGGCAATCTTTTTGTTATACTGGGTGGCGTGGTCCTTCTATCCTGACAGTAGTCAATACACTATGTATTCAGAAAAAGAAGGTTCAAAATTAGATCTCTGTGAGAGCTGCAGGACTGTAAAAACTTTGACCAATCCCTGCCGTTCGGTCCGAATGACAGGTCCCTCGACTTCTAGGGGTATCACCTTATCTATTGGTTGTCCCATATGCCAATCACTGTTATGCAGTCATGTAACCCCAATGTGCGTCCTTGTTAGTTTGTTAGTTTATGAGAACAAGAGTAAGGCCTCAAAAAAAGAGAGTGGATTTGGGAGATCCTTTTCACACAATCCCCCTGAGGAGAGGAAGACGTTCTTGCTCCTCCTCCACCTCCTCCTCAGTGACAACTCTTTCCATACATGAGAGAGATGTTAACAAACTCTTCAGAAGACAGAACCCCCGGAAAAGCTGCTGGACCAGACTCTGTCTCTCCATCCACCTTGAAGCACTGTGCTGCTCAGCTGTCTCCAGTGTTCACAGACATTTTTAACACCTCACTGGCGACATGTCACGTGCCAGCCTGCTTCAAATCCTCCACCATTATCCCTGTTCCCAAGAAGCCAAGGACCACAGGACTTAATGACTTTAGACCCGTCGCTCTGACCTCTGTGGTCATGAAGTCCTTTGAGCGCCTTGTGCTTTCACACCTGAACACACCTGAAATCACAGATCCCCTCCTGAACCCCCTACAGTTTGCCTACAGAGCCAACAGATCTGCAGACGACGCTGTCAACCTGGCCCTTCACCACATCCTCCAGTACCTGGACACTGCAGGGACCTACGCCATGATCCTGTTTGTGGATTTCAGCTCAGCCTTCAACACAATCATCCCAGCTCTGCTTCAGGAGAAGCTCTCCCAGCTGAACGTGCCCGACTCCACCTGCAGGTGGATTAGACTTCCTGTCTGACAGGAAGCAGCACGTGAAGCTGGGAAAACACGACTCTGACTCAAAGCTCATCAGCACTGGTTCCCCCCAGGGCTGTGTTCTTTCTCCTCTGCTCTTCTCCCTGTACACCAACAGCTGCACCTCCAGTCACCAGTCTGTCAAGCTCCTGAAGTTCACGGACGACGCCACTCTCATCGGACTTATGTCTGATGGTGACGAGTCCGCCTACAAGTGGGAGGCTGACCATCTGGCGACCTGGTGCAGGGAGAACAACCTAGAGCTCAACGCTGTAAAAACAGTGGAGATGGTTGTGGACATCAGGAAGAACTCAGCCCCAGCTATCCCCATCACCCTCTGTGACTCCACAATCGACACTGTGGAGTCTTTCCGCTTCCTGGGAACTATCATCTCCCAGGACCTAAAGTGGGAGCTGAACATCAACTCCCTCACCAAGAAAGCCCAGCAGAGGATGTACTTCCGACGGCAGCTGAAGAAATTCCACCTGCCAAGGACAGTGATGGTGCACTTCTACTCCTCCTCCATCATTGAGTCCATCCTCACCTCCTCCATCACCATCTGGTACGCTGGTGCCACCGCTAAGGACAAGGGCAGACTGCAGCGTGTCATCAGGTCTGCAGAGAAGGTGATTGGCTGCAATCTTCCATCTCTCCAGGACCTGTACGCCTCCAGGACTCTAAGGCGTGCTGGGAAGATTGTGGCTGATCCCTCGCACCCCAGTCACAGACTATTTCAGTCACTTCCCTCTGGCAGGAGGCTGCGGTCCATCAGGAGCCGCCCGTGACACTGGACTCTGCCTCTCTCCCCCGTTCAGGACTTACAAGCTTCTGCGTTACACTAACGCACAGTTTACAGAGTGTATATAGCTTCTGTATATATATCCATTTTATTTTATTTTTTGTCTGCACCATCAACACCAAGTCAAATTCCTTGTAAGTGCAAACCTACTTGGCAATAAACTTGATTCTGATTCTGATTGCACATGCGTAGTTATTCAAAAAGGGACTCCACCTTCAAGGTAAAATATGAGCTGTGTTAAACTGATTTGCCTGAGTAGTATTTCTAATTCAACCAATTTGAAATGCTAAGACCTTTCCCTCCACAAAAATCCTGGTAAATGAAAAAGTACTACCTCCGTACCAGGGCCTTTTCCTGGGGTAAATTTCTACCCTGGTCATCTTTTTTGACCCTGGGAGTTAATAAGAGTCCCAGAAATCGACACTGGTTCCTGGTAAAAGTTGCTGTAGTGGAAATGAGACTTGAATATTTGCTTTTAAAAGCCCCCTGAATCTAAATATATATTTTAGGAGGGAATGCAAGATATAAAGGCCATTATTAATAAACTAAAATATTATTGAAAAGTTAAGTTATTTCACTAACTCCATCACTAAGTGAAACATGTTATATAGATTAATTAAACACAGGGGGATGTACTCAAGCCTTTCTTTTTGATAATTATGAGGATGTTCCACTTGCATCTGATGAGAAAACAACATTTAATATTAAAATATTTTGTCAGACCACTAAGAAAATAATACAGAAATGTGGGCTTTATGAGAAACCTCTTTTTGAGATTAATAAACTATGTTTGGATTTAATTTTCTTAAAAGTTGTTATTTTCAAAAGATACTTTTAATTTGACAAACAACCCTCGTCGAAACACATTTTATTCTATTGAGTAGGAGCTATTACAACCAAATAGGGAAAAATAGATACATATCAGTTTGTGGCCATAACTGCAACAATAATGTTGATAATGACCCTGTCTCTATTTTTTCTTCCTAAATCTGTCTCATTGACACTTACTTTAATATTACTTGAATTCAACTGGAAGCTATTCATTGTTTAAAGTGTCTTCATATGCGTTTTCTACTACAGTCTGTTTGATTTTATTGCTGCATTATTGTATTAATGTATAAGTAAGCATATCATGAGCACTGCACAATCCAGAATCAAATTCCTGTTATGTGTACACATACCTGGCAAATAAAGCTGATTCTGGAATATTTCCTGTTGTTATGTATATATCAACTTTCTGATGCAAAGACACACATTGCTCAAACTTCAAATACAAACAGACTCATTTGCCTTTACCCTAATAGCTTTAACTATGAGGATGAAACAAAGTGCCTTTCATTTCCCCTTCAGGAGGAGTATGGTAGCTGTGCCCCCATAAATATCTCCTTGAAACAAATGGAAAAGGACAAAGGGAAACTCAAAGAGCGAGGAACTCAAGCTTAATTGAGCTAAAATGACTCAGTACTTTCCTCCTCAGTCATTATCTGCTCTTTCTGTTCTAAGTTTCTGAGATCTGTCTGCCTTTTCTTTGAGTGTACTAAAGTATAAAATAGTGCTAAACCACTCTGTCCTCCAGGCACAATTACAGTAACACACATAATGACAGACTGTCACAACCAAGACAACCCCTCACACACCTCCCACAGATCCACACGCGGGAGTCCAGGATAAACATTGGAAGACAACATGAGCGCACACAAACTCGGCCACATCTCTGAAAATCCTTTTCTAGGACTGATTTAATCTTAGTCCTGTGATGGGCTGGTGAACCGTACCTCTGCGACCTTTCAAGGATTAAATGTTCATAGCAAATATATGGATTTTACCTTCATCAAGATCTAATCCAAGCAGTGGTGGTTAGTTAAAAACTACCCCATCTATATTTTACATAATCTGGAGTTGCTGTGGAGTACGTAGAAAACATGTTGAGCAGTCAGAATTTCCATGAATTACTCAAGTGTATAATCAAACCCACACGTTCAGATGAACATGTAAACACACAGTGTGACCTGTCCCCTGATGTCATTATTTTCCCGGCTAATGTGCTCTTTAGAGGAATGATTTGTGCGTGTGTGGTATAAATTTGCTGCGTCCGCTGGGGGAAACCACAAGCGTGAGCAATATGTTACCAGTTCTTTCAACACAAACAGTCTGAAACCATCTTCAGCGAAGGCAGAGCAGCCAGATCATCAAGCATCCATGCTCCCTTGGACTTTACCAAAGCTGGCTAGCTTTCAAATGCAGACATCATTGTGTTTTATTGGGTTCTTAGGTGGTATTTTACTTTTTCATATCTTCACCATTAAAAATTGAAGAGCATGCCATGCATTCACATGCACCCCCCCCCCCCCCCCCACACACACACACCACCACTACAATCACTTTTTAGTTTGATACTCCTATATAAAACCCAGTGCAGATGTCACCTACTTAGTAAACTGAGTCCACCTGTGTTCCATTTTATCTAAAATATAGATGCAGCTTTTCCATGAAGGTTTCAGAGGTTTATTGGAGAACAAAGAGCATTCTGGTTCGAATTAAAGCAGCGTTAAGTCCTACAACACTATTCCACACTTCTAACATCTCCTAGGGTTCTCTGTCCATCACCTGCAGACATACCAGGACATGGACGTCCACCTAAACTGACAGGCCAACCAAGGTGAGCATTAAACAGACGATCAGTCAAGAACCCCATTATAAACTCTGGAGGAGCTGTATGAATCTGCAGCTCAAGTGGGAGAATATGTAGAAACACCAACCATTAAGTGTACACTCCATAAATCTGATCTTTATGGAAGACTGGGAAGAAGAAAGTAATAAGAGCTCTCATTTTGGGTTTGTCACCAACCAATGTAGGTGACACAGCAAACATGGAGGAAGGGATGAGTTGATCGGGTGAGATAAAGCTAAAATTGAAATTTCCGAATGACATGTATGGAGCTATGTGTGATACCAAACACTGCACATCACCCTGAAAACAGTTTTTCTGCAGAAAAAAAGTTAAAAGTTTCCGTCTAAACATGCAAAGCTGGTGGAGACAGATGAAAACCTTTTTTTTGTATGGAAATGCATGCACCACTCTACTATTATGTTCTACTTGTGTGTTGGCCTTATATTCTAGACCAGCACAGGACCCCATAGGGAAGGGTTAAATCTGCATCTTTACTTTCCCGCCTAAAAACATTCTCCTGTAGTTAAAACCTGAATGTTTAAAGCCATGTCCTTAAAGAATAGACACCAGTCCAATAAACAGCTAACAGGACCAGAGAGATGCATCATCCATCAGCTGACCATATACTGTTTGCCAAGTTTACAGTCAATAGCTCTTCAGCAATCACCCTACTGGCACTGTCTGCCACTCTGCTATCTGGGGTAGTTCTTATAGAAATAAAATGTGAGCTAGTTTTTTTCTTTGTGACAGGCAACTTGTAATGAAGTGCTCCAAGACCCAAATTAAAATTGGTTTGTTGCCTGTAATGTGTAGACAGGGGTTAGCTGTATTTCCATGACTGAATGATTTAATATCAAAAATTGTATTTGCATCAAGCAATTCCCCATAAGGTGTCAGGTCAAAACAGTTTCTTTTCTGATCTGGTGCCAATCTTGTAAAGTCATGATTTCTAGCTCAGTTTCAGTGTATTTATTACTATTTCAACACTGTGTGAAGACAAGCAAACCTACAAACCTAGTTATTCTGACTATAAGATGGATACACAAAAGAGAGAAAATACATACATGTTCATAATGTACTTTTAGGCCAAGTGTAGAGTATTTTGGTGTTTTTTGCAATCAAAAAGTCACTTGGCGTTGAGGACATGCATTTATTTAGTTGGAAAGCACTCAGATTCTCTGACCAAAGCAGCAGCAGAGGAGCCAGAGACTGCATCCAGTTCCCTGTGGTGTTAAGCTATTTTTTTTAGTTTCTGTTCTGCTCAGAATCAACACAATACCCAGATGAGCTCAAGTTTTACATTTTCTTCAGTAACATAAATCAAAGAAGTACACATTGCACTTTTTGGTTTGTGAGCTTTTCCTTTGCACTGACGCAACATCACTATAAATAGGTTATAGGAGTTTGTTGGGTTCCCAGGAAATCTCATTACTACACTACTTTTAAGCCTCTGAATTCCTCTTATATGCTCATCTATCCATCCATCCATCCATCCATGCCGTTTGCTATATATAATGCCTTTCCAGTGCTGCAATTGAGCCCGTATCTGTTATCAGGGGAAGTGTGAATACCAACTGCGCCGGAGGGCCAGTAGACGTCTGCTTCATTCTACCCACAGAGGACCAAAGAGTCTCTGTGTGGCCGCATTTATGTGCTCAGTCAACCGTGCATCTTTTGTGTGCGTAACCTACAGAGAAAAAGGAGCAATCCCTGTCACATAATCATAACTACTGAAAACACCACAGTGACAAACCAGGTCACATATATACAAGAATATACGCGTGCACAGGCAGACACTTCGTCTTTGGCTCTTGAGTGACTGCTCTGCTTTTGCCTTGAGGCTGACAGTGACCTCGGAGTTGAGTCTCTTTCAGTTTGTGTGTGTGTGTGTGTGTGTGTGTGTGTGTGTGTGTGTGTGTGTGTGTGTGTGTGTGTGTGTGTGTGTGTGTGTGTGTGTGTGTGTGTGCGTGTGCGCCCGCCATGTGCTGACTTTACAGGAACTCCGGGCAGCCTCTGTGGTTTTGGCCTCCTTCATCAGTCCTAGCTCTGGTGGGGAAGGAAATCCAGAAAGTTGTTATGTTAGTGTATGCAGATGGTACTATTAACACAGCGCTGGGGCAATATTGACGAAGTAGTAAATAAAACGCAGGGCCATATTTGTGCCATTAGAGCTAAGAGTGTTTAATTTAGACAGCCTTTATGGCTGCCCCTGCTGTGGTTATCAGTCAGAGAGGGACACCTGCTCACTGCTTTTGCAGGATGGACTGCAGAGCCGTTCTGAGAGGAATGATCAGTACAAGAACAGTTTTTGAGTGTTGTGTGTGTGTTGGGGCGGAGGGTAATGGTTTTAAATTTAAATTACCTAAATTAGCAATTTTTACAGGACAGGATCATTGTTCAGGAAGCTGTTCAAAAACCCTTCTGATCGTAGCCTACCATGTATGCCCCTGACTGCTCCACGCCCCACGCCCGTTATCGCAGCATGCTGTACCTCATTGTCCTCCACACTCTTAGAATGAGAACTCCAACAATACTATGAACCCCAAAGACCTAGTGCTTGTGCTTCCTCCTTCCTCCTCATCATCAGTAAATATGATGCTAGGGCAGACTCACAGATGAAAGCTTTGAGCCCGACTTCTGCATACCAAACAACAATATGCAAAATGCCGGAGCACAGTGTGGTATTTATCAGCAAAGAGAGAGAGCATGGGCTGTTGGAGCCACTGATGAGAGCATGGTGACCAATTTGGTGAGTGTGGGGGACCCTTCACTCAGGAACCACTTTATTGCCGAGAAATATCCCCATAAAAGCTTTGTGCCCGCTCAAATCAGTTGGAGAACTAAAGGCACATTTCAACCACGCGTTCCTTAATGTTTTTTCTCCAGAACTTAACCTCCCGGGACCTTTAATCTACCTAGGTTCCTTTTTTGTGTGTGCATTTTTATTGTTGGCCCTGCTGAAAACCGGGCCATTTATGTAGATTACGTCCCCTGATGCTGAGTGGCCCATCCGAGTGGAGTGCTACTGCAGTCTGGTACAAAGATCTTCAACCACCACAACAGAGGAGTCCAGAATGTGATTAAAAACTGTGAAATCAGACCAATACATCCTTTATAGGAGATTGCTTCGTAGCGGATATGCTTTAAACGCCTGCCACTCCAAACTTTTTTAAAATGGGATGAATGGGAGTGGATTTAAAAAGGAACTGTGCCGGAACTTAATCCCAGACAGAAAAGAAGAAATGAGAGCTCCGATCTGGACAACAATTGAGCATCTAAGGAAATAATGTGTGAAAATGTAACAGTAGTTAAGCTCTGAAACTGATTAAAATCACCCTTAAAGGTTCATAGACCAAGTTTTGAAGTTAAATGTTATTTATCTGCTTTCCCATACGTGCCCTTACAATTGCCTAACGTGTAAAATTGGTTTTCCTCTATTCACTGCAGTTGCCTCTGTAGCCTCCTTCAGTCAGTTCATGAGAAAGTGATTCGGGCTGATGTACGACATGCTACACGCTTATTCACCTGATTACTGAGTCTCTGCCGTAATCGATGCATTAGCAAGAGAACATGGGCTAACTTCAATATCTATAGCTTTCTCAGCTCCATGCCTCTAAACAAAAGACCTGAGCAGGCGCAGCGGCAGATACTTTTCCTCTTCTCCCATGCACGTGCACAACAATGGTGTCATTTCAACTTGTAGCCAGATGGGGCAGACGTGTTAAAATCTTGGAAGTTACACTATGCTCCATGAAGTTTGTAATAATTTTACAATCTTTAATAATTACAGTCTACCTAATGTGTCTTGTTACTGTACCCTGTAGTGTTTCTGCTCCATTCAAACTTAAAATCTGTAAAAAACAAAATCACCAATCCTGGCAAGCTGTGCTTTACCGAAAATATATTCTTCATGGTCGGCTGGGTTTAAATGATGCGTTTGCAAACTGAAATACAGAAACCCTGTTAGCTAATTTAAAGTTAGCAGAAAATATGACCTGCAAAAGAGGAGATGATAAATGAAATGGACATTCGATCCATGAAATAGGTTTAACATCCCTTGACTATGAGGGAAGGGATGTTCAGTTACGGGTTGACCCAAAAAACTCGTAACTCTATAGCATTGCATGTTTGGGATAGATCTTAACCCACTTTTGTCTGACCATCACACTGCAACTGATTCTAATGCAATCCTAATTCTAACTGAAGGGACGCTATCATTGCTTTATCGATCAACCGCCTGGTCTGTCCCACTGGTGTCGTGGAATACTACTACATAGAAAGGACTGCTTGTTTCCCACATTTTTGTGATATACACTGATTATTGTGCTATGGTATTATGTGACTTACACATTATTTTCGATCTAAATGCCTGTAAATGTTGTTTTCCTGCTTACACTTTAAACCAAAAAACGATAAAGGTTGATTTGGATGCAAAAGATTAGTGTTTTCCCCAACTTCTGTTGCATAGACTTTGTCCCTTCACTGACCAAATAAAATGAAATCCATCGCTCATCTGTCAATAACCTCATTAATCTCTCAGTGTCTGTGCACAGCCTGTGTGCTGAGCACACTAATTCCCCAGCTTCCTTCTGTGTGTGTGTACTTCTTTATGTGTACATGCATTTGGGAGTGTACATAATGGATACAGTACATCCAGTGATTGTGTGTAGAAAGGGGTTCACGTCTACACACCTGTTCCCGTGTGTGTGTGTGTGTGTGTGTGTGTGTGTGTGTGTGTGTGTGTGTGTGTGTGCGTGCGCACGTGTGTGCGTGTGTGTGTGTGTGTGCGTGCGCACGTGTGTGCGTGTGTGTGTGTGTATGCAGTGGAGCAGAACAGATGGCACTATGCGGATCATCACTTGCAATAATCGTCTGCATTTCACTACCTCATAATTATCCAGATTGGAGCTGTGTGCTGCCTGACAGGCTGACATATGACACATGCCATTCTGCATGTCCTTATTTTTGTGAAATGCAATATTCATTCAGTATATACACATTCATAGTAAAATATATCATATAAAAATAATCATCAGGTGCTGAACAAGTTGCAGAATTAGCTTGGCAGAAACCTCAGATGATGATGATGTATCATACTGTGTATGTATTTAACAACAGCTGAGACCCTACACCCACCATATCCCAAGTCCTGTGCTGGATTCGGAAAACTTGGTGGCTTCTTTACACAAAATATGTAATGTCCTTTATTTAGAAAAAAACATAGACCACAAAAAATTAGGTATTAGATATCATATTCACTTTATGCTCAATCACTATACCAAAAGATTTACTCCAACAGAATTCATTAAAAACATTTTTAAAACATCTCTACCCAGGAGGGATAGGCGACATTTAGTGATAAGCTTTTTGAATAAATTGAGATTTTGTTAGAAGCTTCATTTTGTGCTTAAAATCACTCCTGATGACAGAATGTGGGCTCACTCAAAACAACTAGGAAAATACTTTGACGTCTAAACAAGCTCTCATAGGAAGACGATGGGATGTTTTTTTCCGAAGGAATTAGGAGGCTAAGTAAAAACCAGGGGCTGGGATTAATTCCCCGGTGTAAGACATGAACTCCACCAAGGTTAGGGTAGTCCAGCTGTTACGTCCAACTGTTTCCCTGCACATGTGATAATGAGAGCTTCCATACACATCTAAATCTATGTTCTCTCTGCAGTTCAGCAACATTTCCAGCCATCCATTCCTGCCCTCTCCCTGTCCCACCTCACCTCTCTGTCCCGCTACATCCAGTACGCTACAGCGCAGCACAGGAGGAAACCTCTGCAAAGTGATTTATTACAGCTACTCTCTCATATTCACACACACACACACACACACACACACACACACACACACACACACACACACACACACAAACACATACTGGGTGATATATTGCGGTGCAGGTAGACAGTAGTTCAAGGGTAGGTGATTCGTTTTACAAACACTGAACACCAAATTACAGCTTCATGTGTAGTTTGAAGGCAAGTTCTCAAACACACACACAAACTCATCTATTCCACCATAACATTGAAGAGCTTTTTATGATAATATAGGATAGCAGAGGGGAAAAAAGGGGGCAGAATAAAGAGAGCAGAAATTATGATGTTTTAAAACGTTTCAAAAGAACAGCAGTAAGAGTTGAGTTGACATCCTAATTTACGTTACAAGAGAAATGAGACCGTTGAATGACCTGGGTAGAGATGCACCTGTTGTTCAGCTGGTGACTAGAAATGGGCGGGTTTCATCTTGGCCAACCTGACCACTGGACAGCACTCAAAAATCTCTTTTGTTGTGAGTAGCCTAAGCCTATAGCAGCATAACTATACAGATAGCTCAGGGTAACCTGAGCCACTCTGACTAGAAGCTTTGTCAAAAAGGAAAGTTTTAAGATTAGATTAAAAGTAGACACGGTGTCTGCCACACGGACCAAAACTGGGAGTTGGTTCCACAGGAGAGGAGCCTGATAGCTAAAGGATCTGCCTCCCATTCTACTTTTAGAGACTCTAGGAACCACCAGCAGACCTGCAGTCTGAGAGCGAAGTGCTCTGTTAGGAACATACGGGGTAATCAGAGCTCTGATATATGATGGAGCTTGATTATTAAGGGCTTTATACGTTAGAAGAAGAATTTTAAATTCTATTCTTGATTTAACAGGAAGCCAAAGAAGGGAAGCTAAAATTGGAGAAATATGATCCCTTTTGTTGATTTTCATCAGAACTCTTGCTGCAGCATTTTGGATCAGCTGAAGACTTTGAACTGCATTTTGTGGACTTCCTGATAGTAAAGAATTACAATAGTCCAGCCTTGAAGTAACAAATGCATGGACTAGTTTTTCAGCATCACTCCTGGACAGAATATTTCTAATATTGGCAATATTCCAGAGGTGAAAAAAGGAAACCCTGGAAACCTGTTTAACGTGGGATTAATCCCATGCTTTCTTTCATTACTTTGTAAATGTTCACATATTTTATTAGTAACTACTTTCTCAAGAATTTTAGATAGGAAAAGAAGCTTTAATAAAGTTCTGTAATTTATTAAGTCATCTTGATCAAGAGAGGGTTTCTTAAGTAAAGGTTGAATAACAGCTACTTTAAAAGTCAGTGGTACACACACACACACACACACACATATATATATATATATATATATATATTTTAGGGCTGGTTAACGATTAAAATATTTAATCGCGATTAATCGCATAATTTGCCTGATTAATCATGATTAATCGCATTGTATTTACAAACTCCAAGAATTAATTCAAAAGTAGTGTAAAGAGCACTTTTATTTTAATGTTCTGCTGCCATATGAGCAAAAATGTTGTAACATTTGTAGCACTTATCAGTAATACATATTTAGTGTAAAGCTCAACTTAAACATGTAAAACAAAAAATAGCAATAATAATAAATTAAAGCTTATTGCCACTGACAGGGAATTCTCTTTATGGGGAAAAAATCTACCAAAAACAGGCAATTTCTGAGGTAACAGCAGGGAGCAGCATTACCATTTTATGTTCAATACCAAAGTTTAACTTGGCAGTGGTTACAACTAACTTGTTTCTGTCATATTCGATGCTGGAAGAACTTTAAACTGACATGCTTGCTAACTCGATATGCTTGCATGGTTATTTGACGTTAACACGCGGTTTTTTTGTTGTTGCTTTCTCGCGTGCATATAGTGAATGGCAAGGAAAAACAGGCCAAAACACATGGATACTTTGAAGCGAGAAGCGACTTCACCGACGGCGTCGATGCAGACCCCGCTCCGCACAAAACTTGTTCCGTTCGCCAACTCACCGCCTCGCCTAAGCAAATTCCTGCGGGAAACACCGCCTTCCGCATGTCGGCTTTGTTTTTTTCCGGCCAGCACCTTTCTTCCTCTTTGAATCCGAGGCTGGGCTGACAGCGAGGTTATTGGCGCATTATCGCCACCTACTGTTCTGATTCAAACCCCTACACCGCAGCAACAGACCTTCACAAAATAAAAGCATGTGAGCAACATGCGTTAACCCGCGTTAAAGTAAATATCGCCGTTAATAGTCTAATGAATTAACGCGAAATTAACGCGTTAACTTTCCCAGCCCTAATATATATATATATATATATATATATATATATATATATATATATATATATATATATGTATAGTTTTATTATTAAGGAAAGCCTGAGGTTGTATGATGAAATTTAAAACGATGGGAGACACAGGATTTTTTCCCACTCAGCTTTCTGATGTTTCAGAAAGAAAATACATAGGTCCTCTCTTTAGTTAGATGACAATTAAAAATTATAAATCAAGCAAAATTTTTTGTTTTGCATTGGCAAGCAAAGACACGGTGCAAAGACAAAACCAGTATCACACTAGATCCAATGCATTGGGCAGTGGAAGCTGAAAGATTTGGTGCAAAGCAAGCACTAGCACTGGTTCACCACTGCAACCGGTTTGTTGGAAAACCCCTAATTAAAGTCCTTTTTGAAGAGTGTGCAAATGAATAAACAGAAAATCATTAAGGGCAGCTCTAAAGTAAATGATGACTTTCAGTATTAGGGTGACTGAGCTGGTCTGCTGTCTGTTTGGTTTTAACTGAGTGCCCCAGGCTTTAATTTAATAGTCAGCCTTACGGAATCCACACAGACCAAGCCAAGCAAACATATGCAGGCTGGCTGGAAATGGCTACTATAGAGGCCTGAAAGCCACACAGTCCAGCTATATAAAAACTCTTTCCCAGAGCTACATAATCCATCAGCAGCTCAGAGCTGCATTTGGAGGGGGATGGTCACACAGAGAACCTTTTGTAACCTGCTTCTTTTGTTTTCATTTGTTTCCATCAAATTCCACTTGTGTCAGGATCGATTGAATCCACTGAATGTGAAGCGATGCACCCTAGGGTCATGTAGGCAGCCACTCCACCGCAATTCTCCTCTCTAAAACACACATCAGCTCTGTTCGTGCGCATGTGGAAAAGTGAATGTGTTTTTCTTAGTGCAAAAATGTGCATGTCTTTCTAACTATGACAAGCATACATTGCAGCAATGAATATGGGGTTTGCCGAAAATTTAGTATATAGTGTAGTCAGGAATTGTTGCCTTTGTGTGAGAATGTGCCTTCTGAGAAGAAGACACTGTCCCTCATCCCGACAAATAGGTCAGCATCTAAAATGCCTTTGTGACCCTGCTGTCACATCACATAGAGGTCTGCTGCAAGATGTGAGTAGGGTACATGTAAAGCAGTGTGTACCATCCTTCACTCCATCTCTGAGAACAGTCTGGATGAAGTTAGGGAGAAAGACACAGGTACAGGATACAGTGGTAAGTTTTGCTGTATCTTCTTCAGAGTTCTATGTATCGGCAAATTTAAAACTGCAAAACCTGCTGCCGTCAAGTATTCAGGTATGTTAACACAATGGCAAGGAGGAAAAACCTCAGTCAAATATCCAGGAGAGGCAACCCCTACTGCCCATCAATATGGGAAGGGTAGCAAGGTTGAAAAACCCCTCGTTCACCCTAAGAGACAAACTGAACACAGTTGTCGAAGTGTGTTGGAGTGGACTTACCAAAATAAGTCATGCCAAGGTCAGACCATGCACTGTTTAAAGGAAAGAAATGAAACTCCTTGCAGCACTCTCTGCAGATTGGAGAGGTTGTCAGAACTCTTGTACTCTGTAAAAAAGTCCCTGACAAGTTCACAAAGTTGGATTCGGGGAAACCACTGCAAACAGACAAGCCCCAATTTGAGACGTTTGGTCATAATGGAGAGTACCAAGCAAACTACAAAAACAGCAGAGTAAAGGCACCTTATAGCAACTGTCAAATATGGGACATTTAGGGAGTTGTGCTCAAAGACATGTCTGCAAGCCTTAATAAAGTAAAGCAGCACTCCAAAGAAAAGTGGACAAAACCGTCTCTAAAACAATCTTGGTTGTCTGTCAAACAGAAGACGGGTATGGCCAGTTGCCGTTAGCGAGGCACAGAGGACAGTTTCAAAACTGTTAAAATTTCATTTTCTACAGCTTACACTACTGGAGATGTCAAAAGTGCTGGAATGTCCAGTTCTCTCAAGCTGTATGTACTAAAGCAGGGGTAATCCACTCCAGTCTTACATCTCATTCATACATACTTTCCGTTACGTCACAAATAAAAGAAGCCTCAAAGCCAAAACAAATAAGCTTAGAAACAGCTTCTTCCCAAGAGCTGTGAGGGCAATCACCCCCTGATACGAGACTGCAGTCCAACGCTCTTAAATCACCCCCACTGTTACTAGTCCATCATACGTTACAATCACCTTAATGTTACAGCCTGCTGCACACTATCATCTCTGAACATCTAAATGGACATTTCTGTAAACGAAGTCTCAATCAACATTGTTCAATAGGCACCTTATTACCTCATTGTCTTTATCTGTGACTTTCCTGAACTGCAAAAGAGAGAAAAAGTAACCCCTGTTCATTGCATGTTTGTTTGTCAGTTTCTGGCTTCATTATGTGTAATGTGAACTGTAATGTGAACTGGAGTAGCCAAAGAGAAATTTTGGCGCGGTAATAAAAAATATTCTGATTCTGATTGTATTCTGATTCTGAAAGAAAAGCCATTCTAGTCCGTCCGTCCGTCCGTCCGTTGTCTTCCGCTTATCCGGGGTCGGGTCGCGGGGGTAGCAGCTTCAGTAGGGAGGCCCAGACGTCCCTCTCCCCAGCCACTTGGGCCAGCTCCTCAGGAGGAACCCCAAGGCGTTCCCAGGCCAGCCGGGAGACATAGTCCCTCCAGCGTGTCCTGGGTCTTCCCCTGGGCCTCCTCCCGGTGGGACGTGCCTGGAACACCTCTCCAGGGAGGCGTCCAGGAGGCATCCTGACCAGATGCCCGAGCCACCTCAACTGGCTCCTCTCGACAGCCATTCTAGTCAATGGGGGATTTCCCACGAGCATGGTGGCGCTAAAGCATGAAGAAGAACCCTCTTCTGTTGTCAAATAGACTCGATTCGTATTTCTGACGGATGATGGAGCGAAATGCGGCCATTTCTAGAAACTAGTTGAGCCAGACAGAAAGTCAGATGCGGGAAGTTCTGGTAATATTTCAAAATAAAGGAGGGAGGGAAGCAGGGTTGTCTGGATGCATGAATGGATCCGGTTGGGATTGCTGTGTGGCACCTTTTGCAATGAACGGACAGAGCGCACAAGGAACATAGTAAGTGTGAAGCCGGCTCTACAGGTCTGATGTCCTGCAACTTTTACATGTGTCCTTGCTTCAATACACCTGAGTCAATAAATCAGGTCATCAGCAGGACTCTGTAGAACTTGACTGCATGCTGAGGAGCTAATTCGGCCATTTGATTCAGGTGTGTTGGTCCAGGGGCACATCTAAAAGTTCCAGGACACTGGACCTCGAGGACCAGAATTGAGGCTCTGTTTTATCCATTCGATCTTTAAACCTCAGTCATGGAACATGCTGGACTGGAAAGAGTGTTAGTCTTTTGACCTCAGTTTTAGTAAGGATCTATATTCACAAAAATTCACATTGAATGCTGTTTTTATAATGCTAGCTGTGCTGACCTCTGACTGCTGTCATCATCTTGTACATTTGTGAATATTATTAAAACCTTGCTTTACACTGTCTGTTGTCTCACACAGCGGCCTGGTTTGCCTCTGCTCTGGTCCTAATATAAATAATGAATGACTGCTCACTACAAGAAAGCTAGAAAAAATATTTTAAATGCCGCTCTTCTATGTTATACAGGTGTTCTTCAAATGAAATCGGAGTCAGCTGCATTCAGTACTGGCAGGTCAAAGCTTTGAAAAAAGCTGAGATTGGACTTGGGCAACTATATTTTGATCAGTGCATTTCTAAGAAGAAGGTGATGAATGAAACAGGAAGAGGGAAAAAACTCGACTTAGAAAAGAGAAGTGCTAAACAGTAAAAGATGACTTAATATCAAGTCCAGATTCCTCAGAACAACTGGTAAGAATGAAAGAAGAGAAAACAAAAGACTTTGAGACCCCAGCAGGATGAGTGTGTGTGTGTGTGTGTGTGTGTGTGTGTGTGTGTGTGTGTGTGTGTGTGTGTGTGCGTGCGTGCGTGCGTGTGTGTGTGTGTGTGTGTGTGTGTGTGTGTGTGTGTGTGTGTGTGCGTGTGTGTGTGTGTGTGTGGGGGGGGGGGGGGTTCAGGGAACGTCTCTCTGTTCACTCAGCCTAATTGACAGATTAAAATCTGATACCGATGTCCCGGTTAACTACTCTTTTCAACTCTCCTCTTCTCTCACAGCCATCATTTCTACCGACTGATAAATTCTCCTGTTTCCAGAGGGCTGTGCTCAGTGAAGCTTGCAGCTGTACGGACATGTTCATTCAGCTCCCATTTCAGACCTTAATGAGAGGAAGCCATGATGACTAACCTGAGCACACAAACAAATAATCACTGCAGCGAGTCATTTGTCATCTGTTCAAACCTGCTGCTGACCTGTGTCTTGGGTGATCGGATCAGTAGAGAACAATGCTAAATACAGCTGTCAAAGACTGCCTTACCAAATTGCTTGACTGATGCTAAATACATGTTTGATGTGCTAATGACTGACAGGAAATCAGTAATTCCATTGACACCGTAAAAGTTGATTACATTCATGACATTTTGAAACATTTGTCCATCTGGGAAATTAACCCCAAAAACAACAACTCTATGAACTGTCTGCCATGCCAGCCCACCCAAAGGTTTTTGGGGTTGCAGGCAACACACAGGGTGATCTCCAGGCAGGAGGAATGGAACACCTTGGACAGGTTGGCAGTCCAGCACAAGGTCAGCACAGAAACATATAAACTGTGACGGCTTGACCCAACACACATGATAATCCTCAGTCTGAACAGGACATCACCCCTGTTTGTAATGAGGGTGGGTCCTTGTTTGACTCTCCTCACCTGTTACCTAGTAAAATATCTGCATTCCTAACTGCCAGAATCTATCGTACCTCTAAACTCACTGCTTCTGGGATTTTACAAGAGTAACATTCATAGTATTGACTTAGTTGTAGCAAACAGGGAAACAGGTAACCTGAGGCAATTGTAGCAAATGATCCAGGCACTTCTTCAAATCTCTGGTTTCTTAGCAATTATCCATTGAAGCTGACAGAGGGGAAAGGGATTTTATAAGAATCACCTTTTTAGAATCTGTGGCACAGCCGGTTCTCCATTTATTGTGCCACTTGAGTGTTAAATCTTGTGTAGATTTTAACTGAAGCACTGTTTAACATAAATGTCTGATATGATAACAAAGCTCCCCTGCCTTCCCTGTAATTTAAAGCTCCATTAGTCAATTTTGTGTCAGTGACGGAAATCAATTATCTAACTCTCACCATTCTAGCCTGCAACCCTGCTTAGCTTTCATTTCACTATTTGCATCCTCAGTATGTAACAGCGACTCCTGACAGCTCATGCTGACCTGCTCCACTGCACACCAGCCAGGTATTACCAGAAAATGAGCTCATCCCGACTGATGAGAGATTGTTCTTATAAGCCAAAGCATTATGACCCCTGTCTAAGGTGCAGCAAGTAAGGGTCATGCAATAAGCACCATGATGCATGCATGGGACTACGGCTTTCTCAGTTTGTTTATGTTATTGTATTTAAACTGAAATAACATAATTATATGTTATTTCATTCTGTAGGTTGCGAGCCGAGATGAAGCGCTTTACCTACAGTTACAGCCTTGCAGGGTTTCTTGCTCTGTTCCTTCTAGGACCACTGGTAGTTTGTAGAACACTTGCTGCGCCCAGAACCCCACAAACCTTCTCTATGTCAAATGCTTCAGGCAGGTCACCTGGTCCACTAATTTGATCATTGTTAAAATTCTTCAGATCTGCTTGCCTTGCATTCAGCACACTAACTAGGTAAACTAAATGTTCAGTTGTCCCTTTATAAACCTCCATGATTTTGAAAGACGTTTGATTGCATGTGAGCAGTGTTATTAGCCATCAGAGAAGTGGGTTTGAGAACTGAGACATGATGCTAGACAACTATTCCCATTACGGTAACGAGGATCCCATCATGTGGGATTTATGATCATCATGATTAGAATTTAGCAAGGCTTATCTGCTATGTATGTTTTTAATTTGTTAAAATGAACTAAAGAAATCTGTCCGTCCCAGTATAATTACACACGCACACACACTGGCGACCACACACACAAACCATGTTTTAAATACTCACTTTACATAAAAGTCCTCAGTTTACAAGTAAATTGCACAAACAAATGTCCTTACTCAACTGCAAGTACAAGTACAAACACACACACACATACACTCTCCTACTGTATTATAAGCCTAGTGAGCCACCGGGCTTTACAAAGAAAGCCCAGGAACCAGGTATCGTTGGTCTGAGCTCTCCCTTCGAGCTGCACCAAGCAACGCTCCACGCACACAACAACATCCACACAAATACACGTCAGGTACTTATGCTGAAATTTGCTGAGAACAATCCCATTAAAAGTGCTACTGGACAAACACATATGTACTTCCTGATTGCTGAGTTGACACACACACTCCTATATAAGCACACACAAACACACATTTACAGAGTGCACCTGAGTGGGACCTTGCTACAATTGGGGTCACTAATCCGTTTCCACAGTGATGGCCTGCTAGTAAATCAAAGCGCTAAGCTCTGCTGTTCATGCACTGGAGAATCTCTGCATCTCTGAATAGGAATGGCTACAAACCGCCTCAAGTCATATTCCTATTTACTTTTTTCTATAAATCTTCTTGCCCTATAGATATCCTGGGAGTTGATAGGAAAGTTCACATCACAATGTTACAACCAGACCAGCATCACAGTACTAAGCTCAGCAGCAGTGGCTTATGGTATAATGCTAGATTGATGTGGCACTGAACTGCCTCTATTTGGTCTGTATAAAATATCAGAGAGGAACAGTAGCATCTTTATTAACGCATTGTTGGCATGACTGCTCAGCTGATCAGTGTTTCTATATTTCTATAACACCTATCGTTGATAAAGACCCCAAAACCCCATAATAATCATCATCTTTGTGTGTCATTGAAACATACAATCCAGTGAAATGTGTCCTCTGCATTTAACCCATCCCCCAGGGAGCAGTGGGCTGCCACTGTGCAGCACCCGAAGAGCATTCTGGGGGTAAGGGTCTTGCTCAGGGAGCCAGAGTGGCAGTTTGTGGATTCAAACTAGGGAACCTGCAACCTCTCCTGGACCCAAGCACCCTGCTCTAACCTCTAGGCCACCACTCCCTCTGCAGTCACAGAAACAGCAGACTGCAGAGTCAAGCAGCGTTATTATCCAGCCTGGTGGTGTTGCTGTAGGACTGACTACAGTAACCTAGCAGAAGTTAGCAGTATAGTTTCGTAGCTACTCGTATGGAGGGGCTGTATTGTTTGTGGCAGTAGTGACCTTTATTTCAAAGTGGACAGACAGGAAATAGGGTTGGAAGAAAAAGACACGCAAAGGTCCACAATTCAAACCTGCAGAGACTTCCTGTAATGACGATGTTACTCAATCACAAAACCTGATCAAACTGCCATGTTTCTCTGTCTGTTATAAAGTTGGATCCTTAAAGAAACTCTACTACATGGGGTGGTTTCCCTGATAGAGTTGTGTTATATCAAGAGTAGTCCTTAATCTAGAAAAGTCAGTGTCGGCTTAAAGGAACTATATCTGATCCTGCACAAATTTGAACCGTGAGTGAAGACAGTTTAGTTTGAAAAAAAAATGTCCCAATGAGAAACCTTCCTTGACATGCATGAGACTAAACAATCCTCTGGAGCAAACAGGGCTTCATCAGGGGACTTTTATTGGTTTTCTTTGACATAAATGGCAAAGTAAATGATTTATGTATGTGAGTGGTCATCACTTACATGCATGCCATGCAGTTCTGTAGACATATCCTGTCGTGTGCGTGCTGGAGGAGCTGCTGCTTAGCAACGGCTCCACAGCTTGTTGTGCCATTGGCAGAGAAAAGTCGTCAGTTCGCTGCTTATTTCTTTAAAAAAAAAAACTGGACTCCCTCGATTGCGCAATCAATTAATCAATTGTTATTATAAAATTATGTTTTTTAACTCATAATACATTGCATAAAAAGCATTTTTCTTAACCAGACAAAAATTTTATTCAGGTATAGCTCCTTTAAGAATATATTTCTAAAACACAGACAACATTAATAAGATTATACCTGAACTTTTAAATGACAGTAACCCAGATTAGTTTCAAACCACCTTGCCTATAGTCTGAATTAGATGAACTGGAATTGCTTGTAGAGCACAGAATGGATCTAGAAAATTTACCTGAGAAGCAAATCTAGGAAACACTATAAAGACGACCCATTTCTGTAGCAGAATCAATTACAGCGGAGTCGTTTGTGATAAATTCAGAAATGAACAAACAGCAACAATACAGCAGCTTCAGTGTATTTAGCTCTATCCCCTTGTTGTCTGCATTAGCTGGTGGAAGGGACTGCAGATATAAACGCAAACTTAATTTTATCATCTTTGCATTTATTTCTCTTCCTTCAAACTATTTTCATATGTCCTCTACAATATTTCCCATAAAATATGCATGATGAGGAGTAAGAACGACTCCAAAGAGCTTCTTCTAGTTGGGCTCAGTTAAATTTATATCTTTAAACTGTTTCCTAATACACAGGTGAATGCAGTGAATTACACCATGTACCACCGGCTGACACATCGGCATCTTGTTTTTGTGAAGAAAAAGATGCTACGTGCCAAGGACAAAAATAGTTATTGCAAACACACTGGTATTGTTATATCAGATAAAAGCACCAGCTCGACATGGTTAATCATGCCCAGGCAAGTTACTCCATGCACTTGGAAAAGGATCTTGAAACAGATTTTCATAAAAGACAGCAGTTGTTGCTTCTGTCAGCAAGAACCTTTTTGATGGTGATTTTTGCTGATCTTTGCAGACCAGTTCTACATCTAAGGCACTGTTTAGGAAACTTTTGCTGGAAAGTCGCATTATGCTCATAATTTGATAAGTGATCACTTGTTTTTCCCCAGCTGTTGGATTAAAACAGAGTAATTCATGGCAGCCAGTAAAAAGATATAGATCATGCTGATGATGAGACAAACTCATGTTATCATCTCTGAAAGTGGTTTGAAGCAGTAATTAACTTTTCTTTTTGGTGTTTTTTAATCTTTGGTATTTCTTTAGTCTTTGACTATTTTTTTTCACTCATGGACCCTCTAATCCTGAACCCTAACCTGACTACGACAGCATATTGTGCAACATGTGTTTAAGAAACTGAGGAAAGTTAATAAAACTTTTGATGTCCACTCATGAGAATATTTGCTTCCGGCTTTAGGTGAAAATGCTAAATGAGTCCACAGAATACAAACCCTGTAAACGGGTCCTGTTGAGTGGTTGTTGTTGGCTCAGGTTTAGTCTTAAATGTTTGTTTCTGTGCTTTCAGTCATAAATCTACCATTCCTTACCCAGAGCCTGGCAGGCTGCCTTGATGCTAATTACCCCACAGAGCTACAGCCTGCCATAACACAAGCTGGGATTTATAGCAACTGAGTCCAAGGCTACTTAAAGAGTCGTATTTGGTTAGGCGGGCTGACAGGGAGTCAATACAAAGATTTTTGAAAGAAGTGTTTTTGCAGCATATGCATTTTATTTCCCATTCTGCTTGTATGTTTAAACAAAGACTTACTGGAGCTAAACAGACATCTTAAATGGCTGCGTAGTCTTTCACACTAAGGAGTGAAGTAATTTCATTTACACACTTTATACTTTGGTAAAAAAGTCATATTCCATCACAAATTTTAAATTCACATGATCTTTACTATAAATCTTTATCAAGAGACTAATAAACAATAATTGGCTGCACTGTGGCACGGTTGGTAGTTCTGCAAAAAGGTTCTGGGTTCAAATCTCATGCAGAAAACTTTTATGCTCCCAGATCTCCACTGTGGAAAGTTTCTTCTTTGATGCAATGCAGCTGCTTCTAATGTGATGAAAACCATGGGTTGTTGTTGAAACATGACATCACTACATCAGTTAGTTGGTTTAGGTCAGCGGCTGAAGTTTCAAACACATTCCAATCAGTGAGGTCCAGGTAGCTGTGAAACCTCAGCTTTGTGATATGGGTTCCAATGAGGATTATTTGTCAGATTAAAAGTACCTTTTAAAAAGCAAGTATTAAACATACATTTCATTAACCCACATTTCTTATTTGTTTCATACAGGGGCGAAAGTAAGCCGGTACGGTCCGGCACTGCTAACCGCTAAAAGAATTTAAGTAACGGTAAGACGGGAGAGCGGCTGCCAGCTATAAAGCGTATATTCAGAACCAGTCACTGCTGCATGTTGGATCAGAAAATAGATCTGCAAACCAGATGCAGTTTAAAACACCACTTAATCAGTTTATACTTTTCGTTTTTGTTAATTCTGCATTGTTTCTGAACTATATTTGCTGTGTGTCTTTGCCTTAATGCTCTTATTTCTCCTCTCCCCTCCCTTCCCCTGGAGCAAGGGGCTCTTATCAGCGTCCAGCCTTCAAACCGTGAACCACTACGCTTCATGTCCTTTCACCCATAGCAAAATGTCCTAAATAAAGTCAATAGAAAGTTAGTAGTTGTGTTTTGTGTTATTTTGTTCAGTCTTAACATAGAACGGGCGGTGTTTTGGTGGGTTGCTGCGTCACCTTGCACTTGATTCAGGTGCGCATTATTAAGCTACATGTAATTTAGGGGCGTACCTTTAGGGGGCATTTTGAGGGACTTGTAACCTTGGGGGCGTCTGCTCAGACCCCTCATTCCTCCTCTCTGATGGAGCCCATTAAAGTCTTTATTTGTGCATATTTTCCACTGTATTTCTCACACGCAGCACACCAATGGAAAAAGGAAAAAAAATCTGTCCACCTCAACACAGTAGAATAAATTATGCTGGGACCGGACAATCCTCTCCCAAATAGTTGTTTTTTTCTACTGTCACTAGGAACCAGTGAAGCGGAGATGTTGAAAAGCTGTGCATATATTCATATAATCTGGAATTACAATAAATAAAAAAAAGCGCTATAGACCAGTTCATTGTTATTGTTTTGATCCCGTTTTTTCGCGCACGCGCGCCAGACTGGTAGGCAAAAGGCGAACACAATGGCGGACGAAAACAAAGAAACTGACAAGTTCTCGACGTATTTTTTCTTCTTTAGGTAACGTATCACAAGATCGTTATAAGACTAAGTTGGTGGTTGATGGTATCAGATTGCCAGATCCACACAGCAAAAGCCTGAAGGGACGGAGCGAGTCTGTGAAATGCTGGCCAAGTGTTCCGTACGGCGACATATACAGCTACCTTATTAACACGCCAGGCCAGTACACACGAGAGAGCATGAAATCCATGACATCACTTGGCGGCTACAATTATTTCATATCGGGACATGTTCAGACATGTTTGTGCAGCATCCGAAAGCGGAGTCGGACACAGACAGCGCCTCGGCAAAGAGGAAGACCCGCCACCGGTAGGTTAAAAAAAACATTGTTCACAAAGGATTATTTTGGTGTTTTTGTCTTATTAATCCTTTTCACAGACTCATGCCAGAGGGTTTGCATACATTGTACATGTACGTATATTATTACGAAACGAACGTTTACGTCTTGACTTAAGTATATATCCTATTTTTTATTTATATAATTATTTAAGCAGAACAATGACTAGTGCAAAATTAAGTTGTATTTACCGGAGATGAAGTGTAGACTGCAAATTCTGTCGTAGTATGATGGCTCCCACAGTCGATTGGGATTGTCTGCCTGCATCCTTTTCATTGAAAATATCCATTTCTTTCTTCTTTCTTCGGTAAACGAAAGAAACGTACATCCGACAATTTGGAATGCCTCTGTGTGCAACCGGGAGCACAACAAGTCGTAGGCATTGTTTAGATTCCAAAAAATAAACTAAAAGTACGCTCTAATTCACCCGTTCTGTCATGGTGGTTAGCGAGAACAGTCCTGTTTTTGCCTAGCCGCGGGACCCGGATGTAGCGTGGACGTAGCTCGTGACGTCACGCGTGAACTGGTCTATTTCCTATAGGCTTCGGCCTTTAAGACTTTTAGTTGGCTGAAAGCGAAGCAGAAAGTACTCTGAGAACAACGTCAAACTCAACCTTCGCTATGCGCAATTACACACTAGGGCACCCTGCGCAATAAAGGATATTTGTCCTGTCAGAGCGGAGACTGAGAGGAGAAACCAGTTGGTGTGAAAGGTGACAAAGGTTATAAACTGTAAGAGGCTAGAAGCGCATGGAACTGAAAAGAGGGGAAAACATCAGCAGCTGGATTGTGCGTAAAGACACAGCGTGAGACCCTGAGCGGGCTTCAAGTGTCACAGCTGAGGAGAACATGTCAGACCATATAGGCTTGATGAAATTCAGCCATAGTCACAGATGAGGTTATAGGCCTAGACTGATAAACAAACCCGTAGATTAATGATAATTGGGGGTGTTTTCATTCCCTGGATGTGAATCTGATAATTCAGTTGTGCCTTTTATAATCGATAACAATATTTTCTTATTAAAAATATTGTTTTGTTGTTGAGCTGTTTTTGAAGAACTTCTGCTAGCAAAACAACCATATTTCCCCCTTTTTTAAAAATTAATATTCTCAACTCAACATTATTTACATAGCACATTAAAGTAAAACTCAGTTGCCCTGAGTGCTTTTTACACTCTAAAACTAGTCATTCATAACAGAATAAAAAGTTAAAGCCAGCAAATACGATAAAATGTACAATAAAATGCAGACACACAAAATCAAACACTAAAAACCTCAGAAGCTAACATTACAAACTATGTTAAAAACAAAAAAGAAAAGATCTGTTTTAAGAGAACATTTAAAAACAGAAGAGTAGGCCTGCCTGATATGTAAAGCTACTCCAGTCCAGAGATTTGGTGCAACAACGAGAAAGTGCTGTTACCTATTTGCACTCTTTGTTTTTCATATGTGTCACGATTTATCTGATGAGCCCCAATAAAACCACACTCTGAGCTAGGTTTAAAGAGTTTATTGAAAAGAGGATGAACAGTGGAATGAGTAACTGGAGTCTCGACTGAACAGGAGCAGGAGGTTGTGGATGGGTGCTGGAGCTAGAGGAGGCAGGAAACCCAGCGGCTCCAGAGGCCTGACTAGAAGCTCTGAGGAGGCAGAACAGTCCAGCAGCAGAAGCACGGCTGAAGCAGGTAAATCCAACAGTAAGCAGAGGCAGCTGAAGCACAGAAGAGGCAGGTAATTCCAACAGCAGGCAGAGGCTTGAGGCAGAGAGGTGGCAGATAGTCCAGCAGCGAGCAGAGGCCTAACTTGAGACTCAGAGGTGAGTCAGGAAAAATCCAGCAGCAGGCAGATACTTAACTTGAGACTCAGAGGTGAGACAGGAAAAATCCAGCAGTAGGCAGAGACTTCACTTGAGAAACAGAGGTGGCAGGATTCCAACAGCCAGCAGGGGCAAACCAGGTTGACAGGCGAGGAGTGAGTGGAGTCTGATGACGGACCGGCAGGGAAGAGAAGACTGAGGGAGGTATAGGGAGGCTGGCAGGTGGAGTGAGTTCTGACTAATTAATGTCCAACAGGTGAGACTGATTGCAGAGGCAGTGAAGGGTAAGCTGAGTGAGAAGAGGAGGAGGAACTGAAAACTAAAAAAGGCCAGACTAAAACTAAACCCTGACAATATGACAAATAAAAACTGATCTGCCAACCTGAGCAAACGAGAGGGAGCATGCAGATGGAAAGCAAGGCCATGAATTGAAATAATTTTAAAATCAATCCGAATGTGAACCAGCAGCCAATGAATTACTTCTAAAACTGAAGAAATTTGTTCTCTTTCTCTGGTAGCTGTTAAAAGAAGAGCAGCAGCATTTTGGACCAGCTGCAGTCAAACCACTAGAGTTTTCTTAAGCCCAAAATAAAGGGCAATGCAGTAATGTAAGCAAGCTGTAATTAAAGCATAGATTTAAATCTTTAGTCAGCTGCCTTGGTTTGAAAAAGCTGGACCGTACCACAGATTTTAGCTGAGCATCAAAGTTAAGATTATTCCCAAGTTTTACACTCAGGTCTGTAGCAGTATGTGTCAGATGTTGACTTTAAGATCCCAGGTCAACACCGATATTAGAGACATCAATTGTTCTGGTGTAAGACGTTTGTAGACATCAATTATTTCTGCAATGCATTTGAGAAGTTTGTTTTTAGAGCAACTATTTTCCTTTTTAGTGTCATAAAAGTCTGACTGTCGTCTGTCAAAAAAAGGAAGGCTAAACCATGTTGACTCTAAAGGGACGGGGTAAAGAGCAAGAGGAAGAGGTCAATAATGGAGCCTTGAGTCACTCCGCATGAGTTGGACTCTGTAATAAAATAAAATATAAAAAGCAGTTCTGCCCTATAAAAAAACTACGGTTTGGTGTGTCCTGGCTGTTTGATGGATGATGACATTGAAAAGCTGCCATGGTTTATTAGAATGACCCAGAAGGTCCTCCGCCATGCTTGGGGCTCTAAGATAAATATCAGAGGGAAATGGTTCTGATTAATATTTTGTTCTTTGTGAATTTAAAGATGTTCACATGAATAGAGAAGTTACTTTCTCCTTCCCCTTGGCCTGTATCTTCTTCAAAATGATTAAACCTACCATTTTTGCAACGGTTAAACGTCACACACTATCTCTTTGTGTTGTTCTTCAATCTCTCGTTTACATAACCGGGCCGGCCGCGTGTGCACGTGAACAGCTGCCATTCAGGGCTTACCCACTCCTTGCCCATAAAATCCCACCGCCAGGCACAAAATGCCGGAAAGAGCACCCATCGGATCAAAATCCACTCTTGCTAACAGCATTATACTTCTTCACTAGACATGTTCCTCCAAAAGGTGAAGCTATTTTGCTGTGTTTTTGTCCTTTACTAATATGCGCTCCGGTCAGGAGTGTGAAGCGGCCCACGCGGTTAGAGCAGCTGCTGCAGAAGCTGCCAACCGGCGGCGGTTCTTCAGCTGAATTGGGTTCTCTGTGTGTCTGCCTCTTGCTCTGCTCTCTTCCGCTTCTCTCCCGGTGCTTCTGTCTGAGGTCCGTAGCAGGGACCCTGGCGCAGTTGTTCTGCTTTCCCCATTAAACGCAGCTCCGTGACTCGCTTGGCAAAATGCCGGTCCTCTGTGTTGAGTTGAACAGACAAGCGGATAGAAGTTTCTCCTATGTGATGACTCGGTGACTCGCGGTAAAGCCGGTGTCACCTTTTGCGTATGCCAAATGCAGAGCAGTCAACACTGCGCAGTGCAGGTGGAAATTTCATAGTCGGCACGTTTGGTGTGAACGCACCATCTTTTTTTGGTCTACAGACCATGCTCAAGGACCACCTAGTGGTGAAATATCGCTTATTGTTCCTTTAAATGAGAATTCATTATATGTAAGCAGAAAATCCTTGTTATTAACAGAAATAAGGGCTTTAAACATCAGTCTGTGTGTAATTAATCTAAATAATGTGTTTTACTTAGTTAAATGGGTTATTGAAACAAATTGACTTTCTGATAATATTACAATTTTTGGAACAAGTCGGTATTCTTCTCCTGGTCTTTGTAGTGATCACGATAATATATATATATACATATACTGTATATATATATATACACACACACACACATTTTGTTATCACCAAGCAACCGTGCATTTCTGAAACAAACAAATCAGATTTTTGAATATTGAATCATGGGTGATGCAAAGGATGGGGTTGTCACCTCTAATCAAGAGAGGTCTCTCCTTAAACTCAGCTTCAGCCTTTGCATGTGGACTTTTGGATTTCTCTAAAATGTGTTTTAAGTACATCGGCTGGCTTATTTAGGTGAAAATGTTTGTCTTTGTGATAGCCTGATGACCTACCCGGGGCATGCTTGGTGTATGACACTTGGGACAGATTCAAATAGGAGGTAAACCCCAAGATAAAATGTCAACATAATGTCACAGCACAAAATACATTTAGGTGCAATCTACATGGCTCAAATGGACACAGGCACAAATACACACATGAACACACATAAAAGAGAGAATATTAACAAATCCAGAAGGTAGGTCTTACAGGCTAATAATGTGGGCCATGACCAGGAAACAATGAAGGTGCACAAGCGTGTGTATCACAGAACAGAAAGCACAACAGTATTTGTTGTAGTAAAGTCCTTCTGCTTCTATCCGGCAGAGAAAATGTAATTATCCCTTGAGACTATAGTCACATCCCTGTGCCGCTTATTCAAATGAAATGCATAAATAAAATCAACCTGTCTGAGAGAATAATTAAAAAGAGTAAAAAAAAATGACTGAGAAAAGCGGCTGCCCAAATGTGCCAGCATGTGTGTGTTTGCACTCCCGAAGCTGAGTGGGCAGCGAGTGTTATGCTACATATGGAAGTCAGCTTAATTGGTTGACTTTGGCCTCACCGCTGGCATTAACCGCAAAGAGTGGGCGCAGCAGCCACATACTGTATGTTACACCGGAATGTATTTATTAAATAAGGACGGACATTTTTGTTTAAATAATCTGCATGTAAAGTGTAGGTGAGCTCACAAGAATGTGTAGAAAATGACTGTTGCTAAACTGAAAAATAGGTAAAGACTAATAAATACATAGTTATTTTTCATATATATAATTATATATGTAAATATATCAAAAAAATATTCATTATAATTTAAAATCATACATTATAACCTCTTTTATCATTCCATATTTACTTTGTTGCAATCCGTTAAGAAGACTGATTCTGATTCGTTAACCTGCACAGCAACATAACTGTAGACCAATCAGCTTGTATACAGCATGTTGGCCCGTTCCCCGGAAGTTTAAGGGGGAGACTGACAGATACTAATAAATTCAAAATGTGTTTCAACGCAGCACTATTAAACAATTAAATGAATACTGACATATTCACATATATTAATAACAGAGAATACACATTTAGATACATTTTTTTCACATTTACTACAATATTTATGAAACCTTTGAAAAGCTATCAATTTTAGTTGAATACTTTAATTTAATGTATATACTTATGATTATGTTATAACATATTAATGTTCATCCACGGATTCCACCAGCTTAAAAACACAGCAGAAGGTTCCTCTAACTGTGACCGCTGCCTTTATGCCACAATGTTGCTGTTTGAATCGACTAAAAAAAGTCATCAATGTTCCATTTGTAATACTTGCAAAGGCCAGTATAAGCAAAATAAATACCTACATACATTCAGTGGTCACACGGTCAAATACAGAAACCGAAATCCAAACCCAATCACAGATAAACAACTTCTAGCTATTGAAATCAGACGAAAATGTTTTAGATATTTTCAATTACAAATTGTTACCAGAAGGAATGAGCCTAATCACACCATCTACCCACTATTTTTTAAGCTAAGCGTTCAGTTGTTTAAACATTTTAACTTTTTAAAAGAATACTTAACGTACAGCGGACGTCTTTCTGAGTCTTCAGCTTGATGAGATAATACATCAGCTAACGCAGAATCTTAAATCACAGTAACAGCAGGAAACTGTAACCATATTTTAGCCCTCTAATTTTAAATGTAAGTATATCGCTGTAGTGTATGTCTGACATAGAAATCTGACCAAACAGAAAATGCTTGAAGCTCATTTGAATTGATTAAAATGCTTCACAAACATTATATCTCATTAGCAAATGTTTTCAAGAACTTATATTCTAAAATCAACTGATTTGTTACTACATTATTTTTTATATAATTTTCACCTAAATACATCCTCCTTGAATCATTTGAGAATTTAGTTTAAGCTCTTTTCTTTAGAGATGTTCTTTTTTAAAAAGATTTTTGCCAACATACCATCTAAAAAAAAAAACTGAACATGTTAAAATTAATGAAAATAAGCCCGCTGTAGAAGTGTGACAATCACAACGAATAGAAATAGACAGTAAGGCGTGTAACTGTGGATGGGACAGAACCTGAATCTTTTTGGTGGACTGTGGAGTCTAAAACTGAGCCGTGAAGTCTGCAGCCGCTGAACAGTGACTCCTCTCCCTGCTGCAGCGGTGTCTTTCCCTTCCTCAGCAGCGTGGGGGAGAGGCCCTCCGACAGACAGCTCCGGCTTCCTTTACTACTTGCTGTTCTAGCCTTCCATTTATCATCATCTCACAGCGTTTACTTTGGGAAACGGAATTAAAATAGTGACATTCACAGATATTAAACAATTAAGCAGTTCCTTCTTTCTCAACTAAAAATCTGTTTCTAGTTGTGATCGCTCCAGGGGGCTTGTCGCCATTTTTTTGTGCCTCAAAATTTAACAGACAGTCTAAAGATGCTAAAGGTTTTAAATCTATAATGGTCAAAGTTGAAAACATGAGCTGTAGATTATTTTAAACTGATACGGCTGAAATATAATAATGAAAAAAAGTCTACCAGTTGAATGCCTTCCTTTCAAATCCCAAAGTTTCTGGTAAATGAAAATGTACCACCTGCCTACCAGGGCATGTTTGGGGGGTTTCTACCATGGGAATTAGTTTTTATTTTGGTAAATGCACTGGGAACACTGTGAGGCAATGGTGGCCCAAAACACTTCCCTTATTCCTGAGAAAGCTTCCAACACTTGCGTACTTGAAAAATCCAATTATCTTTCAAAACATTTATTTGACAAGAAGGCCTTGTATTGTAATTCCAGTGGTAGACAGCTCAGTGCAACAGGAAAAATGAGCTCAGTAACTCTACAGCAACTGGGAATAAATGTTTTTTCTTATCTCTTTATCTTTACATTTGCTCATTAAAAAAATAAATAGAATCTTAGTAACATTCACAGAACATGAAAAGGTCCTATGGTTGGGGCGTGCCAGTGGTGCAAGGGTAGCTCACTCGACCCACATGTGGAGGCCCTAATCCTTGACACAGCCAGCTAGGGAACCTTTGCTGCATGTCTTCCGCTTCCTGTCAGAATACTTGCATTAAAGGCCACTAGTGCCACAAAAATAATGAAATTATGAAAAAGACTACAATATTCCAAAAATATTACCAGAGTGCTCTGTGGCAAATACGAACACCGCACATAAACTCAGCACTGCAATAAACCCACACAGAACACAACAAGGTGTTCCTTTAGGAAAAGTATTTGATCCACATAGTTCGGATAAATCTCACTGACGAGATCCTGAAAACTCTTAGTGTTCACTTTCTCACACTTCCTGAACAGTAGACGTCACTGGTGAGGAAATGATACTGCTCCTAAGTAGGTGTCCCAGCAGAGGAAGAACCCTGAGGAGTTTGTTCATAAAACTAATTTTCATCTTTCATGTGAATGGAGCAGACTTCCCGAGGTTATAACCGTAGATATCACCCAACACCTCTAACCTACAATCCCAATCGAACTGCATATTAAACAGCAGCAGATCTGTAGGCTCTGTTTAACGTGTCCCTGAAAACATTGTGTGGAGGGAGCAGGCAGCACTACCCCTCCATTTCCCAATGAGCACTGGGAAACCCCCACCCCAAAATGAACGCATAAAACATATGTGTAGAAGATAAGGGTGAAGTGTGGCCTGACCTAAGTTTTATTCTGTGTGATTAGGTTACATGGAAACAGAGACAAGATGAAAAGAAGGCCCCTCTCCATGGTGATTTTGTCTGACCGCGCCAGTCATAAATTTCACCCACTGCAGGGTAACATCCAGTCTCAATGGGAAACATGTGTGTCACTGTTTCAGACACAGAAAACTGAAAACAAGGAGGATGTCTTCTGCATTTAAGTTCTGCAAGTGCTATGGAAAATCAATTCAACAAACAAATCAATTCAACAAACAAACTGGGGAAGCTGTATCTTCAAGACTGATCTGGAGGCGCCACGGCTGCTCCTAACCCAGCAACAAATCAGGAAGCCAAAAAAACTGAGATAGAAAAAGATAAAGACGGAAAAAGCAGAAAGGTAAAAATCAAAGAAAATATACTTAAAAGAGAGAGAGGAACTTAGAGATCCATTACTCAAATCTAAGATGACGCATCACTCATGATGGTATTGTTGATGAAAGGCTGCTGATTCAACCACATTGATACAGCAAGAGAACGGAGCTAGCAGCGACCTCATAGGCTTGTTGTGGGCAACGGGTGTGTGTTTATGTGAATGTAGGGAGCGCGGGGGTGGGTGGGGTAATCGACATGCAAATTTGTGGTTGTGTGTTCAACTACAATCACAACACATCGGTTATCAGACCAAGGGCCCGCTCGATGCATTCATTAACACATACAGGTCTGGGCAGGTCTCTCACACACACACACACACACACACCCTTCCTGTAAACTAACCCCATGGCCTGTTGGGGGTTGTAACCTTCGCTTACCCGACACAACCTCACAAAAGAGCTGAGCAGAAGGACCAAGGGTGGTACAGGAGAAGGAGGGGGTGTCCATGGCATATAGAAGGCGCCTGTGTGTTTGTTCCCCGGGCCTTTTCAACACGGAGGAATGTCCATGGTTTTCCTCAGCAGATTAATGTCCGGGGTTGTCGTTCTGTCTGATCCCTCTCCACTCCGGCTGCTTTGACACATGCTGCAGTTAGAGAATGCTGGATTTGATGCTCTCAGTCAGAGGATACACGTGTGCATCCAGTCGCTCCCAGCTCTTTGGTCAGACCTGGCCTTATCTCACTTTATTCTTTCATCCATGGATCTAGACATTCCTCTAGACATGCTAGTAAAGTTTATAGCAAGAGAGTAGAAAACGTTTCAGATCTTTAGTAATTATTTTATTATCTTATTCTGTATTATTCACTTTTTTAGATTAAAAGGTACTTTTTCATCTCTAAAAAATATTTTTTCCAAAGAATTTAGTTCTGCAATTAGCTTAGTATTGGGCTAGTTTAAGTTATTTAAATCTACAATTACTTTATTACTGTATGAAAAGTAAGGTTTTTTTAGTTGTTAAAATGTGGTATTGGTTGATCTGTTCTAGAACCATATTACAGTTTTAGAAAACAACAAAGAAACATGGAGGTAAGGCTTCGTTCCCACTGTTGGTCTAAATGCTCTATTCTTATTTTCTGATTTTTTTGTGAAGTTGTTCACATTACGTTTAAAATGTTGCCTATATCTGACTCCAGAGTGAACTGTTTGCGGCTCCAAAACTGGCCCACATGCGTAAAAGAATAACGATGACTTCATACTCAGCATGCTTTGGTCCAGGAAACATGGAACAAATAGCTTTTGTGGTTTTAAGTGTCCAACAGAAGCCATTTATTTTGTCAGTGGGTGCTGAGGGGAAAAGGCGTGAATAAAAAGAGAGTGAAACTCTGTATTCTGGTGTTTTACGCAGCTTTGGCTGCCAGTTTAGCACAGAGGTCTGTTTAGATGTGGGGACGCAGCCAGGAATGGTGGGGCATGGATGTCAACAACTTCACAGAGACAGAGTTCATTCAGAACTTTAGGACGTCAAGGGCAACTTTTGATTATATATGTCACACCTGTGCTCTATAAAGGCAGGACACTCATTGCGATCCTTTGTATCGCTTTGCAACGGCGTAGATTATGACACACCGCCCCCATTGAAATGCGATACAATGGATTCCAACCAGTGAAAACCTCCTCAGCATTGCCAAGTCCTCCATGTGCAGGATTGAACATGAATTTAACACGGCTATGTGACGACATCCCTCATACAAGCGGTTCTTATACGAGCTGTCCAATTTGACTTGAATCGGGATTTCACTGCATGTGTTAATGAGGTCTAACATCTCGCTGTCTCTCCACTGAGCAGTACTGTAGAGGCTGCCATCCTTGCTAATGATAACTGCTATCACTTAACGCCGGGCCCAAGGTTGTGAAGAGTGTCGATGGAAAGTGACGTCAAAGTCACATCAAATCCGCCTTGGTTGTTCCCCTAGAGCAGGGGTGTCAAACATACGGCCCGCGGGCCGGTTCCGGCCCGCCGAACAATTTAGTCCGGGCCGGTGGCGAAATGCATCATCATTATTCAAAAAGAAAAAAAAACAATTTTTTTTTTTTTTTTCCAGTGTCCTGTCTGGCAATGTGGCAATAAGAATTGTTGTCTTAATGCCAAATAGAGCTCATCAGATTTGACTTTCACCAGTGGAGCAGTACTGCTTTAGCCATAGTGCTCCGCTTGATTTATGAATGTGAATAGTTTTATTATGATTCATGCGGGGAATATCTCAAATGATATGGACACTACAATGGGAAAGTAGGAGAGAAAAGGAAGAACAAGAAGAAAAAAAGAAAAGGTGAAAGAAAGAGGAGATAAAAGGAAGAGAATGATAAAACAATTATTGAAAAAAACATGTACTTCGTTTAATTGAAAATCTGCGGTTCCTATATTGTCCACGAGGGGCGCTGTGTTTTAATCAGCATATGGTAGCACTGAGCTTCAGATGTGGAAATTTTATTTTAAATCATTTCTTAATTTTTATCTGTTTGATGTATTTTGTCATGCAGGACAGTGTTTTTAAGTTCCAAAAAATGTGAATAAATGTTTTTCAACATTGTACAATCACTGTGATCAGTTCTTATGCATAATGCACTTAAGTAAATGTTTAACTGAGTAAAAGTATTGTTGAAATTTCTTAAAAACGCTGAGGTTATTCATAATATATTGTGTAAAAGTGAAATTAATTTAATATAAAAATCAACAACAAGTCCACTTTTATTAGTTCTATTTAATCTTGCAATGAGTTTACTCGTGTGGCCATCTTGAGATCAGATTAAGCTGAATGCGGCCCCTAAACCAAAATGAGTTTGACACCCCTGCCCTAGAGTCACATTTAAAAAGATCATATAGAAGTCTGATTCAGGACCACAGATGGACTTGGTCTCCTTTGTTGTATCTTCTTTTGCAAAAAAATAAATACAATAAATAATAATAATAATCTGAGTAACAAAAAACGGAAAGTACATCTGCTGGCCAACATAACCTGTAACAGACTATTGAACAGCATGCATTACGGCCATTAAATGTAGAGTAGAAACTACTACTGTTACGTGCAAAGCTTTTACAAGGATGGATTTGCATAAACTAAACGTTTGCTGAAGCAAAAAACTGTCATGGTTAGTAAAGTTGTTGCTGGACCGGTGTCTGGAGCCGACATAATGAATAACAGATTTACTGAAAACCCAGAGGACTTACAGAAATGAAGCACGGGGATCAAACAGAGGGTAGCACTACAGGAGGTGATACACAACGGAGGAGCTGACAAAGATGGAGAGGAACCAGTGGCTTTAAACAGGGGAGGAGAAACCGAGAGAGGGGCAGGTGAAAGTAACTAACAAACAAGCTAGAGGTGAATGACATGAAGGGAGAGAGCTGCAGGAGAATAAAAAAATCTGTATTGGTCATTGCAATTGTACATTCCAACGAAATGTATCTTCTTTACTCAACGCATCCCTTAGGGAGCAGTGGGAAGCTTTTATAGCACTCGGAAGCAATCCGGGCTAAGAGTCTTGCTGAGGGACACATAGGGACAGTCTGCGGGGATCGAACCGTGCACCTGCTACCTTCTCTGAACACAAGTGTGCTGCTCTAATCACTTAGGCCACCACTTGCTAACAAAAGGGAGGAAACAAATACTCCAACAAAAAGAGAATACAGGAGAGTCCCCTACCAGATCCAAAATGTACAGAAGTAACACAAACAGTCAGCTGGAAACAGAAATCTATCTAAAAAATATTAGAAGGGAAAAACTGAGAAGAGCACGGTCTTAAGGACATAAAGATCAGTAAACCTCATTCTAGGTGAGAGGAGCTTATAGACAAGAAGGAATAGAAAAAGAAACCTAGAACATGACTAATTCCAAAAACTATCATAAAAGATAAAGAACTAAATTACGATACAAAATAACAAAATCACACAAAAAAAGCACGGATCCTGAGAAAAACTATGAAAACTATTTGTCCACAAAATTAACACTCATCACACTTAGACTTTTTTTAAACAGCTTTAAAAAAAAGTACTAATATGAGCTGTCACACACACACACACACACACACACACACACACACACACACACACACACACTGCTCAGGACCTGTGGGTAAAACCACAAAGTAGCCGACCTGAACTATACATATATATATATATATATATATATGAGTAAAAATATCAAATACAAGTGGAGGAATAATACAAAAGACAGGAATATGTACATAAATAATATGTACCTTTCTGCACAGCTGTTTATAAAACAATATTAAAACATATTTTCTTCAGATATTGCAGAAAATATTAGTGTTAACAGTATGGCAAATGGACATTAACATTACATCATAAAAACACTTATGATGTAATATCAATAAATCAACAAAAATTGTTTATTTGGCTTTTAAGAGTATGATGGCATTAGTGTATTATTTATTAAGGGAAAGCAGCTGTCCAACCCAACCTGAGTCTGTGTCCAGTAACAGGTTGTGCCCTGCCTGATGGCAACAACTGCCATCAAGTGACAGGGAAACCTGGCAAGAAGTCTTTGGGTGGCTCACTCTGCTTTGCTAAATGATTTGAACTAATTTCCACTCATTTTGAAATGAGAGGCCTGTTTAGTGTAACATTACAACATCTGCTTGGATTTACATCTGGATTATGGCAAAGCCAAACTTGTTGGTGTGTTTTGTATTATTCCCCTGGAGAGGCGTGCGCATCGTGTGTCTGAGTGTGTGTGTGTGTGTGTGTGTGTGCGTGTGTGTGTCGGCCGGTATTAATTAATTTCTGTATATGACAATGTTCATGGCTAGATAAAAATAACATGTGACATCTTTCAGGAAAGAGTGGCAATGTTTAAAAATGCCAGTTGCTAGAAAACTTTTTTTGTGATCCCATTTTATCTGTTCTGATTAATCCTGAGAGCCCCAGCTTCACTGCATTCAGTGAAAAAACAATAAACGTTACTTGTTTGATCAGTTTGGTTAAGATGCCTTTGTGTGTGTGGGGGGGGGAAATCTTTTTCATTCTTAAAAGGGAGGTGCAACAAAAAAAAGTTGGAGAAGCGGTGTTAGAGTAGGATGCTGTTTTGGAAATGAGAGACAGCCCTTTGTGTTGTTTTTAGTCAGCGGTGGTTTTGGCCATGGAAATGTGTCATGGAGGCCACTCTTGACCCAGTCCCTCTTTCTAACGCTGAATCATGAACACTGGCTGAAAGAGGCAGGTCAGACCTGAGCTACTTCAGATGTTGTTGGATAGCTTGTTGAAGTACTGCTGGAGTCATTGCAGTTGGTTGGCATCTCCCAGGAAGGTTCACTACTGTTCCATGTTTTCTCCATCTGAGGATCACAGCTCTCACTGTGGTCTCCTGGAGAAACGTCCGTAACGCTTTCTGGTAGATGTCAGCGACAGCTACTATAGATCAGAGCACAATAGGTGGATTTTTGAGATTGTTTAGCCCACTTCATGTTGTCAGGCGGGTTATATTAAAGTGACATTTTGATTGCACACATCTGGCAGTAATCAGGCCTGGGTTTAGTTAGTTATATTGAACCTAAAATGTGGCTGATCAGAGTTCATTTCTGACTTTTTTCACGTTGAACCAGGTTTGTTGGGATGGTGTTTTTCCTTTAATAAAGACTGCTTCTACTCTTTACGTTTGGTAGCTTTGTTTGGTATTTGATATCAAAATGTATTAGTTCAATGGCAGCGCCCTGTGGGCACCGTGTAAGGCGGTGTCCTTGTTAGCAAGGCCTCAGTAAATCGTCTCGATGGCGGTTGTACGGAAACAGCAATTTCCCTCTGGGATTATTAAAGTATTTCTGATTCTGATGATCTGAAACATTAAAATATGACAGAAAAATGACAAATGTTGAAATCTGTATGTTTTTTTTTTGCAGCGCTGCATGTATTTCATGAGTTACGCCATATTTTTCCTTCCAGTCTACTATTATCTTTGCAACCATCAGTTAAGATATCTATGAAATCCTCCCTTCTTGCTTATGGCAACTTGTTGTTTTCAGGAACCAACAAGTGATTCATGGTTTGTGATCTCCTTTAAAGCTGGCTGATGGTGACACTTATCTGCCGGCCTTGTTCCCTTCAGCAGCACTTTGTCTCGAGCTACGTAGTGACATCTACAGGAGCGATGTCTGACATAATGCAGGCGCTGCAGTCGCAGACCACCATAATCCAGTGACTGCAGCTCTCAAGATAAGGACTGTACCATCACATGCACACTCAGCCTTTATCTAAGGTGGGAGTTTTTATTAAAGAGCCCGCTTCATATTGGTATGCTTCATGTAAGATAACGCTGGGTACCGTTAAAAGAAAGAGGGGATTAAGCAGCTGAAGAAAACGAGGAAACAAGGAGAGAAGTGAAATAAGGAGGACGAGAGAGACCGGAGGAGCAGCAGAGAGCGAGAAGAGGAGGTGTGTTTGCAAACCATCTGGACTCAGTCTCTGATAAGAAACACTTTGTCAGCAAGCACCTCATCACTCACAAGCTTCCTCTTTTCTCCCTCTCTCAGCGTTGTGTAAACTCCTCGGAATCTGTTTGGAAACCTCCCTGCTCTCATATCATGTGGTCCTAAAGTGGAAATAAACAGTGATGCAACTTTATTTTTGGATGAGGGATGGCAAGCCACGGCTAAAAAGTGCATTTTTCTAATTGACTGAGCCGGGAACATGAAAAGCAAAGGAAATCTGGTCACATCAGTCACCTCACGGCACTTCATTTTATAAAAAGGGCTTTAAATCAGAGCTGCAAGCACAAAAACAAAGATAGGTTTAGTTGTACATAATTTATAGTTTTACTGAGCACGCAGCAACAGCAATTACGTCCAGAGAACTTTAAATGCATACATATTAAGGGTGTCACAGTGAAATTATTGGTTGTATTGTACATACATACATCAGATGAAGGCTGCCACCACCTCCATCCACAACGAGGCTCTCACACGTGTCTTTACTGCTTGGTGCAAAGGGCCAGAGCAGAAAAGGCGCAGATGCTGATGCCACCTAAAAGCTTTCCACACCGATGCAATTCAAGGATGGCTGTGATGGTGATGTGCAGAAGCTTGAAGGCCTGCATTCTTTTTTTAAATCAGCAAGGCAGAAAAGGTTTTGGGATTCCAGTTAAACACATCCGCAGCGGTGACTGAGGGGAGGAACTATAGAAGGTCCGGGGTGGACGCCTTCTGCCCAGGTACCACCTGGTGTTTGAACAGCGTCATGTCAGTAGAGGTGAGAATATCAATCGTCTGATTTATTCTGTATTAAAGTTGTATTCTTTTTGTAAGGGAGCAGTTATTTAGCTCTGTGCTGTATTGTAATTTGCATGGGTTTCAGGAAATGTGTTTATTATGTGCCGTGTGTGTAAGGAAGACAGTTTCCAGTTTTGGACTTAAACTTTTTTGACATGCGGCCCGTATCGCTTAGTTCAAACTCGTTGGGAGTGTTTAAAATGCCTTGAATTATAAAGAGTAAACTATACGTTTCTAATTGTGTGAGACATTTGTGCACTAATGTTGCCTTACTTATGGCACCGTTATGTTTATGTCTGTTGTTTTCTTGGTTCCGTTTTCTTCTTCAGCCTTTGCTTTTTCAATGTATGTCTGCTTTCTTCACAAATGTCTAGAATAAGGTTAAAATAAATCTGTATGCTCCTCAGCTCAGGTACAAACTACCTGAAGATCTGCGATTACCCATAAAGGTCAAATATCACTTTACTTGTTCATTTCTATCCGGTCTTAACTGTTCGGGTTTGTTTATGTAATGCCTAACTTTTTTATTGCTTCTTTATTATTTATTTCCTGTTGTTAACATGATTATCGCTGTTCCTTTATTGCGCTACACTAATAAACTAGCCTTGAGTTCACCTGCTTGTCCCTGGAGACCTGTTCTTCAATCCTAACTCAAACACCTGGACTTTACAATATAGTTCTGCTGATGTTCCTCTTTGTTTTATTATTGCTATCAGCAATTAGTTATTAATGCAGCATGCACAAATGTACTTTGTATTAAATTAATCTTTGATTATTTTTATGGCTTAGATTTAAAAAAAATATTATTAAAAAACTTTTTTATTAAGAGAGAAAACATAGTGTGAACAGGACATACGAAGATAAATATACCAACGCAGAAACGTGTTTAACCAACAAATGAGCCTAAAACAACTATGCCTCTGTATGATTATAAAAGACGATCACGACACTGCAGTTGTTGGGAAACATTCCGATTCTGATCCCTTTTTGGTTATTGTAAGATTAAAACCCAGCACTCTGCCAGCAGGGCACCAGAACAATTAGATTCAGAGTCCAGCTCGGCCCATCAGCTTTACTAAACAAGATTATACGCAGCCAGCAGAACTCCCAGGTAGCTTTCTCTAGTTCAGTCCTACGTCGCTCTCCTGCTCTGCCACCGCTCCATGCTGCCCGTCCAGCTCAACACTAACGTCACACAGCAGATCAATGTTCATCCACAGTAAATCAACTATTTTAGAAGTCCCACCAGCAGTAATGTAACCCAACTGAAAACCCCCACAAAGTTTTCCCTTCCAAGGACAAGCCGTCGTCGTGCATTCATTCCTACGGTTTCAAAGCGGTGTCCTTGCTCTGATGACTTTCATCATGCTTGTAGTTTTGAAACACACACACACATCCACAGAGACACACACACTTACAGACTCCTATATTGCAGACACGCAATCTATCTCACACATCCCTCTCAAAGGCCTCGTTGCTAGGAGATCATGCTCTATTTGTGGAGAGAGAGCTACAGAGAGACATAGAATTAGCTGTGTGTGTTTGGGGGAGGCGGTGGGGGGCATGCATGGTTAGGCATTGTGTGTGTGTGTGTGTGTGTGTGTGTGTGTGTGTGTGTGTGTGTGTGTGTGTGTGTGTGTCACAATGAAAGAGTGCAGGAAAAGCACAGGAATGAGAAATTGAGAAGAGTCAAGTTCCTTAAAAGCAGTCCGACTCTCAGGATGTAAATTACCTTCACACTCCTGCAAACACACACACACACACACACACACACACACACACACACACACACACACACACACTCTTATAAAAGACAGGTAGCCTGGTTCTCCGGCCTTGCCCAGAAACCAAAGTTCTTCGCTACAATGTGTGTGTTCCGGGCAGCACACGCATGGCTGCTCATGTGAACGTGCACATACATCGGTGTGTGTATGCAGCAGTGCAGGGATCCAGCAGGTCATATAATGGTCGGCTGGTCACATTGTCCGCCTCAGTGGTCAGTTCTTCACATACACCCTGTCCCCTTAATCTGCAAATACATCTAGAATAATCTGTTAAAGCCTCGGGAGGGCTGAGAAATAAAAGGATAAACCGAAACACTGGGATGCCACATTCATAGCCCCCCCCCCCCCCCCACCCACCCAAACACACACACACACACACACACAGTCTCATACCTTTATCCATCCATATACACATATTTAAGATAACTGGAAAGACAAGTGATTTAGTCCTCTCATCAGGTGTTATCATATTTTTCATTTAATTTATTTGAATAAATCTGTGGCTCACATTACGGTTAGTTAGGCTGAGAATGTAGCAGAGAGAACCATCTGGAAAAAGGTCAGAGCAAAACAATTAGGTTTTTTTTATTTTTATTACGGTGGAATGGACAGGATTCTAAGCGTGGCGCGTTTTATTGAGCTGTTAAAGAATATCATCGCGTTAGAATGAATCAAAATAAATTAGGCTGACAAACTGACAGACTTTAAAATGAAGTCAAACTGCACAACGCTGAATTAAATTTATTTCAGAGGAAAAGCACTATTTTTACTTTGACTGAATGGGAATGATTATTTAGCTAAAGCAGGTTAGAAAAAACACACTTTAACTGCACGGTGCAGGTAATATTTGCTTTGGTGGTTTTTTTGTTATTTGTCTCTAGCAGCACTATCTGTAAAACGTTTGGTCTGGTTTGGTTAACTTTAACATTCAAAAAAGCATTTTTCCAGCATGCTGAGTTCAGTTGATTGCTAAAAACTATTTTAATAATTTCTAAAATTTAATCCAATTTAAAAAAATATTTTTATAATTTTTTATTTCTCTGTTAAAGCCACTTTTATAAACAGCTGTTTAACTGCCTTGATCATGAGATCTTATAAACGTTTCAGATTTCTGGGTAAACGTGCGGAGGACACTGAGCTCACTGACGAGCTGTTGTTCAGTAATCACAAACTGAACTGTTTATTGTTGCGGCAAAACCACCAAAGAGGGACGTTCCTCCAGAACACAGGTAGAGGTGTGCTGCTGGACACCAGTGGTACCAAATCAAAGTGTTCTTTTTTTCATTAGTTTAACCACTGGAGGAATGCAGCAGCTGTCTGTGCTGCTTGACTGACTGCATTGTGCTGCACAGGGGTTGGTCTGAAACTCACACAAGTCCTAATCCACTAAAACATTCCAGGAAACTAAAAAAAAAAGCTTTGAAATGTGCACAAAGAAATCACTTTGAAAACGTGAACAAAACACAGATATTATAATTCTGTGTGACGATGATAAAAAATAAACTCTCTTTATTTGGAATATTTTTGTCCTCTGATGAGGCAGGCACACACGTTAAGAGTGCAGTAATAACACAGTAATTACGGTATAATAACACATTAATAATGAGCAATAAAGCAAAAATGTACATTTTGCTAACGACTATTTGCACACGTTTCAACTTCCCCAGTCATGTTTATCTCAGTCATTCATGCAGTTGCCCAGTAATTCCCATTCATTTAGATTGTTCTGTAAGGTGACAGCCATCGGTCTTTTTTGACTTGAACATTTAAATCTATCAGATGCTAAGGACTATTTGCGTGCTCTTTGGCTTCTCACAGGCGTTGTCGGTGCATTTAACTATATTAACATTATGTCTTGATTTGTGTGTTATATGTGAATTCTGAGCCGGTGTCTCACCAAAATTTCATTATGGTTACAAAATGACAAGATTCTTGACTCTGGATTTTCTCGATTCCATGTTTTCATACCTGACCATTATGAATTGCCTTGTACAACGCAGTTATACCTGCGCACAGGCATGTTCTGTTGTTCTCATGAGCCGGGCCTCATAGAGCCTCAAAGAGATCAAAACTGAAAAGTGTAATTAATCTAAACAGAAACAAAATCTAATCTACAGCCCACAGAACATATTTAAAGGAACGGAAAGCAAAGCATGTGCATGAGCTGTTACACACAATTCTTCATACATTTTTTATAGAAAGGATATAAAGTTTTACTGCTCCTTTATCCGCTCCCTTTCGTCTCATCGCTGCTAATAACCCCGCAGGAATCTTAATCAGTCGCACATGTTCCTGCCGCCGCCGTTGTCCATGCCCTCCGTTCTTTACACCCTGTCCATCCACAGTTTTTCACTATGTTTCCTTTCACAGTGACAGTTTAATTCCTTTAATCCATCATCCACTTCCTCCTTCGCCATCTCTCTCTCACACACACCAAACACACACACACACACACACACACGTGTCTCGATGAATCTCGTAATTTTGTATTTCGTATAGAAAATGCACTGCTTGGTTAAAATGTGAGGAAAGGGAGAGAAAAGAAGGAAAGAAAGAGATGTCCTCTCACACACACACACACACCACACACACACACACACACACCTACTTCCACTAAACTAGAGAGAGGGGCAGTGGAATGCAAATCTCTGTCTGGAAGTGATTAGGCAAAAAGCTAAAGCCCATCTTCTCTTTCTGTGTCTGAGCAGCGGCACAGAGTCCCGCCAGCCAAACCGTCACCTCACCCCCTGCTAAACACACACACACACACACACACACACACACACACCACCATCATCATCATCAAGCCTTTCAAAACACACAGGGCTAAAAGCCGAGGCGTTAAATTGTTCCGATCGGCTTAATGCACCTCTTACTATGGCTCTGACACACATTGGGTGACGGGCTGCAACTTTTCCCTCTTTTTCATTCATCGCAGACACACAGAAACCAAACTTGTTTCATTTCCATCTCAATGTGAATTGTGGGACTTAATACTAACTAACTTTTAACTTTTAGCATACATTCCTTCTCCATTTTCAGCCCACATATTGTACACAAAAAAAAAAAAAACACTGAAGTCATACAAGCTCAGCGATGGTAGAGCTCATGGAAGCCTCCTTGTGATTTATGCTCAGGTGATCATTACAAAGTTCATTAACTCATGGGCAAATTGCTTTCCTCTACACTCTGGTTTTAACCTTATTCGCAGCGGCCGAATTAAGGAGACTACCGCAGTGGTTTAATGAGTAAAACCTGTGGCTGGAGCAACCAGGTTGGGAGGCCTTCCGCTGGAGGTAAAACAAAAGGTACTGATTTAATAACATTAAGGAAACTTCAACTGGCTCTCTTGCCTTCTATAATGCCCATGCAGCGCCTGAGGTGTGCGGCCGAGAAGCAATTCTGAGGATTCCAGCCTCACAGAGTTCCATTTCAGGAGGATAAAAAGGGTGTATATAGAGTCCCTTTTTGGAGAAATGTCTTCTCGGCTAAAGAAGTGGACACGCTGATGTGGAGAATTGAAAGTCAAAGTGAATGTGACATGAAATCAGACCAAAGTGTCGCCTTTTGAAGCTATAATTGAATTAAAAGAGTCTGCTTCTCGTTCAGTGTTATCATCTAGAGGCAACCCTGTCCTCAGGACAGATCTGACCTTTAAAGGCTGACGTGAAACTCTGTGTTGGTGTGAATTCAGTGCAGCTGCCTATCCTCAGCAAAGACTGTCACACCAGTGTAATTCATCAAGTCTGCAATCCACAGAGCCCGGTTGTTTCAACTGGACCAGCCGTCTCAGCTCTGTTGCAAAGACAACTGGGATGCTGTCGACAACATGGGTTGAAGAATGGGTTGTTATGGAGGACTAACTCTCAGTTTGGATAGAAAACCTGGGCAATACAAATGGGGGAAAAAACAACAAAAACATCTCAGAATCCAACAGTTTTCAAGAGTCAGTAGAAAAGAAAATGGATAAAAATCAGGAATAAAAAAAGAACGAAAAAACCGCAACACTTCTCTTCTTTTCCCTCTCCTTTCCATTGCTTTTCTGCCTCTCTACTTTCTGGCTGCCATTATTTCACCACACACACACACACACACACACACACACACACACACACACACACACACACACACACACACACACACACACACACACACACACACACTGTTGTTTTGTCAATGAGTTTACATTCAGTCAGTGAATTCACACAATGGCAGTCAATTGACTAGAGACCAAGCAATTTCCCAAGTCATGCAGACACACTGATTCCCAGTAAACACACACACACACCGCCACCGCGCAGCTGGAAGAAAAAGGAAAGCAGCACATTGAACCGGGCCGTGTGTACCTGGTCTGTGTAAGTACTCCAGTTTAAAGGGTTAAAGCTCCCAGAAACATAGGATCCTTCCAGGCTCGCAGGGACACGCAGGAACCGTGGAAAACACCTCCGTCTCTCTCCCCTGGATGGATTTTCTTCCCTCCCTTCCTTCGGAAGAGACATAAACGCACAAGCCTTGCGCTTTTCTTTACCTTGTCTTTCCTTTTCTCCTTTCTTTTCCTTTATTTAATCTGATTGTCTTTTTTATTGTTTTTTTTCTAGAATCACTCTCACTTCTGCTGTTGGCTGTCCTCCGTCTCTTCTCTCACTTCTCTCTCATTCCCTCCGATCCATGAAAGGGATGAAAAAGGAAAACCGTGCGGGGAAAAACTACACCACGCTGCTGCTTTCTCCTCCTTGAACACTGAGCTTTTTTTCTCTTCTTCTCCCCCAGCTGAAGAAAACGGTTCCCTGCTTCTCGCGCGCACGCGCCTAAGCGTGAGTCCTGCGTCCTCGCGTGCTTTTTGGCACCTCTGCCGCGTGTGCGTGCGCCTCGTCTGCCCGATCTCTCGCGCCCTCGCTCTTTACCTCTCCGGCTCCACAACTCTGCTGGGAGAGCGAGGGAGAGGGCGGGGACAAGCGAGGAGCAGGAGGTTGTGATTGGCTGGTCGAACGGAGGAGGGTGGGCATTTTTGCGCTGTGCATTCGGCGAGTGAAGCTTGCGAGGTGGAGGAGGGCACTCCCTCCCGATGCATTCCTCAGCTCTGATCTCTCTCCAGTTTCATGACCGCGTCTCTAAAAGCAGAGCCGCTACACGTCCCGACCGCCTGCGCCCTGCACCCGATCCTTCGCTTTCCTCCCGAAGCCAGAGAATATGCGCACACCGCCTGCATTCATGTGTGTTTGCGTGTGTGTGTGTGTGTGTGTGTGTGTGTGTGTGTGTGTGTGTGCCGTTGCGGTTTGAGGCAGCTGTGTAAACTAAACGTGCTTAGGAGCGAACAGGGACTGGAGTGAACGTAAAAGGGAAAACATTATGATATAAAAATACTCATGTAAAGACAAAAATTATATTTTATCAAATACATTATTTGTGATTTTGCAGTTCAATTTTATAAGAAAATAAATAAAATAAAATCATTATTTAATGAAATCAAGCAGTATGTATATAATTTAGATTAATTATATTCCCATTCAGTCTAACTCAATGCAACTATACTCACATTCAATACCACCCAGTTCAATATAAAAGTATGGATTTAATATAAAATTATTATTATTTTGTTTATGTACCAAACAGACTGCATCAGATTTTTAATCAGTTTTATTTCACTTGATGATATTGCATATGCACATGCAAGTATTTGGCAAGAAATTTTTACTTTTTCTTTATTTACTGTAAATGATCTTATTGACAGTCAAAGTCTATTTATACACCCCTAGGTCAAAAAACATAGGCAACAGTATTCCTAAATGATTTATGTTTTATGTATTTATTTATTTATTTAAATATTTTTAATCTCTCTTTTGTTTCTTTATTTGAGCAGGGAGTATATTTCCCTTGTATATCTTGTATGAGTTGTTGAAAACACATTTTTAAAAATCTGTTTCAAACCATATTTGCATTTATCTAAAATAACACACGATCTGTTATCATACAATCAGGGTTATCTCAATTTACATTTGATAGTAGGGGAGACCGGGGCTAGTTGTCACACTTTTTACATTCATATATAAATATTGGAATCAGAACACCTTATATAAAAAACATATGTACCAGATGAAAGACCAAAGTCTCAGGTATATATTTTGAATTCAGGTCATTTTCATATCTTATTACCGTGCAGAGTTATAAGCGATCTAATGGAGATTGTCAACATGTGACAAGTTGCCCCTCCACAGGGTAAGTTGTCACACTATATGGGGTAAGATGTCACACTGGGTTTTGCAACCAATAAAATAAGGGCAAAATTAATTTTGTTGTTATTTTTTAATGTTAAGTGAACAAATGATAATAACTCACTTTTATTGCTTATGAAATAACAGGAAATAATATGCAACATGATTACAAAACTGACACTTAAACTGGTGATTGAACAAAAGGAAATTTCACGAGTCAGACTCCTCATCTGAGCTGCAGTTTGGGCATAGCTTATATAGGTTGAATTGGCAGGAGCACATGCATCATATGAAATAACATGAAATAAAATTAAATATTATGAAACATTGATTATAAAACATTGATTATAAAACTGGTTCTGGGACAAAAGAAAACCTAAAAAAACCTGAACTTACTAGTCAAACTCATTTTCTGATGAGGAGTCATCTGGAGTTTTTCTTTTTGACCTCTGTTTCTTTCCTGTGCTTTGCTTCTTTGACATTTTAGATTTGGTTGCCTTGCATATCTTTTTGAACAGTCTTTTCTTCCCTTGTGCCTGCCTTTCAGCTTAAAGTGCCTCCTTCTCAGGTGTGTGAGTGAGAATAGAAGTTTTTCTCTTCTTTTTCTGCTGGGCAACTTTTGTTCTTAGACCAGCTTTTGGATAAGGCCTAATATCCTCTGGAGTAAATGTGTTAGTGGAGGAGGCTGGGTCACTAGGGCCTTGAATAGCTTCTTGGTTGGTACCTGGGCCTGGAGCAGCTGGGCCAGTGCTGGGTCCAGGAATGGGTGGGTTGGTGTTTGGGTTTGGTAGAGCTGGGTCCTGGTAGGGGTGATCTGAGACGTAAGATGGCGCAAATTCTGTCTCCAAGAACACATCCCTATTGTAAGGCTGAATCCCTGTTGCCCGAAAACCAGCCTGAATATTAAGTGGGGTTGCAGCCAGGGGATAAGCAATTGCTACAATCCCAGGGATGTCATAAATGCTGAGTGTTTTCCCTGGGTTGTTCCTCATCCAGGAATCAGAGACAGAGTATACATGCTTTTTAAATGGGCCGTAAACACTTCTGTCTAAAGGCTGCAGCCTATGGGAGCAGTGGGGTGGGAAGGACAACATGATGATGCCATTTTCTTTGGCAAAATTCAGCCCATCAACAGAGAGATGTGAGCAGTGGTTTTCCAGAAGGAGTAAGCAGGGTTTCTCCTTTGGGCACTTGGCATGGTCAACAAAATGCTTGAGGAAATCAACAAAGTGTGGTTCTTTCATCCACCCTGTGGGATTTGCTCCTCCTTTGCAGCTTGGTGGGCCATTGTTGGTTTCTGTACCGTTGTCACTCCAGTTTCATCCATGTTCCAGATATCTCCTGGTCCCAAGGAATGTCTGCTTAATACTTTTTCCAGATTGTCAAAAAACACATTACATTCTCCTTGTTAAAGGCACTAGCTCTGGCAAGGCTAGTTGCCTCTGGTTTTCTAAGAGAAACCAAGGGGTGCCGCTTTAGGAAACCTGTAAACCAATCGGTGCTGGCTTTTTCTTTGTCTGACCAAATTTGTGGAAATTTCAAGCCCTGTGCCACTGCAAATTCATATATGCCAGCTTTCTCACCTCTGATGGAGACAAACCAAAATATATGTCAGAGGATCTCTTGATGTAGTTCTCCAGCTGCAGTTCCATCTCAGTGCTGAAAACTTGCCGTGGCGATTTGAACCCAACCACTGTAGTCGGGATAGCTGTCTGACCCTGAATTTCCGCTGGTGTGAATGTTTTACAGTATCGTGCCAAAGTACGGTAATTGACATTAAAGTCCTTCGCCGTACTCCTGATTGACTTGTGACCTAGGGTCACCTGCCTGACTGCCCTCAGCATGACGTCAGGTGCTGCACGGCCATGCTCTGTTTTTCTTTTATAACTCCTGACCATCTTCTCACTTTCTCCTCTCTTTTAACACTAGAAGTTCCAGAGATACGAGAATTTTCGTCAGCCTCCAGTCCCCCCGACAGTACTTCACAACTCATGAATCCCTGTTCAGATGTAAATGCCCCATTAGCCCTGTCGTTGGAGAACCATTCCACCCCCTTCAGTTTCGGTTTTAGCTCAAACCTCTCTGTTGACAAGTGTTTTACCTGAGAGCAGGGGGGGGGGAAAAAATCATATTTGTAATTTAATATAACTAGGTGTACGTCATCAGTGTCGCCAAGACCGGAATAATTTCAGACAGCGGAGCCACCAGCGCAGCGATCAGCTGTATATCTGCATGTGCTGGAACATTGTAAAGACGGCAAGCAAGAATATTTATACAATAATGACCATCTGCCCTATTTGCTAGGAGGCAAATATAACTCAAGTCCGTTCAGCGCGATCTCTCCTCGGCGACGCTGCAGCGGAGCGCGCGCGCACACACACACACACACACACGCGCGTATATTCTGGAGGGCCAACTAAGTTTGCAAGCCGAAAAAACTACAAGTCGCCTCCAAAGCTTCCTCTGTTTGGTGGATATTGGTGTGCTGATGACCATCAGAGACTGCACAGTCCAGCAGGGTTGCATAACAGAACATGGCTGGAAAGAGTGTGTATGAGCTGGTGGCTTTCATTGCAGATCAGTTTATGAAGGCAGCACAGGGGAGTGTTGGCGCCATGCGGGATTTGTGGTCCAAAGACTTTGGGAATGCACATATCAAAGCCACAATGACTCGAAACCGGTTTCAAGATATGATGAACAGGGGTGGATTTAGGAAATTTGGGGCCCAAGACAAAGAAAGGCATGGGGCCCTCTGAATTGTGAAAACAACACATAACAGACCCATTATACAGATACAGAAATTTTAATAGAATAGATATACATTATTTTTTCTCCTTTTGTCCCTCTCTTATCCCTTTTCTTGTTGTTTTCCTCTATGTTTTCTTTTGTCCCTTTTTCTAGTAGACAAGCCATGATCTGCTTATCTGTTCTCCATTTTTTATTTGAATGAAATAATAGCTGGAAGTAAATCTGCACCCGTCTCCATTTCTTGGCATGATCCTGTTCTTCACCTGGAGCGGTCCTCTCAGTACTATTGAGCAGCGTGCACGATCAGACAGCTGATTGGCCAGAGCTGGGTCATCTTCAGGAAGTAAACTGTGCTGACTGCTTACCAGCAGAGTGGATGATGCTGGACTCTCTCAGTCTGGTGGAACAACATCATTCTCAAAGCCTGGCTGGATTATCAGCCCCCGGGAACTTGGGGGCCCTAGGCAACTGCCTAGTTTCGCCTAATGGTAAATCCACCCCTTATAAATAAATATCTGCGCTTCGACAACAAAGACACTCGTTTGGAACGTGTGAAAATGGACAAATTTGCTGCAATTTCAAACATCTGGCAACAGTTTGTACAGAACTGTGTGTGTCCTACAGTCCAGGGCAACATATTCCTGTTGATGAGCAATTATTTCCATCAAAGGTTTGTTGTCCCTTTTTGCAATACATTGCATCAAAGCCTGATAAATTTGGAATTAAGTTTTGGATTGCAGTGGATCTGGACACAAAATACATGTGTAATGCCATTCCCTATTTGGGAAAAGATCCCTCCCGCCCCACAGGAGAAAGGCTGTCTGAGAACGTTGTTGTGAAACTGATGGAGCCATTTATGGACCAGGGCAGGACTGTAACTATGGACAATTTGATGAACTTTGTTAGAGGTTTATGCAGGAAAAGGCAATACAAGAAGAAAAGATGAGACAGCATCCTGAGATGAAGAGACGTTCTCATGGTAAAACAACACAGTGCCAGGTGCGCAATCTCTGCAACAGGAACCACAGCACTGAGCGTTGTGTGCACTGCACAAAGTATACCTGTTGCAAATGCAGGAAGGACTCACCTTGGGTTTGTGGAAACTGCTAAATGGGACAATTGTATCTTTATATGTAGTGTTTTTCCTTGGGTGAAATCAATGTTACTCCAATACTGAAGTCATACTGTTCCTTATTTTCTAAGCTGAAATGTTGAATGACATGAAAAGGCGAGACAAGACAAAATACAATTATTCTCTAAGTTGTTCTTTCTTTCACATAGAGACCTTTGCAATATAAATGAGTCTGTTGGTGAATGGACAATATAAATAGGCTCTGCCTTGCCTTGTTGGAAAAGCATGGCTATGACCTGTTCTCAGCTCAGGAACTAGGACCCGTCACAGGTTATTTGCATTAAAATAGGGACAGTTAGCAAGGTAGAGTGAATACACAAACCTGAAGAGGGGAGGGGGGCTTGCAAGAAAACTGAAATTCTCTGGGATTTCTAGTGTTAAACACTCTTTTTCTGTAAAGATAAAGTAAAAGTTTTATTAGGATGTATTGATTTAAATTATTTTTGAAAATTATCATTTTGGGGTAAATTGTCACATGTGACAACTTACCCCAAAATGACTGTGACAAGTTGCCCGAAATGACCATGTTTGCTAATGCTAGCTCTATCTTAACGTTAGGCTAAATCAGAACAATGACTGAGGTATGACTGGATGCCTTAATATCTACTTTAACAAGTCTATATGTATAACTGCTAGAATTCTTATCTGAATGAAGGTTATGTAAAAAAATATAGAGTTAATATTTTTTACTTTGGGTAGTGGAAAATGGTCAATTGGTACTCATCTCAACTTACAATGTCTTGTCCTCTTCTTACTCAGTCCGTGAGACCTGACCATGCAAAGTAAGAAAACTAGTATTCCACTTTTTAGTTGCGCCCCCTGGTGGAGAAGATAATTGCAATGCGACAACTTACCCGTGTGACAACTAGCTCCGGTCTCCCCTACTTAAACAAACTAAAATCTAATCTTTTATTCCTTTTGAGAAGACATTTTAAAGTTATGTAAGTATGTTCAAGAGGCTTCAGTGTTTATGTTTTTTCCAATGCATATTTAAAAATGTGGGAACAGTTTAGCCAATGAAGCTTATGCTTTTACATGTTTCACAGAGAAGGACACACACTTCTCTGCAAGTGCTTCTTGCTTAACAGTTTTTGTACTTTGGGAACTTTCATAGAAGAAATTGAATTTCTGTGGCCTAAGTAAAGCTCTAATAAACAGCATGTACACTCACAGTACATGCTGGCTACAAGTGAATGTGGCAAGCACATCCATCTATCCACCCATTGTCTTCCATTTATCCAAGAATGAGTGCAGAAATGAACATACTTTTTGAAAGCCTGACATTTCTGATTAAAACATCCTTTTTCATTGATTTTATGTAATAACCAAATTTGTGGCACACTCAATTTTGAGCTTTCATCATCTGTAAGCCATAATCATCAAAATGGCAATAAATAATGGCTTAAAATATTTCACTTTGTGTGACGAAGCTATATAAAAAAGTGAGTTTCACTTTGTCAAATGAGTGACAAAATGGTAAACTTTAAATTTCTTTAAATGCATTGTTTGTTGTTATTTCAACTTTAACTTTTTGTTCTCTGTCTTCTCTAACCCTCAGTCGGTTGAGGCACATGACCGTTCACACTGACCCTGATTCTGCTGGAGGTTTCTTTCTCTAAAAGGGGAGTTTTCCTCGCCACTTTCGCTTCATGCATGCTCATTATGAGGGATTGCTGCAAAGTCATGGACAATGCAGACGACTGTCTACTGTGGCTCTACACTCTTTTAGGAGGAGTGAGCGCTGCTTGTCAAGACTCGAGGAAATCTGCTGGGTTTCCTTAGATAGGAAACTTTTTGACCAATCTGTGTGATTTGATTGAATTTGACTTTGTAAAGTGGCTTGAGATGACATGTGTTGTGAATTGGCGCTATATAAATAAAATTGAAATGAGTTGAATTTAAATGTACCTGTAGACACACGTCACACACTGTCAGACTCTATGGGGTCTTTGTCTTTTGTTAGTGACTTTTTTTGGGATTGTTGTTTGGTCGTTATTAATTTTTGGTTTTGTCAACCGCACTGTCATGGTTGACTTTTGTTTTGAGATTCTAAGATATTTCTTGTGGCCTATTCTTTTTGTACTGATTACAATGTAAGTCTTTAGCTTTTGGTTAATAATATAATTTTCTTCCGGTTAGTATCCTTGTGTATTCTTTTCTTTATTAATTAGTCATTTTCCTCAGGTCCTCAGTTAGGTCCTCACTCAGCTATACTGCATTCTGTTGATTGTAACATGCCTCTAATTTCCTTCCTAGCAGTTTTTACTAATTACTTCTGTTTCATTCCATGATCATCAGACAATACAAGTTTGCTTGTCCTTCTGTTGCCTCATCTGGTTACCCTTTTTATTCAGTTGCAAATGTCAAGTGCTAACCTAACACACTGCAACTTAAGGGGAAAACACAGCAGTGTATCAAAAAATACATATTTAGTATCCAACACAGGAGGTGTCTTGGCACGCATGTGGAAAAGGAGTGTACTCATAACTTAGGTCTCAACATCTCCAAAACCAAGGAGATGGTTGTTGTCTTCCATAAAAAACAAATGTTCATTACACATGTTCGTCACTCTTGTTTTCGTCACAGCTGTATGTCCCACCCTAAACCATAATACTGCAATGTGTTTTTGGTTTGGTCCTGAGCGGTTGAGGCGGGAGCGATACAAGATGGATTCTCAAGTGTTGTGAATGCACAAATACCGCAAGAATTCAGCTCGTAGGCAAGGTTATCTGGATATATACCGAAAGGGAAGTTTTTTGTCTGTGTTGCTTTGTCCATCGTGTTACACAGACTGAAGAGGAGTGAATGTATAATCAACCATTTAAACGCCCCTGCTCCACCTGGTCAAGTCAAGCCCTAGCGCTCCTTACTAAGCTACTGCTGTTTGGTGCACTTTAAAGCAGCACAGGTTGGTTGGATTTAACTTCTCTCACTTTTTACAACCTCGTTCACAAACCTGTGCACTCGTCCGCTTCCAGAGGACAGTCCATTGCTGAATATCTTGTCAGAAGTTTCAATAAACCTTTTGGTAGTTTATCCACTCCTGTGTTTTAGGTGAATTTCTGTGTCCCCAGTGTGAGTCTTTACACCTGTAGAAGGTTTCAATACTTGTGTTACCACATGAAGTACAGTCTTTGCTAGTAAAGTGTCTATGTGTGAGGAACTGAAGATCATCTCATCTCCCAAGAAAGGGTGGTTGTTAGGAACCGAAGGTGATCAACAATAGACGCAGAGTTTTCAGGGATCGTAAGAGGAGGGTATGTTGGGTGTACTCAGGAAGTCCACTGTCATCTTCAGTATGGAGCAGGTTAATTTCCAGATGGTTCTGACTGCAACAGTGGGCCACCTGTTTCACCTCCTGTCTGTATGCACCTCATCATTGTCCTGGATCAGACCAATGACAGTAGTGTTGTCTGAACTCCAAGAGTTTCTTTTTTTTATCTATTCAGAGTACCACTGTCACGAACCAGAGACAGAGGACCCAGTATTCAGCCAGACAAGAGAGGTTTTAAGCAAAAAAAAAACAGGATTTATTAATAAACAGGGACAGGCAAGGCTCAATGGTCAAAAAGGCAGTCCAAAATCCGGTACACGAAAGGCAGTCCAAAACAGGCAAAAATACAGACAAGGACAAGGCAAAACTCAAAATATCCCAAGGCAGGTCCAGGTCAGAGAAACAGGTGAGCAATCATACAGGGCAAGAAAATCAGGTTCAGGGATCAGGCTGGCTCAGAATCAAAAAGGCAATAGGGTCGGTATCAACAGGGCTATCAGAAATACAATGCTGGATAAGACTCACCACGTGGCTTGAATTGATCTGGCAGATTGCAGAGGTTTGTGACAGGACTATATAGGGGAGTGAGCAGGTGAATGGAGTGAAGACTAATTACTGACATGGGTGGAGCTTATCAGGAACAGGGAAGTGACTGGAAGAAAACTGACACTGATTGGATGGTGACTGGAGAAGAGGAGTGACAGGGTGTTGACTACGAGGTGAGCTGGCAGATAGCTGGCAGGTGAACTTAGTGACTGATTAAAGGCTGGATACAAAGCAGTGAACTGAGCAGGCCAAGTGACTTAATAACAAACTACCCCATAAACCAAAACAGAACCTAAACCTAAGACTAAACAAAACACAAGCTATAATAGAAACCAAACAAGAAAGAACCCAAAACCAAAAACTGATTTTAAAGGCCGGAGAGTTAACTAATAAATCAAAATTAACAAACAGCCAAAACAAAACCCAAATCCTGACAACCACACCAAACCAAATTCATGGTGATGTTTAGCACATTTAACTGACTTGACCTTTGATCTGTTCTGCCTTGGAACGCTTCAACATGCTTTGTGGAGTGTTTGTTAATGGTGAAATTTGAAGCTCGTAAAATTATCCAGTGGGGGTCTGTTTTTTTTTTCAGTAGCTCTATAAAACTTACCAATAAGCTGGAACATGGCTCTGCATTGCTTACGTTTTGCATGCTATGGCATGTAGTAGTGCTACTGTTAAAGAGCATTTAGACTACCCACAAACAATGGAGACAATACTGTCACCATAAATTCTAAGAGGCTATCAAACTTGAAAGGTGATAACGTACTTTCTTTGCAGTTGTTTTCAAAGTTAAAAAATTAACGCATTCCAGATCACCCATGCATGAAGCCACAGCAGAGGACCCCAGAGTGACATCCAATATTGTAAAACACAGACACAGGTCTTCTTAAAGTTTTCATTTCTGCAAGAATATTGCCTCAGGATCTTGTCAATGACGTCTTTGTCTTTTGGTAATATTGATCACTGACCTTGTCCCCTCAAATTCCTCCATGGTCATTAGTTCTACCCATTCCAAATCTTCCTTGCTGATTTTTTGGAACATTGCCAAAACTTGCTCTACATTCTTCCTTCTGTTCACATTGATATTTCCACTATTCAACTGGTTAAACTTGTGACTCAATACAAACATCCACTAAATATCCATCTAACTAGCATCCAAGTATTTTTCATTTTTCATGAATGTAGCATCAAACCAAAATAGACATTTTATATGCATAGAAAAGTTATGTGTAAGACAATATGAATAGTGCAAGTATATATAGCAGCAGACCATGACCATGTAAAGTGACTAGTTTGGGGATTATTAAGAGAATAACTGTTCTCCATAGAGAACCATTTTAGGATATACTTTCAAGGTGGGATCTGCATACCACAGCGTGTCTTTAACTATGTTTTTCCCTCGTCATGGTCTTTTATTGTTGTTGTTTTTTGGTCCTGTCAGGCAAGTGTAGGATTAAGAATTGCTGTTTTAATGCCAAAGAGAGCCCAACAGATTTTACTTTCACAAGTGGAGCATTACTGCTTTCACTATAGTGCTCCGCTTGATTTATATATGCATAAAGCTTTATTAGATTTTATTCTGGGACTATTTCATGTTCAATGTACACAAATATGGAAAGGTAGAAAAAAAAGAAAAAGATGAGACGAAATGCTAAAAGGAGACAAGGTGAAAATATAGAGGAGCGGAAAAGGAGAGAACAAGATAATATCCTGGGCATCTGCTTCTACACTTGCAAAGAGAGACGTACAAAGAAAAGTAAAACAAACCGATAAAGTATTACAGGTACAAACAACCAACGCCTTGATAACATCATTAAAAAATACACAGTATTATTTAATACGAGATGTATAAAATGATAGCTAAGCTAATAATAGGGGTTTTCTGTATAAAAGTGAGTCTGTAAGCACCTGAATCCAAGCACCTGTAGGTGTTTGCGAGAGTGCACTTGTATATGTAAGGTTTATCCATAAGCAAAATGTTCAAAAGTGGTTGTGAGGAGCCAAAAACCAGTCCCCTAGAGTGCCGAGGCAGACACCAGAGTAACCAGAACCCTAGACGCCTGAAAGAGCCCCCAGAGCAAAGGTGCCCAGCGGGATAGCTGCCTTCCCTATCCCAGAGAAAGCAGAGAGGAGCCCCAGGAAACCCCCAAAGAGCCAGAGGGCCCAGGCCCCAAAAGGCAGCCGCCAGGAGTGAGCCAGCACACACCCAACACTTGATGATTTATAATGTTGTTGTTAAGGTATTATGTACAAACTGATGCCAAACATGACAGAGGAAGAGGGGAATAGAAATGCACTCAATCCATTGAATTAAATTGAATATTCTTCACAAATGGTTCACCTGTCATGTAAAAGTTAAAATTTAAAAGTGTATCCTGAACTAAAATATTTCCCTTTAAATATGCAGCACTGCGCATGTTCATCATGCGCCATGTGTGCGTATGGCACGTTTTGTCTGAAGACTCATAACTCAGACTGAGGGCCAGTCGTTGGTTAACAGCTAACAGTAGCTTTCTCCAAATTTCCTTATCTACCAATGGTTTAACGGTAGTGAAGCTAATATTTTTGTTTGCGGAATATGAGTTTGCGAAGCTAACTTTTTGGTTAGCTGTGCCCACCACTACCAGTCAGTACTGGAACTTCTGTGTTTTGTCGCATTTGTGACTCTGAACAAAGCACTGACTGCCCTGAGTGATTCATTCTACCGTTTCTTCTTGCGGTGGATACACTCTCATGCTACTGGGAATGGTATGTTTTTAAAAGCTAACTGCCAATCAGTCAGGCAACATGAAAACAGACTAACACACCTGTTGCCCCAGATCTTAACAGACACATAGAGCAACACATAGAGCAATTGATGGCAGAGGAGACAGAGCGTGAATGAACATAACAGCCCTAATTTTTTGCAGTATGCAATGGGTGAATGACTAATGGTAAGGTAAAGCACTTTGGGTCATTCTGTTTCACACAGAGCTTTGAGCAGGGTTCTAGCGCTAGCCTATTCAGCTAAGGGTAGCAAACAAAGTAAAAGTAAAGCAGACCCTTGGTGAAAATTCCCTACTTGAACAATGGACCGTACTAAAGAGAAAGCCGATGGACTGAAACCTAGACAAGCTAAAACCTGTTTCGAAGGTTTGCTATCTCAAAAAAATCTCTAGGATTGCTGGGATTGATCCATATGAGTAGAAGCTGAACTTGTTTTTAAATCTCATTTAATCTCATCTTTTCATACCGGCTCTGAATTCAGAAAAATTAGGTCTTTAAGGGCTCATGGACAAAGCAACTTTGGGTTTTCGTCATAAAGGGAAAACATCATTTCAGAAGTACATGAACAACATACTTTCAACTCACAGTGCTCCTACTCCGGTATTTGCCGAACAAATTTGTTTAGTTATTTTAATGCACCTACTTTGCATTTATGTCGGAAATATTTAAGGGCTTATTGGCAAATTTATTTGTGAAGCAATTAGCATCTCTATCTCTCACATCGCAGCATCTGAATCAGCAATGTAAACAAAAGCTATTGACCTGGAAAATGGCAACCGGATCCCACAATGCATTGCAAAATCATGTGCCCTTTCGAGCACCACTGCGCACAAAAACCACAAGAAGGTATAATGGTACTACTATGCAAAGCTCGCAAAATAAGTCAAAACCCTTTGGCTCCCCAGAAGCTATACAGAAAACACAGTTTTGTCAGGTGGCAAAAACTCCAAGCCCACCACTGCTTGCTACCACTCTCCCAGGATAGTTTTAGAGCAACTATGCTGCTTTCATGTTGACATGTATTCTAGTGATGTTAGAGCAAAACCACATTCTGAGCGGATAAAAAAATGGATGCAAATGGAAAAAGACCAGTTGGATACTGGACTGGCCGGCCTTTATTCCTAAACGAGTATACCAACTGAAACCCTTTACTATTTGGTATTCGCAGTGCCAGATTGCAACTGAAGAGTTGTGAGATGGAATGACAAACTTCCAAAGTTATAACAGTGTTATCATCCAAGGTTTTTGTTTTTTTCTTTTTTAGTTGTGTTGTTTCCTTCATCATTTGAACTTTGTTTTGGATAAACTTGACAGTTTGTCGTTTCTTTTTTGTATTGGCATCTCTAGCCTTCCAAAAGGAGGCTTTTTCAACACCAGTTTAGCTGGTGCCCCCCCACTGTGACATACAATACTCTATAGGTCTTTAGTGTGCATGTGTTTGTGTGAGTGAAAGAGAGATCAATAAATAGAGTAGGAGGTGTGTGCGTGTTTTAGAGAGAGATTAAATGTTCCTGCCATTTAAATATCCAATGTGTGTATTTGTGCATTAGCAAATGTGCTACGGGCTCCTGAGCTCTTTTATTTCATTGTATTGGAACCCTACTGGGCAAGTTCACAACCTTAGTGAGGCATGGAGAAGAAAGAGAAGTAAAGACAAAAAGAGAAGAACGCAGGGAGAGAAATACAAAGAAAGAAAGACAACCGAGAATGTGATGAGAAATCTCAACCAGCAACAAAATGGAAAAACAGAAGAAAAAGATGAAATTGGAAATTTCATCTTTTTGGTGTGGAATGTGGAAATTTGAGCAAATAATGTAATATCTAAGCATGACTTTAATTCACAGGGCTTTGATTGGGGCTGTTTGCTTGTAGGGTTGGGCAGCAATTCTGAAAATCTGGACGCCAATCTAGACCTGCATTAAATGGCAAGTCATTCTGAGCCTAGGTCACATCTTACTTTTAAGGCACGCTCAGCTGAGGAACAACCAATGGCCGTGGGAAAAGTGCTACAGACCCAACACTACCCTAAGACCCAACACCACTCTAAACCCTCACTGCCTGAAACCCCTTTAGGTTCATGCATGCTGCTTTGTTCAGTTGGCACAAGCGTGAATGAAAACCTGTCTAGGTTCTCCTCTGGTTCAAGAGCGTCCAAAGGATAATGTGTATTATTTAATTTAAGGACTTTAAAAGTGAGTGGTCAGGCCTGAAAAGGATACCTGCTGCCAGATAAGTAATGTGACCAGGCGGAACACAGTGCAGACAGCTGCTGTAACACAATTAATTAAAAACAATATTTAAAGCCAAATGCATGATTTATAAGATTAACTTGTTGTTAGCAACTTTAACGTGTTACCCCAAATTATTTATTTTTTTTGCAGATAAACTGTATAAACTGGGCATAAGGGTGTTACTTTAATGTTACTGTGCAATTTCTTACATTTTCATGTGAACTTGTTTAGTTCTGCAATATTTGTCTTAAAACTGTCCTAGTGCTGCCCTCTTACTCCCAGATTCCACATCCTCCGCTCCTCTACGTAGCCGCTCCGTTCCAGACCGCCTCTGTATATATATATATATATATATATATATATATATATATATATATATATATATATATATATATATATATATATATATATATATTAGGGCTGGGCAACGATTAAAATCTTTAATCGCGATTAATCGCATAATTTGCCCGATTAATCATGATTAATCGCATTGTATGCGCAAACTCCAAGAATGAATTCAAAAGTAGTGTAAAGAGCACTTTTATTTTAATGTTCTGCTGCCATATGAACAAAAGTGTTGTAACATTTGTAGCACTTATCAGTAATACATATTTAGTGTAAAGCTCAACTTAAACATGTAAAACAAAAAATAGCAATAATAATAAATTAAAGCTTATTACCACTGACAGGGAATTCTCTTTATGGGGAAAAAATCTACCAAAAACAGGCAATTTCTGAGGTAACAGCAGGGAGCAGCATTACCATTTTATAATACCAAAGTGTGAAGCACAAAAAAGGTCTACAGTAGCTATCCACTTCGCCATTACATTGGTTAGCTTCTCTGAGTCATTGAATTGTTTGGTGATGTCTACAGTGTGCATTTAAGTGGTATGTTAAGCTCAAGGTGCTCCGGTGATAAGAAAGTTTAACTTGGCAGTGGTTACAACCAGGCCAGCTGACAGCTTTGCTAGGGCCCGGGACAACGCAGACTTTTTGGGCCCCCCTTCTACACCTGCCGCCACCACACACACACACACACACACACACACACACACACACACACACACACACACACACACACACACACACACACACACACACACACCAAAAAAAGTCAACTTAACTGTATACTTCATGCCCTGGGAATCTTTTTAATATATGTACTGGGTTCTTTCAAGGTCTTAATTACATTTTCTGTGTGGGCTCCAGTAACATATGACAGATAATATCTACTCTCAAAGTTAACATGAACTGCTGCTGAAGATGACCACTGATCTACCGGGATGTTCCCTGGAGGACTGAAACGCCTCAGTCAGAGACGTCTGTGGGCAGACCTCTCAACTTTTATCAAAAGTTAAGAGTGAGATTATGCTAATTTGGGGGGCAGGGCTTGTTTGGGAGGGGGGCTAACCAGACCCTGGAAGAGCCGGTGGAGTCAACTCCATCTTATTTTTATCCCACCAGACAATGAAGTAGACATGTATTACTTTTGTTAAAAAGAGAAAGAGACGTATTAATACTTTATTGTTCTGTTAATGGATTAAAACATAAAAAATACACAATTGTTCAAATAATACTAAATAAAATTAAGTAGTTTTAAGTTATTGACCGAATTATTACACAGTTACATATTCATCTATGGGTTTGTTCATCATTGTAGATCTATAACCTGATTGGTGAATCAGGCTGAGTTTCATCAAGCCTTTATGGTCAACATTTTCCCCTCAGCAGCAACACTAAAGCACACAGAGGTTCACGCTGCGTCTTTATGCACGATCCAGCTGCTGATGTCTCCCTCTTTTCAGCTCAATGCTCTTCTAGACTGTTACAGTTTATAACCATTATCATCACCTTTCACAGCGACAGGTTTCTCAGTCAGTCGCCGCGCTGACCAGACGAATCTCTATTGCTCTTGTCAGTGCGCTCTGGGCGGTGAGGTGGGTGGATTTTACCCCCGTTGGTGCGCTGCGTGCGATGGATAAACAGTGGGGAAAATACATAACTAAAGGCTGTAAAGGGCTCCTTTAAAGAAACGGGGGTACTGACAGGTCTGAGATGAAGCCCCTGATGTTACACGTTCTTTAAAGTGACCCTTAAAAGTGCGCACCTGAATTAAAGCGCAAGGCAGCACGCCCACCGAAGCGCCAATGATTCTATGTTGTTAAAAATACAAGAGCAACTCTCCTATTGACTTTAACTGGCACACGTTGCTACCGATGTGAGGGAATTAAACGTAGTGATTCACGTTTTGAATAGTGAATGGTGATAAAAGCACCTGTTCCGAGGGAAAAGGAGGGGGGGGGGTGAGCAAGCGCGGAGGCACAGAAATACGGTGCATGTAGTTAAAAAATGCAGAATTAATAAAAATGAAACTTATAAACAGACCAAGTGGCGTTTTAAACTGCATCTGGATAGCAGAACTGTTTTATGATCCTGCGTGCAGCAAGCAAGCAGCTCTCCCCCCGCGAGCGGGGGGGAGAGCTGTGTGTTGGCCTTACCGGCTCGCTTTCACCACTGTTAAGACTAAAATTATTCATAACTCTTCCTGCTGCTCTGTTAACACGAACTGCAGCAGGAATTACGGATGGCCACAAGCTGTGAAAGAAGCCGAAACAGCTCAGCAGAAGGCGGAGTTTTGTCGTCCGCAGCCCAGATGGGCTTTGTGATTTTTATGCGTGAGAAATTCCATGTTTGCGTGTGAAATCCCATGTGTTGCCTGTGAGCGTGTGAAGTCAGTGAAATGCATGTGTCACACGGTCAATGCGTGAGAGTTGAGAGCTCTGTCTGTGGGTCTGTCGGGGCAATGACAGAAGTTTCGTCTCCTCTCTCCGTTTCTGTGGCTCGACGTTTTCTTGCTCATGTTTTTTCACGTGCTTAGATAAATTTGTTGTGTTTCCACTGAAATTAACCGGCTTTTTACAAAACATACAGCTTGATTTCATTTACGGTATTAAAATAAAGCCAAACGGTGCTACTTCCCCTGTTCATGTTTTTCCGCTGCTGCGGTCTCTCTCAGCTGTTTGTGTGTTGAGTTTGTGTGAGAGCTGAGTGGGCGGGCCAGGCTGAGCTTGCGTGCTGATTGGCTGGCGCCGCTGAGCCATGTACGAGAGGGGAGGGGGAGCAGCAGAGTGCTGCCGTGACACAGCGCGCTGCAGTCAGCGCGCGTGCTGACTGACACTGACTGAAAGCATGTGAGCAACATGCGTTAATGCACGATAAAATAAATATTGCCGTTAATAGTCTAATGAATTAACGCGTTAACTTGCCCAGCCCTTGTTTGGTGAAAAACTATTAGTTTGCATCCAATACTTAAATAAAACAGTCAATTTTATTGGGAATATTTAAAAAAACATGTTTTAATTTGTAGTTACTGATCTCTCGTTACCCTATTTTACTTTGACAAACCGGATGTTGTTAGCATGCTTTTTCCTGTTTTATACGATTGCAATTGTGGAGCTTGACCCGGCTGGAGTCCAACGGACTGGAACGGAGCAGAACATTGCATTTGTTCCGTATATTGATGGTGAACGACGGAGAGCTTGTCCGCTTACGGTGACGTTCTGGGGAGTCACGGAGAACGTGGAACCATTCTAATTAATTAAAATAACGTAATGGCTCTGTCAGAAAGACGTGCACATACGTGAACGGAACAGAGCAGTCACGGAGGATGTGGAATTTGGGGGTTAGAGTTGAATGGTGTTGCAGTTGAATTTTCCTATTGGTTCAAACGGTACATGTTTTCATCACTGGTACATGCTTTCATCACCATAGCCCCGCATTTGGGTATAAAACATCTCAGTCAGACACATGCCCCCATCCCGCAGCGAGTCAGACTCAGGAGTTGGAATCTCCTAGCATTGAGAGCATTTATCGTCAGTGTTCAGCCTTACTGCTTTTAATGCTAGCCCATTTTAGCAATGATACTGTTAACATCACTTTACCTCTATGAAACTGCACCCACTCTGTTTCCAAAACCCACCTCACCCACAGAGGAGTGAATTCCTGGGGATGCTTAGTATAGGCACTTTGACCTGGTCCATTCACACACGTGCTCTTGTGAAGAGAGCACATGTGTTTCTGCGCTTTCAGTTTTGGATGAGAAGAGCAAAACTACCTCTTCCCATCCTCACCCCTTTTTACAGAGGAATAGTAGAGAGCATACTGACCAATAGAGAGCGTACAGACATTGTTGTCTGTTCTGGGGCCTGCAATACCCCAGACTGGAAATCTGTAGAGCGTGGGACAGTGATTGTCTCCATCCATGACATTGCTTACAGATGCTGCCTGACTAGGGCTCAGACAACCATAAAAGACCTCTCCCACCCCACCATGGACTGTTTTCTTGCTGCCCTCTGGCAAGAGGTTCAGCAGCTTCAAATGCAGGACAACCAGATGCCACAAAAGCTTCTATCCACACAGCATGATTGCTAAACTAACAATAATCCCCCCTCCCATACATACACAACTAGTCACTTTACATAGTCACTGTGAACTCCATTGCACTGAGTAACTGTGCTATCGGCACCATCAGATGGTCTTTTCATTGTTGCAGTATATCTTGCTGCTACATATACTTGTAGTAATCATATTGTCGTACACATAACTTTTCTATACATATATAATATATTTTTGGGTTTACTGCTACATTTGTGACAAATTAATTGTTATGATATCCATATCTTTACCTTTCCCACTGCAGGAAAATGCGGTCCAAATTTGATTTATTTGGGATCAAGTGACCAGGTCAGACTAATACCCCGTTTACACTACCCTTTTTTAACCGAGCCGAGACCAGTCCGAGCTCGGTAACCGAGATAACTATTGAGTGTAAATGGAACGCAAACTGAACTGAACCGAACCTAAATGCAGACTAGTTCCAGAGGTGGGTTCGGCTCGGTTTTTCCCTATCTCGGTTATCTGATAACAAAGAGTGCATGAGCAGACCGCGTCATCTCCGTACAGTCAGCTGACATTTCAGACATTCATAAAAATACTAGCTTGCCTACCGTGACACACGGTTTCCAGTGATGATTCTGCTTAGCAGTGTGATGAACCTCAGCGTCTGTCGTTGTTTCCTGCGTCTGTAAATCCTTATTAGACGTTCGTTTGTCTTATCCACTTCCCAAAAGCCGACTCTGTCAAGTAAATTCACCAAAAGTTGCCGTCTTCGCCTGACTCGCTGCAAACAACGACGTATTACCAAGCATAACTGCCTGAATGTTACGGGCGCCGCCATTTTGATTTGCTTGGTGCTGCCTTCAAACCCAGAGAGCAGTAGTACCGCAGATCGTCACTAGGAGGCGAGGAAACCAAGGAACCGAGATAGCGTGTAGCGTGGTGTGTAAACGGTCATCAGAACCAAGCTCGGCTTGGTTAACTGATCCAAGCTCGGACCGAGCTCGGCCTGGATCGGTTTAACAAGGGTAGTGTAAATGGGGTTTATGTCTTAACCTCCAGATTTGGACCATATCAGATTTTTTCAATTTAGATTTGAGCCCAGCGTGTGGTAATCTGCCCCCATTGCAGTGCAATACAATGGATTTCAACAAGGGTACTGTCTTAGGAGTCAAGAGGAGAGGTGTGACATATATAATTAAAAGTTGCCCTCGACATCCTACATTTCTTAATGGACTAATTCTCAGTGACGTTGTAGACATCCCTGTCCAACAATTCCTGGCTGCATACCCGCGTAGCCAAAGCTCCCTAAAACACCAGAATACAGAGTTTCACTCCCTTTTTATTCTTACCTTTCCCCCACAGCACCCACTGACACAATAGAATGCTTCTGCTGAACACTTAAAACCGCAACACCTATTTGTTCCATGTTTCCTGGAACAAAATGTGGTGGGTGTGCCACTATTGTTCTTTTGCGCATATAGGTCAGTTTGGAGCTGCAAATAGTTCACATTGGAGTTAGATATAGGAAACATTTTTAAGTAAAGTGAATGAACTTGCAAAAAATAATAATTATTGAGCAATAAGACCTTCAATGTGAACGTAGCCAAAGATATCCATAAAGGAGGGATCATAAGTGATTATTGTGGAACTAGGAGTTGAAAAGTTTGACCTTTTCACTCATCCAGACTCAGGTTGGACATTGATTTGCCGATAATTTCATTTAGAATACTTTCCCTTTTTATTACTTCATAAGCATTGATATTAAAATTTATTCCTTGTGGCCTCCCTGTTTTGCCACATCTTTAGATCCAAATGAACATGAAATGAACTTGGTGGTTGCAGTGAAGGACATTTGAGCAGATATCTTAGTAGGATGTTCATGGAGTTTAAAGCAGTCAGTTCTTCTGCACGTCCCATCTGGCTGGTTTCAAGTGAATATAGACCCACTGTCAGTAATTTATGAAGACTAGATTTGAGACTTGATGGTTTTTAGTCTTACAGTCAGTAGGAATGCATTAATTTGTTTGCAGCCTAGGATCAATAAAGGCTTGTTATTGCTGTCATTGCAGCCAAACTGTTCAGTAGTCATACATAAAAAATTCCTTTTAATCCCAGTGGGCACTTATGGTGTGGAGAAAAAATAATTGAAAGAGGAAATTCTATCAGACAAACTCTGTTGGAAAAGAGTATTTTGCCAAATAGTTTGGGAGCTGAACTGCTGAAAGAGATAAGTGGTTACTTACATTGTGGTGTCACATTTTGTGTGCTGAAAAGTTAATACTTTTATAGGAGAGAGAGAAAAGGTTGAGTTTGGAAAACCAAAGGTTGAAGTACAAAAGACTCATGACTTGTTTCCCAGCCACTGTGGTGCTATTCAAAGCAGAGGTGCTATGTTCAACATGTTACACAGCAAGAAACCTCAACTGATCCTGCCAGAGTCTTATTTGGAAACTACAGGCACCTTTACTGCCAGAACACACACTCATACGTTCCAAAATGATCCAGTGGACGGGTAAAAAAGGAAGCAGTGCCAATACCCTGGGTGAGCACAGTAAACAAACATATATGTAGGTTTTCTTGCAACCTCGGTTACATTACATTTTCAGTGGCAGGACGAGCGGTAAATAGATTCTTAACAGCAATACTTCATCTTGATTATATGCACTTGATGATTTTACTAAAGAATATTAAGAAGGCAATAATCTTAATGCATAGTTTGGCTCTTAAGACTGCCCCAGGTTTAGATAAACATGACAAATTACTCCTCACATCCATATTGTCTATACTCCGATATAGTTGGAATTTCTTTGTTTTTACAGTGGCCTTTTAATGGCTTAGTTCAGGTAAGCACAATTTACACAACGTAAATGTCAGTCTTCTTGATATAACAACTTTATAACAACTAGCATTGTATGAGTTATATGAGTTGTGCATAATAAAGATGTAAATTGCTGTTGGCTATTCACAACTAGGCACCCTGTTTATGTTTATTTGATAAGGAAGAACAAAAAGTGATAACTGATGCCATGTTCATAGGCCATGTAGCTAATTACTAATTTGCAGACCTGGTTCCTAATACGCAAAAAGACATTTAACAATCAGAAAACATAAAACAGCAAAAACAACAACAGCAATAAAAACACTACATTAATTTCAATTAATGTTTACAGGCTTGATTTCATTTGAATCATTGATTGATTTTACCATTAAATTTGTTCAGATCTGTAGAGTATTCCAGATCTGTGACCCTTTTACAGTGAACATTCTCAGTCCAAAAGATGTTTTGCATCAGGCCGGCCTGCAGTCTCTATTTTCAGCTCCCCTTGTAGTGGTACTACGACTTTCATATTCTGAATCATACATTTAGCAACATGAGGAGGATGGCCATTAACACATTTAAAAACTAATTTCACAAAAGTAAAACAACATATTTTCAAAACTTCTTATATTGTGCTTTTCTTGAATTTTGCAATAGTGCCACCTGTTTGGCTTTTGGTCAAGCACTTTTAAGGCTTGCTTGTAAAGAGAATTCAAACCTTTAAAGGTGGACTGATTCACCTGACCTCAGGCAGTCATACAGTATGAAAAATGGGACAGGATCATTGCATGAAAGAAGAACTTGAATGCATTAACTGACAAGCAAGATCTTATAAGACAAAAACAATTTTAATTAGTTCCTTATAGTTTTTGCTATTTTGTTTATATGAAATGAGAGTTCAATACAACTCCCAGATTTTTGAATTCATCTACTCGTTGCACCGCATTTTGATTACTTCCATCTAATTTTGTAACAATAAAAAACACATGGACAGTGTTTTGGAACAGTTCAAAGATGACCAGTTATCCTCCAACCACGGAGAGACCCTGGCCATTTGTCTCCTGTAGTGGTGGGACTAGGTTGTTTCAGGGTCATTTGAGGGTTACATTTTTTGGAATACAGAAATTACAAGTAAATAAAAAACGTTTTGCTCCTCTCATCTCTACTGATAAGCATGTAATTACTGCTACAAGTAAAGACAGTTTGTAGAACCTCCAGTTTTGAGAAGCAGGGTTGGTCACAAAGACATCAGACAAGGTGAACCAATAGCTCCCATTTGACATGTTCCTAATGTTCCAACAAAGATGTATGATCCAACCAACTTTGACACAGATTTTCTGGGACTCATTTTTACCATTTATTCAACAACTGAAACTAACAAACATTATGTATGGCCTCCTCTTTTGAGCCTGGCTATGACAGTGTATCATTGTCAACATAGACATTACAGCCTCCTTGTCAGACCTGAAAATAACTATAATAATCTTGACCAGTGCGGCCCTGCAGCTTGGCATGTGAGCAAGCGAGATTAGTCTATTTGAGTGTGTGTGTGTGTGTGTGTGTGTGTGTGTGTGTGTGTGTGTGTACTTGTACTTGCAGCTGAGTAAGAACAGTTTTTGCTCATTTTACTGGTAACTGTTTTGGTCCTCACTTTTTTCCAGGCCAGGAATTAGGTTTAGGACTAAGTTGAGTTAGGGTCAGGGTTAGGTATGTACTGGTAAAGGTTAGGTTTTAGGTTAGGGTAAGGCCATAGAAAGGGTTGAAAATGAATGGAAGTCAAGGCACAGTCCACACTTTTTAATTAAAACACGGATGGTGATTGTGTGTGTGTGTGTGTGTGTGTGTGTGTGTGTGTGTGTGTGTGTGTGTGTGTGTGTGTGTGTGTGTGTGTGTGTGTGTGGTTCTAAATAATAGTGATTAGTTGGTACATGTGGAACTACTTAAGATAAATGACGGCAACATGTTGTTTTACCCGCCTCTGGTTTGGAGTCACATAAAGCACTCAGTCACACACATAAAAATATTAGAATGATTATATTAGTATGTCCATACCTATGTGGATCAATACCTTTTCTGATTACCAGAAAAATGTACTGATTTTTGTATACACAATTAACCTTATCAAATGTCGCTTTCTCTCTGCCCATTTTTTAACAGCTACTAAATTTAAAGTGTGAGCACTTTATTACACGTAGCAAGAAAATATTTCACATCAGTTGTAGTGTTACATGTCTAACACTACTTTGATCACACTTTTAAGAGTGTGATCAAGGAAAATTAAAAACGCCCCATTGAATCAGTATATTTGGCAATATTTAACAGGCTCTTGTTTGATCTAATCTGATCTCAAACTAATTGACAGGACTGACCAAGGTATTGCAATCACATGGGCACGTGTGTATGAAGGAGGAAAGCAGTGGATTTTCCATGATCTTTTATGGTTTTCATACTCTCTGTTAATTCTTGCCTTTACTTCTTGCAACCTTTTCTTTTTAACATGCATCATGTCTGAAACGTGAGTAAACTCAGTAACGCAGACATCTGGAACCTCTAAAGGTGTTCACTAACACTGGCTCTCATATGTTGCTTGAGGGGAATACATGAAGAAATGTAAGAGTGCCCACAAAAACACTTTTGGAAAACAATCTTAACTCTGACTTTGAATCATTATTGGAAAACAGGCAACTGAACTGTAATGCAGCCACATGACAAGAAAAAGCTAAAATGATTCTAGGTAATTCAAAACAACCACAGTAAATGCATGACAAACATAATTTTCTTCTCTTTTTCCTTTATTCTCTCTGTCTCATATACACAAGCAGCATAAAAAGCCATTATGAGAAACTGTAGCCAGTGTTTGGTATGTTCGGCGAGTGTTAGGGAATAGACAAACAGTAAAAACGTCTTCTTTGTTTAGTTCCTTCAAAAGGGCCTCGCCTGACCTTTCTGGAAGTGGTAGTACTAGATGTGATCAGCCATCCATTCTAAAGAGGATAACGGTTAGAGCTGAGGTTTGAATCCAGGCTAAACTAAGACTGGAGTTCAGCATGACCTGGTACTAATAAAGGTCTTGGCCTGTATATAATTGAGTCAAAGTCAACAACATGAGTTAGAGTTACTGTGCAAGGTTCAATGTGTGTGTGTGTTAGAAAGAGAGACAGAGTTGTGTAAATTTCTACGGCTACAGGAACGTGGATGGACTGCATCCAGCTGGAAATGGTATTTGTAGATTTGCTTTTTCTACACAGGAGTTTCTTCCTAAAAACTCCATGAAGACCCATAGCATAAACTCAGGCACAAAAACAGAGGGTGTGATTATGCACCATGTGACTAGACTTGCATTACAAAACACAACACAAAGGGGGTGCTAGTCATCCAATTTACATTTATAGTAAAAACCTACTAGCTCATGGAAAACCAATACATATAGGTTTAAAATGATGGCATTGGAGTAAAGCGAAACAGTAAGATTTACAAATTTTTATGTTTGATGTATAGTCTTTCTTTCTGTAATTACCACATTACTACAAACACATTTGCAGACATGCATAGCTCTTTCAGTTGGTTAGCTCAAACCGTCTATACATTCACTCTATTTCAAGATTCAGATCCAGGAGTAACATCCAGAATTCCTTGTTTCCAGTAACACTCCCCAGCTCCTCACAGATAACCTCAAGATGTTCCCAGACCATAATGGATGGATAGTCCCTCCAAAGAGTATTGGGTCTGCTGTTGGATGTCCAGCTGGATTTGCCTAGAAGACCTCATAAGGGAGGGCTCCAGAAGTTTCCCTTGAACTACCTCAACCCTGCCTTCAATGCAGGGGAGTAGCTTTACTCCAAGGCGTAGTCCAGCCACCTTATGCTCATTTTAGCTGCTTGGATCTGTGTTCAATTGGTTCCATTGGTCCATTCCATTGGTCCCTATCCATTTCTTATGACCCTATTTGGTTGGAATGTAAACTGACCTGTAAATTGAGAACACCAGCTTTTATCACAGCCCCCTCTTTCACAAGAAACTAGAACAATGACACAATTGCCTCAAACAAAGCCACAATCTATCTATCCCTCTTCTGTTCCACAAGTCGCCTAATACATTCACAACACTGCAAACCAAGAGCTATTCAAAGACCTCCATGACACCAAAATATGGGATTAGGCTAAATGAATCCCATCTCATTGCTTTCTTTGTCCGATTGTTTATAAGCTGAAATACCTATTTTTAGATTCTGAAAATATAATCTTGACCTAGGAAAACTGATCCAACAACATGCTAGACATTTTAGTATCTTAAACTCAGCACTACACAGAAACCTTCCAAAACAGAAAACCTAACAGTTTTTCAGCCCACCCCTCTTTGTGTTTTTTTTTTTAGCTTGGACCACAGTCCACTCAGCGGGGTTGGACAAAGCATTTAACTTGCACTACACAACAGGATTAGTGCTTTCGCGTGTCACTGTGATTTTTCAGTGTGACAAAACTGGTCCACTTTTTACCAGGGGGAATCTCCATGGCAACTGTTGCTAGCAACTTAACCAGCTTCAGAGCAGGTCATGTTTGTAACAAGAGATCCACATTTGCACAAGCAGGCCAATCAGTTTTTCTTTTAGAAATTGAGAAGGCATCAGAGCATGAACAGTCAGATAGTCTCTTCTTTCTTCCACGGTGTCTGCTTTATGCTTTCAGCCTAGGAGTGAGTACTGGAAGCTGTTTTTTTTTAAACCTTGATTTAGAAAATTGTGTTAATTATGTTTCTAGATCAAAATGAATACTATCTTTTATCCTATTTAAAAATATCTCTTTGTTTGATCAAACAGTATAAAACTAGTCCACATCACAGAAAATTGAATGTCGTCAAAACAAATAAAATTCACAGACAACTAAAAATTTCCACGAAACATTTAAGTCAAACTTTTTTCGCAAAGTCAACTTACAGGATTAAATACATTTCTTTTGTTCTTAATTAGGAATAAAGAGTTGAGCTGTTGATTTGAAATCTTCATATTCATCATTTCTTAAAGGGAAAGTGTGTAACTAATTTGACTTTTAATCAGCAAAAATCAAGTCTTGCTTTTATAAATACATATGCTGGCAAAGTCTTACAACATCACATCAAAAATGAAAGTGTTCTCATAACTTAATAGTTTATAAATCCATAGGTGTTGGTCTACCCACTGGGAGGCGGCATGTTGACTCGTTATTTCTGATTTCAGTAGCCGAAATGGGCCAAACTTGTCAGCCATATCCGTTTTCCCGATCTGTTTTCTATATGAAGATGTGCTGTCGGTGGAGGAGTAGAAAACAAGCAAAGATGACCATTCATTCTATTGGCCGTTTTCTGTTGAAATAGAGGACCATCCATAATCTTTGCCTAGTGAGAGGGAAGATAAAGTAACCAAGAAAATAAGTATTTGGAGAAAACTAGAATGTTTATTGGTGCAACTATTATTACCAGGTGGAGATAATTCATGAGGGAGCGGGAATTTAAAACGGATGCGGAGGTTGCAGACTTTGTGCTGGACAACAGGTAGGTTAATTCAATAAATAAATGGCTTTTACTTGTATAGCACTTTAACTAATCCAACAACCCCAAAGCGCTTTAAGCCGGGCATGCACTGTACCATATTTTCAATCATTGAACTCAGATACAGCTCAAACTGTACGACAAAAACGCAGGGTTTAAAAGTTCATTGCTCACGATATATGTTCTTACACTGTACGGCCCGACGCTCTGATGCGATCTAAGTGCTCACACTACGACTAAAAACCACACGTCGGACTCATCCCCGTAGGGTGATGGTGCTACTCGGACTCGTCTATCCGGAAGCCCAATTTAAACAGTAGAGGAAAAAAAAGACGGAAGTGTCAATGCTCACGGTTAAATATAAGGCTCAGAAGAATGAAGTTGCAACTCCATAGTTTGACTCCATGTCACACCTGCTGCCGCCATGCTTTTCTCCACTCCTATGTTTTCTTCTGAGAAGAAGAAGAAGAATGCCCTTGTTTGCACATGCGCAGGTGCAGGTTGGGGGAAATCGGCAGGATCACTCATGAGGGCCGACTGAATTTCAAACATGTTTGATTTTCATCCGACCGTCCGATTCCTGATTGGAAGGTGGTCGTGAGAGGCTAATCGCCCCTCGTTACCCCCCGTATACTACACGACGTTATGGCATTATGTCAGAAATAGGGCAGTGTAATCCAGCAGTTACTGTGTCCTTCCGCAAAGATGGCTAGTTTGTTCGGCTCCCTCTCCCTCTAATATGTGTATACGGGGAGCGGCGGATGGATATCAACCCATTCACTGTCTCTAGTGCAGCAGCAAGACCTGGTCTCTACTTGTGTTTATAGTCGCTTTTTAGGGCGCAAATAAGCGACTGTACATTCAGAAATGAGTCCAAATAAAACGCGACTCAAAGAATTTAAAAGCGACTTTACAAAAAACAAGCTGACTTGGCAACAATGCCAAAAACCATTTTACACTTACCGTACCAGTGTGAAAATCTTACGCACTGGGGCTTTAGGATGTCTTGGTTTTTGTTGTAAAGGTTACTGTGGATGTGTTGAAACTGATCTGAAGTACAGGTTACAGTGCACCGATATGGGCAAAAGCAGTGTAGTTATGGGCACAACAAAATGATTCCCTACCAGCTAGGTACTGCTAACTACTGAAAAAAATGAGAGAGGGGCCTATAATCTCTGGCCTGGGGTCTCATTTATAAAACTTTGCATAGAATCTATAGTAAAAGTATAAGTACGCAAAAACCCCCCCAAAAAAACAAAATGGCATACGGCAAAAAAAACTAAATCATATTTATAAAACCTTGCACACGCACACCAAGAAGCAATTTTCCTTTAGAAATCAAAACTGTACCTGAATGTTTGCGTACCAGGTTCCGCCTAATGTTCTGCCATCTACACACCCAGATTCAACCATAAATGGTCAATGCCAAGCACCTCATGAATGGCAATGTGTATAAAAAATGAGTCAGCTGATCGTTTTCGTTTTCATTGTGAAATGGCAACCATGGAGAAAACGCAAAAAAATTCAGAGAGAGGAGATTATGTAATGTATAAATCTGAGGAAAAAGCACAGATGTCGTCCACATAAAAAAAACATATATATATATAAATTTAATTGCAGTTTTAAGAGCTGGATTACAGCCTCTCACTATGCTCCATGTTGAAAATTCCTCTGAGGCTGTGCATCCAGGTTGGCATCCTGAGGAGCGAGGGAGACCAGGAGGAATGACAGGTTTACCTCGCGATGTTAAAGACCCCCCCATATTTGGGTTATGGACATAATTGTTAATTATTTGCAATGTCCTTCTGTATACTTAAGTGTCACCAGCTTCAACATGAATAACACTGCAGTTTTTAATGCTTATGATAAAGTCGATCTTTGATTAAAGTCTGATTTGGAGCGAAACTGAACATCTAAGGAATCATCATGCAGTTTGGCTGCAATTCACCACTTCACCATCTGTGTCACCAATTTCCCCAAACCCCCGAATGAGTGTATGCATGGGTCAGAGTTGCTGCGAGGACCGCACATTTCCTGTCATGTTTTTCTTTTTTTAAATGGATCCCGACTTTTGCATGGAAAGTACTGTACGGAAGTTTCAAGGCCCATTTTGTACATACACAAGCTTCAGAGATAAGCTCCCAGGACTGTAATCTTGACCACAAACCTTTGCCAAGCCCTTTGGATCTGTCTGCCTGCCTTGCGGACCTGTTTCTATCCTCGGACCTGTCAGCCTTGTCTAACTCCAGCAGATGTTATGCCTGCCTGCACCAGGGCTTTGTTTGTTTATTGTTTAGATAAACATTTTAAAACGCAACACTGTCTGGCTCGGATATCGGGTTCTTTGTTGGTCTGAGCCTCACAAAAATGACCTTAAACAGTGCAAATCTACAATATAATGACCTAACCTAACTAAAATGCTGTTGTGGTGCCTTAAGATAGCTGTGTAGAAACAAATGCCACTAAAACCCCATGAACTGAAATTTTTTTGTAAAGAATACCAGACAGATTTTTCCCACAACATTGTGAGACACTGTTAAAGTCTAACAACTTGTAGTTATTGCTTATTGAGGAGCCTACACACACTATAAACTATTGGGTATACTTTGCTTTCCAATAACTGTACAGAAAGTAAGGAACTCTTTCTTTTTCCTATTACTGTATAGCAGAAACATAATAATCTGCCTCTGGATCCACAAATGTTGCTGTCATCAGACAAATATACTAACTTACAGGCTTGCATGCATGCAACTGGTACATTAAGTAATCCCCCGTGTAATAATAGTGCAATATACTGTCTTACTCGTCAAGAGGTGTGTGCAAAGATTTCAAGAAAAACAGACCGCAAACCACGGCTAAGATAAGGTTAAAAAGACGCTATATAGGTCTAGGTCTTAGGTTAGAGGTCTAAGTGTGCAGGCTTTTTCTCTGGAGCTTTTCTTTATGTCTTCTTTTCTCCACCTGCTATGGTGTTTGACCTCTATTACTCACTGTTGTGTCTCTTAACTTCCTATAATTACATTCTGCTCTTAACCTCTTTCCCTCCCAAAGAAAGAAGAAGAATAGTGGTTTGAACTTTTGGTCCTGGATTCTTCATCTATGTGTGTTTGTTTGTGAAGCACAGAAGAAGGGATATTCTTTGGCAGGTGGTAAATACAGTAACCTTGTATCCGTTACACATAGACAGAGTGAGGCACAACCCATGGTAAGTTACAGTGTAGAACAAAGATGAACAAGTATAAGCGGATTAGAAATACCTTGAGTATGCATTATGAGGAGATAAGGCTTAACAGAAGGGGGTGGTGTTAGTTTGGGGGGTGATATAGGAGGGGAAAAAAGGAAAATGTAAAGCAGCTGAAAGTAGACAACTCATTCATAAGAAGTGTTTCATCCTTCCTTTTACACAGACTATTGATCTCCTCACCTTCTTGTTGTCCCTGTCCTGCTCTCTTGTTTTCTCTCCTTTAGATGATGTTGCTAATTAAAAACTACTGCCTGCTCATTACATGGATCAGGATAAAATTCTATTGACTGTGCATGTAAGGGACATACATGAGGATGACTGTGTTTAACTGAAGAGTGTCCACACTTGTAAATAGAACAGAGAAATATACATGCTGTTGCTAGAATCCCTTCAGAAAATGGATAAGACTGTAAATTTCACAATAGGAAATTATATGAAAATTGTGATTACTTTTAACCTGACTTCCGCCAGATGCATATCGCTCCGCCTAGCTTCACTCACATACATCTGGGACACTGCCGGTAGAGAATGATTTCTCCAACCAAATTTATGGTCTGGCCAATCAGGACGCAGGGCTGGAGTTTCATAGATGTGACGTAGTGGAGACGCGACCATGACGTGAGACTGTTTTGATAGCAATGGCGGCTCGTCGAGGAAGCAAGCGTTAACATCGATGCTGCTATTTCTTCCGTGTTGTCCAATCTACCTAATATTGTTTCATTAAAAGAACATCAGAGAACGCCTCTGAAGGCTTTGTTGGTGGAAACGATGTTTTCGCCCTTCTCCCGACCGGATTTGGCAAGTTTTGTTTTCCGGGGCAAGTCCGCGGCGGACGCGGAAGCGCCCCGGAGCGGTTAGCGGTTAGCGCGAACCATGTTAGGAGGCCTTTAGTCCTCAACGCGGTCGCCCCGGAATCGACTCTGACCCGCGGCGCTTTGCCGCCTGTCTTCCCCCCTCTTCCTGTCAGCTCACTGTCAATAAAACGCGTGCCACTAGAGCCGCAAACACATTATTATTATTATTATTATTATTTTTTTTTTTCTGCGTCGCTATCATCAGCGTCACGGGTTAGCTTCGGTGTGAGTGGTTGAAATAGCACGTCAATAAAGATGACAGACAAGTGGCTTATCCAATCATATGCAAGAATTTTTAATAAGGCCCAGCCTTCTGTAAAGGCAATTCCTATGGAGGAGTCCCAGATGTATGTGAGTGAAGCTAGGCGGAGCGATATGCATCTGGCGGAAGTCAGGTTAGATTACTTTATCAACACATGAAAAAGGCAAGGGGATGTCCAAGAGCTTCCAGCAAGTCCAGGTACTATCTCCTCCTGAGGAGTGGCCAGGCTACAAAGTGGAGTTTTCACAAGTACTGAACTTGCACAACTTTGACATTAGGTGGTTGTGAGTGCATCTGCACTATGATGGAAAGTTTTCCGTGTTTGTTGCTTGTGCATAAAACTTTTAGCAGAAGTAAATCCAGCCCGTGTCTAACAGAAACATGAGGTTAATCAAAGCTCAGTATGTCAGGCATGATGTTTATAAGGTATTCTTAGAACTCGCAACTTCTCCATCTGTATGTCAAAGTGTTGGTTGCAATGTTAACTTAAAGGCCAGAGATCATACATGTCTCTTCCTGTTTTTGTGGGTATGTCTGCATCTGTTTGCTATAAGAGACATAGTGTTACCTTATTCAGCGCACACATCTCTGTGAGCTTTTGCTTAGATCAATTAACAGCACTCATAGTGAGAGGAAGATTTTGGAAAAACATCCTTATGATGAGTAAAAACACTGATATTAAGAGGTCCTACAAGAACAACCTCTTCCAACAATTTAATAACAATTTGATGAGGATCTGTGTATATTCCAGAATGATTACACATTGTATCACTGCAAAGAAAGAGAAAACTTAAGTAGCTCAAAGATTCTCAAATTTTGGACGCAGGTTCACTGAAACCTCTGGTCTGTTCTTAAGAAGCTGCTGGAAAACAGAAGCCAACAAACTGTGATTAACTCTACGCACCAAAATACCGAAAGTTCTCATCAGTGAGAATTTGGCCCAGAAGTTCATATCCAGCAGGTCAGAGAGAACTGCAGAGGTTATGAAGCTCTATATCTATCCATCTATTGTCAATACCCACTTACACACCTAAAGGTACTTTGGAGAGACCAACTAACCTAACAGTGAGACTGTGGGAGGAAAAGCACAGGGAGAACATGCAAACTCTATTTAGAAGGAAAGAAGAAAGACCCCTGGCCAGATTTTAAACTCAGTACCTTCTTGCTATAAGACAATAGTGCTACCAACTGTGCCACTCTGCAGCTCCGAAACAAAAGATCAAAACTACACCGAGATTCTGTGTATCTTGGACCTAGTCCACGGGCAGCAGGGTTTTTAAAAACAAATATCCCGCTACCATTAAAAATATGATATTATACACACAGGAGTTGTTTTTTCAGAAAAGTTTTCATCCACACCAAGCCGCAGAAATACGCCACTGAGCGTTTTTTTAAATAAATACACCAGACGCATAGGGGGCAGTGTACCGCAAAACTAAAACTTATGTCAGTCAATGAGAATCCTTCAAAACAACCACGACTTCCTGTTAGGAATGAATAACGGCGACGGGAGGCTTGATGTTGTGGACAGATAAAGAAGTTGAGCTTCTTTTAAACACCATATTAGAATATAAAGTTAGTAAAACTCAAGACAATGTCGATTATAACTCCACAGTATGGCTAAGTGTATGAACAATGGTCACACATGTGTGACGCAGCGCAGCAATATGTCTCGCAGACCGTGATGCGCCGGACATTTTTAGGATCATTCATTTCAAGGGATGTATAACGCCGTTTATTTGTGGCTGAAAGGCATAACCACATAAAAATTTCTTATTTTTCCCAGATATCCTGCTACGTGTGGACTAGGCCTGGTTTTCACAGCCGTTGTCTTTGATTTCCAGTATTAAATAGAAATATGGAATGAAAACCTAGACGTTAAACCACAACGACGTTAAACCACAACTCACAGCAAAACTTTTGCCTGTCATTGTAGATACAAGATGTAATTCAGGAAACATGCCCTCTCATGCAGAATTACTCAGTTTTTGGATTCTAGTTCGGTGGAACTCCTACAATCTGCTTTATAAAGACATTTATTTTTCTAAGTGGCTCCATTTATGAGTTGAAAAAATACATTTTACATAATACTAGGGAACGAGATTTATCTTTAATGTGTTTAATATAATCATTAACTGGTTTACAACATTGTTGAAAAACAGGTTAGTGTTTTTGCCATGGCTAAATTGCTGCAGAGTGTAAACGTAGCGGTCCCTTTCTAGCACAATGTAAAATCTTAAATCCTTTGATATAAACTGGGCAGGTGAAACTGGAATTACCTTTGAGCATGCTGAGATGTGGTTAAGACTCTGGTCTATATGTAGCGTGTTGTTGCTATTAAGCCACTGGCCACAAACCAATTTAATAGCTCATTTAACACTGAGAACAAACAAATATCAAAATAGTTTTAAAAATCCTTGCCATTTAGAGACAAGAAAGAATCAAAGAATATTTAAAAACTTTGCAATGTTTTCCCCTAATTAGTGTGTTTGCTTTTCTATTTGAACTTTAAATTGGCTTATTTACCTAGGGACTAACCCACATGCTTGGTGAGGGGCATTGATTGCCCCATAAGTACGCTTTACAAATGGAACAATAAAAGTTATTTTATTATCCCTCAGGACCAATAAATGAACATTTGTGTGAGTGGCAGGGTATATGGATCAATATTTCTAATTTAGTCCCTATGTGTTTAATTATGAGCTATCCAAAACTTAATTTTAATCAGAATTCTCTTTGAATCTAAATGAGATTAGGAAACAAATAAAATGAAATAAGATCCAAATTTTAGAAGCAATAACATTGTTTCCCCCAAAATTTATGAATAAATGTCTGTAAGAAAAGGATGGAGCTTGTCAGAATTTACTGAATTTCAATATTAAAAGTAAATCAAAAATGTGTTCTCCGACTGATAATGTATTTAAATGTGTGGAAAATTATATCCTGGAATTATACATAACAGTGACAACCACAAAAAAGAATCAAAGCAAAATGAGCTAAGATTTGCCATTTTTATGTATTACGTATTCGCTTAATAGGCATCAACAATGATTGAGATGAAGTGTGACAAACATTTTAGTGCAAATCATTGACCTTTTATTAACATTTATCATAAAACTATTATTCACTTTTATGAGAACTAGTTTTCTTTTGTATTTGAGGAAAAGGCTGGTAAAATTAGCATTCTTTTTGAAGAACAGATCTTTGCCTGAATTATACATAGAAAGAGCCACGACCACTGGAAGGATGTGTTGTATGTACGGCAGAAAAACCAGAAGCTTCTAAAGAATAGCTGGCCTCAATCAGCTCGATTTTGATGTGGGCATAGGCGTGACAAGGGGGTTCAGTTGGGGAGCTGGCTCCCAGGGGGATTCTCGCTGGCGATCTAGCAACCATCCCCTCCTCCCTTACATATGTAACACCATACATCAGTATAACAGACGAGTGGTAACTAGGTGTATATTTACTTGAGTAACTTTCTAAACAAAATGGACATTTAGGGTACATCTGCGTTTTCTTTTTACTTTTACTTGAGTAATATCATTAAGAAGTATCTCTACTCTAACCCCCAGATTCCACATTCCCCGTGACTATACCAAACGTCACTATCAAAATACGGAACATGTCCAATTTTCTGTTCAGCACCGGTCCGTCAGGCTCTGGTTGGGTCAATCCGCACAATTACAATCGTAGCAAACATGAAAAAGAACGTCAACAACCTCCGGTTGGTTAAATGGTATAAATAGAGATCAGATTAAATGTTGAAAACACAAATCTGCTTCCTTATTTGGTGCAAAAAAGGTGGTTTGGTCCCTTATTTGAACAAAACAGTTAATTTTACTGTGAATATTAAAAAGTGTATTTTGTGCTTTTGTACACACTACTGTAACATTCTCACACATACTGCTCAAATGCACTTAATACATACTACTGAAATATTCTCACACACACTACTGAAAACCTTTTATACAGAGTAGTGTGTGAGAACGTTTCAGTAGTGTGTATGAGAGCATTTCAGTAATATGTATAAGAGAATTTCAGTAGCATGTGAGAGCATTTCAGTAGTGTGTGAGACCGTTTCAATGTTTTGCCCGGGGGATCAAACTAGCAACCCACCAATTGCAGGACGAACTCCCTAACCTCTGCACCACCGTCGTCCCAAGAGTGTGTAAGAGCTTGCAGCCTTACAGCTTGCAGCTACGATTAATATGACTAATTTTCTTCTAGGGAAATTTTAGACTCCTCCATCAGAAGGGTTGCTGACACCTGCACTAGAGTGATCCCTGCACCAACCAACCCAAACCCACAACCCAACTGCCACATGGTGAAGTTCGTTAACGGCAAACTTCACTGGCCACACAGCATCATGGACCAGCTTTGCATTGGATCATTGTGACATCTCCCTGGATTTCAATATCAACAAAACTAAGAAGTTGGTGGCAACCATTTTCCAGGAAAGACAGGAGCTGTTTAACTCCAGCAGGGCCTGGCTGCTTTATACACTATTAAAATCAACTGAGTGCTAGTCCAGAGGAGTACAAATGCTTGCAAGCGATCACCAGCAAACACCCAAGGTTCTTGTTCAACACCGAGAGGATCCTAACGAAGTGCTACTAGTGCAGGGGTCTGCAACTCTGGTCCTCCTGTCCTGCATGTTTTACTGTTCTACCTCCACACACCTGACCTAAATAAATGGGTGATTAACAGGCCTCTGCAGACCTTGATGACTGCTGTGGAGGTCATGCAATCATTTGATTCAGGTGTGCTGAAGCAGAGACACAGCTAAGACATCCAGGACAGTAGATCCTGAGGACCAGAGTTGAAGACCCCTGCACTGGAGGATGAAAGCTGAACCCTTTAGAAAGCTGATCCCCTGTGTCAGGAAGAATATCTTAATGTGAAGATTAGTTACCATTGGCAGTACTGCTGTGTTTCTATGTGGTTGTGTCCTGATGCAGTAGTGTGATGATAGAAGTAATTGGGATAATCAGTGTGGGAATAATTTGCTCACATATATCAAATGTGGGAAGGGGACATTAGAAAACACCAGCTCTGAAAGTCTTCTTCATGGTTGCTTCTACTGTTTGTTACTTGTAAATAAACACTCTTTTCTATGAGTTACAAATGATGAAACCTTCTTTACTATTTGTTTTTCATATCAGTAACATTAGAGTCATCAGTGTAAGAATATTAACAATGCCACGCTCTGACTGAGATTGACAAGAGACAGACAGACTGGCCCTCCCACTCAACAGGCCTGCCTGCACACACACACACACACACACACACACACACACACACACACACACACACACACACACACACACACACACATTCAAGTAAAATGCTTTTGTTAGCACCCTAATCCTGTTTAGTAAAAGCCGTATGACACTAGAAAGGACAGCCAAGGCGAGGTGGGAGTGTGTTAGTTTGCATGTTAAAAATAAGGAGAAATTAAAGCTGTGTGTACATGTTTATGTGAAGTTTCTCAGTAAAATTCCCCATATGCTGAGGTCAGCCACACTATCACTAGGTTTCCAGACACTTCTGGGAAGGCTACAATGTATGTGTGAGAAACAGAGAAACTGAAGGAGGAGGGGTGAGATTTTAGAGTGGTTGTTGGTGAAATGGTAACAGAAGGGATCACTGCTTCTTGCAGTGATTAGTATTCAGCCTGACTTTTACAGATTAGGAGATATACTGTATTTTCCACAGATATTTTGATGCATTAATAGCTGAATTTCATGTCAATCACAATGTTATACTGTAATTGTCTGACACACACGCACACACACACACACACACATATATATATATATATATATATATATATATATATATATATATATATATATATATATATATATATATATATATATATATATATATAACTAGAGAATAATGCAGTGGATGAACACACACCTGTCCCTCATATATAATACACAGTTTACTTTCCAACTCCCTCTGCAGAGTATTTAATTATCTGAAAGGCAATTGATGTTCCACCATGGTATCAAAGTTGCTGACATATCACACTGCTCTAAATGATAGAATTCTCCATGGTTATGGTGAGGAATTGAATCTTAGTGGTCACCAGGGGAGCACCAACTAAACAGCTGCATCAGCACAAAACATTGTATAAAATATTTTTTCTTCATTGGGCTCTACAAAGTACACTGAGAATAAAGGTTTATATCTGAGTAAATGCAGATCTTAAGAATAATAGCTGTGCTGCCTTCAGTAGAAAGTGCACTGCGAAAAAGGCCATTAAGGAGTAAACGTTTCAAACATTCAAAAATAATGTTTATCCACAAACAAGGTAATTTTGTTTAAATTAATTCTAGGTAACACAATTCAAAAAGCAAAGCCTGTTAATACTGTTAAAACCCTGTCTTAATTTTCTGCATATATACATTGTATTATTGTCTTTAAGATGATAGTCATGGAGAATACACTTTAGTTTTTCTTAAACTTTTTTTAATAGTCAATAACAAATTTTATATAAGATTAAGTTTTTCCCACTGATGAATAGGAAGTGATGGGAATAATGTCGCAGGAGAAGGGGTGAGTTAATATAACTATTGTATACTGTATTATTAAATATTGATGTTACTATTTTCTGTTACTAATGGTGGGCACAGCTACCCAAAACGTTAGCTTCACAAACTCATATTCTGCAGACACTGTGTCAGGATACTTTTGTACGAGAGATCTTTGATCTCATGGAATCTTAACCTGGTTAAATAAAGGTTGATGATGACAAAAATATTAGCTTTGCTACCATTAAACTGATGATAGATACAGAAATGTCAGGATGTCAGGAAGCTAATGCTAGCTGCTAACAGTTAACCACTGGCTACATGATGAACATGCACAGCACTGCATGCTTGAATGGATATCCATTTTAGTTCAGGATAAATTACTTTTAAACTTTACACGGCAGTGGAGGCATTGTTGGAATCCAACTTGGTTACAATGTTTTTTTGTTTTTTTTGTTTTGTTTTTCCCAGTGTCCTGTCTAGCAATGTGGTAATAGGAATTGATGTCTCAATGCCAAATAGAGCTCGACAGATTTTGCTTTCACAAGTGGAGCTTGTGAAAGCAAAATCTGCTTTCGCCATAGTGCTCCTCTTGATTTATGCATGTAAATAGCTTTATTGTGATTCCTGCAGGGAGAATTTCAAATTATATGGACACTACAATGTGAAAGTAGGAGAGTAAAGGAAGAACAAGAAGAGAAAAAAGAAAGAGAAGAGGTGAAAGAAAGAAGAGATAAAAGGGAGAGAATGATAAAACGTCCTCCGTCCACTCCATCACCTGGAAAGAGAGACGCAAAAAGAACAGCACAACCAACAGACATAAAGCAACAGATACAACCGAGCAACACCCTGATGCCACTGCTAAATCATATGTATTATTATTTAAGCTGACATGTGTAAAGTGATACCTGAAAAAAGAAAGTGAAAGAAAATAAATAAATAAATAAATTACAGGCTTTCTGTAAGGGGCCCCCAAAGCTGGGCGCCCAAGAGGGGCCAACACAGGAAATCTGCAACCCCCCCCCCCAAGGAAAGAGGAGGAGAGACGACCCCGAGGAAATCCCCCAGCCACCGCAATGCCGACGCCCCCAAGAGCCGCGGGGACGAGCCCGTGGGCTCCGCCGGGAGCCAGCCGCGCTGAAGCGGTCCCGGCCATGGGCCCTGACGACCAGAGGCCCGAGGGGCGCCCCGCCCCCGCGGCTGAGCCCCCGGCCGACCCCCGGGGGGCCAGGTCCCGCGAAGCAGCCACCGGGAATGGGTGTGTAACTTGGTTACAATGTTAATTAAAGGGTTAGAGTCACACATAACAGGAAAAAACTGCAGATACCAGGTTCTCTGTTTTTGAGCAATAGGAGACGGCAAAATTAAGACCACATCATAACAAGAAGAAGAAAGGTAATAAAAAAACAGCACAGCTATTAACAAGTTTTTCTTTTTTTTTGTGGAGCCTTGACCGCTACTGTTGTGTGAAGAAGTCTGTGTTGATGAGTAGTGAGAGCCAGGACAGTGATGTAAACGGCGGATGACTATCTTGAACGTTTTCATTGTACTTACGGGTATTATAACCCAATAAAGCGGATGCACACTGGTCCACAAAAGGTTTCTAAACTTGAGTGTGAAAGTGCTAATGATAATGCGATGAATGAAAGGTTAGCTGTTTGTGGTTTAGTGTGAGTGTGTCCACCACTGGCTGTTACATTCAATAGAACTTTAATGATTAACATCGACTGTGGAAGTGAAAATAAAAAAAATTGGGAGTTTATTTCATCATATGAAATCACAGCATATATTTATTTCAACCAGAACTATAGATCAGTGTGTGCAACATAAAAAAAAATACTGACTGGATGCCATATTTTGTAGACTATAATATGTCAGATGCAAAGCATTAAAACCCTGCTTGCTAATAATGTATCTGGTCACTTGGGTGGGCTGTTGCACTCCCCACCCCTGACATGGTTTCTAAGAGGCACTTTCACACCGGAACTGTGAGGTCTGTTTTAAACAGACCAGAATCATTTTCTCAGAGAATCATTAGCGCAGGTGGGAAAGATCATCTGAACTCTGGTGAGCAAACAAGTTAACTCAGGTGTGATTCAGTTAGAGGGCCAAGAAAGCAGACTGTTGAGCAAACAAAAGGGAGAACATAACCCAAAGAGACACAGTGTCATCTCGTTTACTTCTGATTTAAGGGCGCATATGTAATTATAAAATTATTAACTCAGCTCTCTTCTATGTAACCTCAGCAGCACATCATAGTATTTCCCTCTCTGCCATCTTTTCCTGTACAGCTGCATTGGCCTCATCTACCAGGAGCAACAAGCTGGATACCTTGATGCCCTGCCTGTTGCCCATTCCAGACAGCTTTTGGTGATAGTGCCCCAAATGACCAGTTGTTGTAATTACACAATGCTGTCCAGAGAGTTTGGTTCACTTTCAACAGTGCAGTGTGAAAGTAAACCAAATTTAAATAGGGTATGATTTTTTTTTTTAGCATCTCACCCCCCCATCATGCCAAGTACCATTGCAAAGTCCTACATTTGTAATACTATAGAGACACAATTTTACCAGAGTCCAAAATATTTAAATTAATAAGATGTAAAAATTTTCTTTTTGAACAAAAATCTGAAAATTAACAGAAATCTGATTTGAAAAAAACTGGACCAACTTTTCCACTAATAATCATCAATCATTATGACATTATTTTCAGGGACAAAAAATATTTCCAAGTGAAGCAGAGCACGTTTACATTTTATGAGGAAGAGGCACTTGTCCTTTGGGTAACTAGCACACTATTTAAAAAAAATCTAGCCATCTATTGCACAGTTTATTGCACATATGGGAGTTGGTTGTCTTACACAACAAAAACACTTCTCTTTGAATAACTGTTTTTACTTTGAAAGTAGACACATTGCCCTGTAGAACAGGCTCTATGACTGCCATGTACCAGCGGTGATATCCACCTCATAACTGTCATGGTGCAGCTTTGCCTGCTGCACCATGGACATATTCAGGGCACTCTTCGCCTCCCGAACAGCTCCAGTTCCACATCTCTGTTATCACCATCACCTGTCATGCCCAATCAAGCCGGGACTGAGCACACCTGCCAAACCATTTACTTAAACCTCCCTCAGTTAGCTCTTCCCTGTCGGATCGTCTGCTCATTACTGCTCACCTCATCCTTTCCTTCTCCTGCCTGAGTTCCCTTCGTCTACGCCTGCCTGCCCGCCTGCAAGTATTCTCTCTGCCGTGCTGTTGGTTCTCCTGCTACCCCAGCATTCCAGCGCTCCAAGTAACCTCTCTGCTGTACTGCCGGTTCTCCTGCTACCCCCAGCGCTCCAAGTCACCTCTATGCTGTGCTGCTGGTTCTTAGCGCAGCACCCGCAGCTCTCCAGCGCTCTCCAGTCCTCCAGCTCCTGCACGCAGTATTCACCTGCTCCAGTCCGGTAAAGACCCTGGTTCTCATCCTCCACAACTCATCATCTTCAATAAACTCTCAAAACAGAGCTCTGTGTGTGTGGTTGTGTTCGGGTTCAGTCTACAAATCATGACAATAACAGATGTCCTAAACACTGGGAAGGCTCTGGGGTCTACGTCTCTTTTCCTCTTTACATCCATTCATCCATCCATCCATCCACCCACCCACCAGTCGAGATACTTCCAGCAGTCATTGTGTTGGACATGTCGCCAATCCATCACAGGGCAACACAGAGATGCACAGTACAAATAACCAAACACAACCACTCATACATAAGGGTGAATTAGAGAGACCAGTTAACCTGAGAGTCATGTTTATGGACCGTGGGAGGAAGCTGGAGGAAATTAACGATGCAATCTATCTTTACTTTCATTAAAGATGTATGTTTATTCTCGTAATTTTATTATTTAATACCATTCTGTGTAAGTTTCTAAAGTATCTTTGAGTAGCCTCTAAAGCCTTGTATAAATAAAATGTATGATAATAATAATAATTAATAATAAAAATTAGGGCTGTCAAAATAACGCGTTAATTTCGATTAATTAATTTAAATAAAATTAACAGATTAAAAAAATTAACGCAAATTAATCGTATAGGGTAGTTCACTGCTATTGTTTTCATCCGGGTTTTTTCGCGCCTGCGCGCCGGACTGGAAGGCAGAAGGCGAGCACAGCGGCAGACACAAACAGAGCAAACAACAAGTTCTCGACGTATTTTTCTTCTTTAGGTAACGTATCACAAGATTGTTTTAAGAGTAAGTTGATGGTTGATATCAGATTGCCAGATACAGTCCAGATAGCGAGTCTGTGAATGCTGGCCAAACGATTTAGTCCGGCCCGGTGGCCAAATGCATTATCATTATTCAACGGCTGTATCTCCTCGCTGCATCCACCGATCTGCACTAGATTTTTTGTGAGTCGTGGGCTAGCGCTGCTCAACGCGTTCGTGTGTATCGGCCGGTGGACGGACGGAGAAAATGCGTGACAGCTTCTGCGGTGGCTGACGGCCGGCGGTGCGCGAAGGCGCTTGGCTGCAGGGCTGATTGACGCCGCTTGCGGCTTTAATTATTTAAGCAGAACAATGACCAGTGCAAAATTAAGTTGTATTTACCGGAGATGAAGTGTAGACTGCAAATTCTTTCGGGGTATGATGGCTCCCACAGTCCATTGGGATTTTTTTGCCTGGGTCCTTTTTCACTGAAAATATCCATTTCTTTCTTCGTCCTTCGGTAAACAAAAGAAACGTACATCCAACGATTTGAAATGCCTCTGTGTGGCATAAACTAAAAGCACGCTCTAATTCACCAGTTTTGTCACGGTGTTTGGCGAGAACAGTCCTGTTTTTGCCTACCGGCGTAACCCGGAAGTGGCGCGGACGTCACTTTACTGTTGTAAAGTGTTGATATTGAGGGGAGTGTTCATTTATTTTCATTGTGTCCCCTACGTTACTGTGTGCCACATATGCCACAACGACACATGTTAAAACGTCTGAAGGCATGAAATGTGAATAAGAATTTTTGAACTTTAATTTATCTAATGCTGATTATTCATTGAATCATTTGAATTTAAATATTTAAAATAATTTCACAGCAAACATTATATGCGATTCATTTAGATTAATTAATTACAGAGTATGTAATTAATTAGATTAATTTTTTTAATCGATTGACAGCCCTAATAAAAATACATTTAAATGAAGCAAGATCTAGACTGCTTCATTTTGTTTCAGTTGCCTTAGGAATACAGTATAAGTCAACAAGTAGTGGAAAGAGGACATAGTGGGGCTGTCCTTATGAGCTAAAGATCAGAAAAGATAAAGAGAGAGGAGGGAAAAGAGCAAATGAGGAATTGAGAGAGCAGAGGGGTGGGTAAGAGAAAACGGCTTGGTGGTAATGTCCTTATGATGTAGTGCCTGTCAGAGCATTTGCTTCAGAGGCCAAATGATCCTGTAAGAACAGCGCTCCTATTGATCCAGCTATCACACAGCACCACATACTAATGACTGGCTCTAAATGTGTATGTATGTGAGAAAGAAGTACAAAAACGGGAGACCAACAAAAACCAGAAACAGAAACATGTAAGAAGCCAAAGATGATAAAAAAGTGTAGACAGGGCATGTCTGTGGGTGTGTGTGTGTGTGTGTGTGTGTGTGTGTGTGTGTGTGTGTGTGTGGTCTGCAGCTGTGTATGTATGTGTGACTGTGTAAATCTGAACATGACACTTCGTCAATACCCCTAGAACATGGTTGATAGAAATGGAACTCAGCCTCAACCTGATCTATTTGATATTTGATCTCTGTTCTCACCTTGACCACTTTCAGAGCTTCTGAAGCTACACACACTCTCTCGCACACGTATCTGCTCACTTTTCACGGTGTATGTACAAGAATACAACACACATCCCAGGGCAGTGGACTTTTCATTAGGTTGGAAATCCTTGTAATGTTACACACAAGGCTAACAGAATAACGGAAAACCATCACAATTTACAAGGCTAAATGTTTCACTAAAACTGAAAGATTTTACACAAATTGATATGAAAACACATAAAAATTGTGTCAACAAAAAGTCAAAGTCATGTATGGCAGGTGTATTAACACAGGATTCTTTTCCTTCCTTAGATAACTGACTGCTTGAAGTGTGGGGAAACACATAGAACCCCAAACCAGTTCCGTTTATACAGAGCCAACAGATGCCCTGGTTTTCAGATAAATACTTTAAAGTTTTAGGAATTGTTGGATTTTCAGACATCTCAAATTCTTTTTCCCCATTTCAAATACTGATATTTGTTTATATGAATAAATGAGACAAATATGTATGACACTTCCTGCATTCAGAACTTGCGTGAATAAACAGTCTTTCAGGATGTAATTTATGGAAAAGTTTCAATGATAACCTGCTTGAATGTGAAGATTTAAATATATTCTAAGGGAAGTATTGTCTATGAGTAAAAATCTGTATGTTTGGGGGATAAAATGAAAGATTGTCTTATCTTAAATATTTTATTTTATCACAACAAATACATATGCTGACTTGTGAGAAGGGTAGACATTTATAAGTTGATCATTTTTAGCATGTATATTGTTTATTTCTTTGGAATTAGAAATTCTGCATATTTGTTTTGTGTTTTTTATTGATCATTGTCGTCATTATTGGAGCGTATTTTACTTCTTTATGAATTGTTTTATTACTTTTATTTAATGCATTTTTAGTCCAAATGTACTTACTAACTAACTGAATGAATGAATAAATGAATATATGGATTCACCTTATAATTTCATAATTTAAAAAACAAAACATACATATAATGTATTATAAACAACAGATGAACAGTGGTATCAAGTTCATTTAGTGGAGTTTATGTAGTTCAGTAAAAAGCCCAGGAAAAATATTGTTATTGCTAGGGAACAGTTAAGAGCTTGAACTATTTTTTGTCAAAGCAGCATTTTAAACAGTAATATTACTGTTATTTAATCTGCTATACTTTGTTATGACACGCTCACAACGCACTGCACATACATACACATAGCTTGGTAAAAATAGATGAACCTCACACTACTTGCAGTGAATAACATTTTATGCTTTCCTACAGTTATTAAAACAAACATTTATAAAGTCATATATTACTAAACATAGAGAGCACCTGCATATCAAAGCATAATTTCTCCACACTTACAAATGCACCTTGGTTATTGTTGTGATTTGTCATATCAAGCACATATCTCTTCTCTCATTATACATTTCTGTGTGTGTGTGTGTGTGTGTGTGTGTGTATGTGTGTGTGTGTGTGTGTCCTATCCAGAATATAGCAGGAAGATATTTAGCAGCAATACAAGTAAATCAGTAGCGCACAGGGACCTTGTTTGATTTAGTTGAACTACATAATTTAAGAATGTACCATTTAAACCTGCTCTTTGAAATTAAACACACACACACACACACACACACACACACACACACACACACACACACACACACACACACACACACACACACACACATTACTACACTGCATTAAAGTATCCTTTGTAGAGTGTCCACGATGAAATATACCCTGATACCTGTAACGGAATTGTTTTGTCATTCCATACGGTGTTGTGAACAAGTCTTTGCTCGGTGCTCGTTTCTTTTAGCTGTAAAATGTACTTTCCTGTTATGAAGTAAAATTTGGCTTCAGGCATATTAAACCGAAGTGAATCTTTTAGTTTTTAAATGATTATTACAAGTGGAACAACTGTCCAAACAGCTTCGCCTGCTGAGGGACTGGAGATGGAACTAAGCTCTGGCTAAAACCTTGCACATTTACCGTGTGTTAATTAGTTGTTCTAGTCCTTTTTACAAATAAATAAATACAAACCTACCTCCATAAATGAGCAACTCTTAGAAAAAGTATGATTTCACCAGCCTTGCCGTGAATACAGCCAGCCTTGAAGAATCAAGAATGCACCTGTCTGACAGCAGAGAAGAATCTCTAGATTTGCGTAGCCCAAACTAAAGTAATTCAAGAGCCAATCATTAACAAAGGGTTACCAAGGTGTTGGGTCCCAAGTGAACCACAGTGGGAGCCGTTTTCCACAAATGGAGAACAGTGGAACTGGAACAGACCGGGAACGTGCTGTGGTAGAATTATATGAAACCAAAAATAAAGAAAGAGATTCTTATATAATGTTTGGCTTACAGATTACTAACTCAGATCAGACTGAGCCAAAGCACACAGCCAAGACAGAACTGGAGTGGCTTTGGGTTAAGTTTGTTCTTGAGGAGTATAGCATAAACTGACATTTAACTTGAGAGAAAAAATGTGGACCTGATGATGGCCGTTCATGAAATTGGCCTATCATAACAGACAGAGCCTGAGAGGATACAAAGTATACGCTGCTCAAATCTGTGTGAAAACCTGTAGAGAATCTTGTATCAGAATGGAACAAATATTAAAGCTCCCTCAACAGCATTCCAACAAAGTCCTTTTACCTATTTCACTATGAGTCAAAATAAAGCTCAACAGAAATACTTCAAAATCCTTTTGATTCTTTTTGATTAACCCCAACTGCAGAATGATGTGGTACAACATTTTTTTGTAAAGCACTAAATGCAGGAGAAAGGAAAATGGGCACAGTAAAATGAATTATGATGTAAAGAAATTGTACTTCTTGATAAGATTTTGATGACTTCAAACACACATAGTCAAAGTCAAAGGACTGCTTTTAATTAGAGTATAATATCAAACCAGTTAAAGCTGCAGTTTTGAGAAAACCATGGATTTAGGTCCTATTCTGACGGGATTATCTTTACTGAGGGACAACATGATATCTGTAATAATTACGGTGAATGTCTGTGTTGTTAATCCCGTGTTAATCGGCCGTGTCAGTAATTTGTAAAATAAAAATTCCTACTATAATTTACTGAATTTGAGGTCCTGTGATAAATAATACTAATCCAATGCGAATAGGCATCTCTGTGATTTAGACAGAAATGGCCGGGATCTAAAACGTGAATAGGCGGTTTTGGTTTCCTGGGTGCATTTTTATTTGCTTTTGGTGAAGATATTGGCCCCTAACCTCATGTATGGCATTAAAAGAAAAGGCTGAAGAGAAGGAGTAATATCAGATGCAAATGGTGGATCATATCATGCATTGATGTGGGCTACTACTGGGCTGGTAAGAATAATTTTCTTCTGTTTGTAGCCTTCTGTTATGTCATGCAACACGCAGCACGTTAACATCAAATCTGGGAGATATCCGTAAATTTCAGCAAAATCTCAGGCTTTAGTTATCCCGCGCGAATGCACCACGTAAACAGCAGACGTAGGGGGGTAATTCTTTTATTACATGGGGTCCCAAGATATTGCTTATCCCATGCAAATAGGGCTTTAGCCTGAAAATGTGAACAAGCACACATTCCAGGTTCCTCTCCTTGAATTTTCAGCCCTCCCTCCCCAGCTCCTCCCCTACAGCGGAGCCTGCCATGCTGCTCCAATGTTCACCTGTCTTTGTTTTCTGAGCAGGTGCCACTCCAGAAATTGACAGTTTTCCTGCAAAGCAGGTTGTTTTTCTGCCATTTCTCCACACAGCTGCAGCCCACCGGGTACATTTATAAAAAAGTTACCTACTTCAGCCTTATACTTGTGGAATATTAATCTGGTCAGTTCAGTAGTAGCAGGGTTGCTGATCAATGTAGGCTGTTCTGGTGTTAAAAACATTAACACCAGGTGCTCTAAAGGGGCAACAATGAGACGGCTCAAAAACAGGAATGGTTCTGCAGCTGGAGGTCACAGAAACGTTTTACTTTTCCATTTTTGACAGCTTTTCAGTTGTTTCAGCATTCGACCAGGGTCAGTGTCACTACTGGTACCATGAAGTAATACCTGTGGAGACCAGGTAGACCATCTCCACAAGAATCTTGAATCCCGAGACTGGAGGAGGTTCCTGGAGATATGGCGGAGATCTCCACTGGGCTGGCACATCAGTATGTTCATGGAATCTGCCAATGATAACAGATGGAAGATGTCCTGTGTCCTTCAGCATAGCTTCAAGAGACTAGAGGAGGTTCCTGGAGAGACGTGCATTTACTCTCTTACTTTACCGTCGAAGGTCCTTGACCAAGACTGGTATCGGCTCCTCCGTGCAATATTGATCAGGATTCGTTCTGCTAGAGCAGGCGTGTCCAAAGTGCGGCCCGGGGGCCATTTGCGGCCCCTGTACTGATTTTATGTGGCCCCCCAACTGCATTTCAAGAATGATTATGCCGACCAGCACTGGTGGCTAGTGCAGATAAAAACATTTTATTTTTAATTAGGGCAAAATTATTACAGTAAGTTAATATCTTAAATCTAAATGTTGAATTTAATGTTAGGTACAGCACACACAGGTTAAAAAAAAACACTTTTTTCTTGGTTATGTTAGTTATTTTTATTCACTTTTTGGCCCTCGAGTGCGTTTGACTTGACAATATCGGCCCATGAGCTAAAAAGTTTGGACACCCCTGTGCTAGAGCCTTGCAAAGGGACCTCCAATGGGCCACTGGCGTGAATGTCTCTGACAAAACTATTAGAAACAAACTTTATGAGGGTGGTCTGAGGTAGGCCTTGCATTCACTGCCCGGCACCTTGGACCTTGTCTAGCATTGGCCAAAGAACACCAGAATTGGCAGGTTTGACAGTGACGTGGTGTTCTTTTTGCAGATGAGAGCAGGTTCACTCAGAGCTCACATGACAGGCATGAAAGGGTGTTGTTATATACTGTATGAACCTACAGGTTGCTGGAGCTGCTGAAAGCAGTTATTGGGGAAATAACAGATAACTCACTGACACTGTGGATGTCACAGATGTGGCATACGTAAACAAACGGTCAGTTATCTTGGGGCAGCATGTACATCTGGATAAACCTTGGAGTCTATGCTATTTCACAGTCTGACAAATAACTCCCAGTGGTGACACGTACCACTCCTGTAGGGGCATGTCCTTGTGATCTCTAAAGGCTCCCACATACTCAAGCATACTGTGCGCCTTCTGTGAACTGCGCAGACTCTGCCTGGATGTTTTACCCTTCATTTTGCCAACATGTCTTGTGGCAAATTCCTACAATTCCCACACTTTCTGCCAGAGGGGCGAAGCGGTGGAATGAATGGTAAAATATTTGATTAGCTAGCTGAGCATCCAGAGCCATTTCTTTTCCAGCAGGCTCCCACTGCACACCTGTCAGTGAGAACAGAGAGCTTCTGAAGACAGGACACGTGGCATCACAGTCCCTAATGTAACCTTCATTCCAGGACTTTTCCCATTCCTTTTCCCCGCATTGGTATTATAAGGGCCTCAGCTGATATCTGTAACTATTTCTCTGGCTTGTTTAGATTAAAAGATTGTTAACATTTTGGAGAAGCTGCAGTTTAGTAGTGGGTCAGTGTTGGCAAATCCATGGAGAGATGCACAGACCTGTAGAGGATAAATGATGGCATCAATAGACCCATTGTTATACCCTTCTCTGGTGCAGTGGATCCTGGGTTTTTCCTGGTACATGATAATGCCTCAACAACATGCTGCAGGATTGCATGATAGTTCCTGGAGAATGAAGAAATGAATACTATTGACTGGCCTCTAATCTCCACTAATTTAAATTCAACAGAACATCTCTGGGACATCCTGTTTGTGTGCTTCTCAGACTATCCAGGAGCTTGGTGATACCCTGGTCAGGATCTGGGAAAAGACACCCCAGGACACCTTCTTTCATCTCATAAGGAGCATGGCCCCAACATTGTCAGACATGTATACAAGCATTTAGAGTTGCTAGAATAACGGTTCAGCAAACTGGGCAAGCCTGCAGCATCAGTTTTTCACTTTCACTTTTTCTGTGACTTCGTCTTAAGCACTCTGGGTTGATTATTTTCATCAAATAATGTGATACCCAACACATTGCCTATTCCATATCAGTATGGCTATCAAGCAGGATTTTCTCCCCAATTGAGATCTGATGTGTTTTCAAAGTGTTAAAATCCACTCTAAATCCAAAAGTTTTGGTATTGCTCTGTGTCAGCTAAACTGATTGACATCTTCAGCTGTTGAAATCCTTGCAGATTTTCAGTCTTGCAGTTCTGAACTGATTCCAGTGAAACACTTAAATGTGTGAAGTCCCGATTCTGAAAAGATTCTCCTGTCATTGCTTTTCTCATTTTCTGTATATCCTGCCTCTTGCATAACCCTGAAATTGTTTGTTGGCGCACTACTAACATATGATTGCACAGTAATTACACCTTAAGATATATTCTGAGTATGAAGTATGTGTTAGTTTTAAATTGATAAATAATACTAATATAAAAAGCAAAAGAAAATGACTAGTATTCATGTGTATAACCATTAAGAATACTGTCACAAATAGGAGCACATGGTGCTGTTTCTGAATGTTCATATTTCTTCAATGCATGACATGATTTAATGTGAGCATAAAAGGGTCAAAGCTGTGTGTATGTGGGTGTTTCTATGTAAGAGTTGAGGTTATAGTGTTAAGCGGCTTAGAGATGCCAAATGGATTAAGGGTTTTGTTGACACATAGTAATCTTGTTAGCAAAGACAAGATAGAGCTCTTCCAATATCTGCCTGCCTGGTCCAGTTTTCCTGTTCACTTAATCATTTCATCTTCAAGTTGAAGAGAAGTCAGTTTTAATGTCTTTTTCTGAGAGTTTACCTGAGCAATTAGTAATATTTATTTTTCCTTTAGAAGTGTAGCGACTGCTTTCTGAAATATTGTTCGTCTCTTATTGAACAAGAAATATGAAAGGCAGAACATCTGTATTTAAAGACAAATGTACCTGTATCAGGGAATGTGTGTTCTGTGTTAACACTGCTGAAGTTGAGATCATCAGTATCAAGTAACTGGGCAAGCGCCAGCTGAGCACCCATGGGTTCAGACACCATAAAAGTGTTAATCTGGCTGTGTGTGCGCGTCTCCATGTTTGGGTGTGTGTCCACTGGGGAGCCAGACAGACGTCTGCGGTCTAATATTTCCTCTCTGGAGAACAAACAAGGCAGAGAGGCTTCTCTCCTTTCCCTTCCCTTTATTCTCAACTTTCTCCTTTTCTCTTTTGTATTGTTACATCTCCCCACCTCTCTGATCTTTGCCTCTTCCCACTTCACTACCTCCCTTTGGTTAGCTGTTTATCCTCTTGCTTTCTTCAGAAGAATGCTGATGAAATACCATAAGGTTTGGCCTCAGCTTTCCTCAGTTATACAAGTTGGGCATCTTACAGATCTGTGAAGTTACAAAATCTAAGATCCACAATAAAATGTGGTTCCGTTTCACAGGGAAGTCCTAACCTAGCAGTCTAGGTTTGTAGCTCTAGTCTGTATCCCCACGTATCACAGCAGAGCACTTCCTCCCTCATGAAAGGGTTGGCGTGTCAGATCATGAGTGTCGTGTTTCATTTCAAGGTCTTTAAAAAAGAAGTTCATCAATTAGAGAGTATCTTAAACAAGTGTCCTCCTAATAAAATTAGTTAAAACCGAGGTTCACAGAAAACAGAAGTACATTAGGATTTCTTGCTGTTGCTAAACTGGATAAGATAAACTTGAATTCTTCTTTCTTTAATGATTCAGTGCAATTAAGTAAAGAAAAGCATAACAATGCTGGTTTGTTGTACAAAGATACATACACTGCTAACAGATCAGGAAATAAATGCCTTCCCTGACTCCTGTGTACTTCAGAAACGACTAAAGTATCCTACCTGACCCCTTAAACACCTGTCAGGTCTAGTTACCACTATTGTTACAGCTGATCTTTTTCATCAAACATTAGACCTGAAATGGATGAGTTGACTTCTGGTGACTTCTACACGAAAATAAGCTGAACTGAACTGAATTTTGGGAGCTGCCATTTGCAGTGGTGAACTTGAATCTATCACACATACCTGAAATTGAAGATGGAAGATTTGTGGATTTCTGTATACAATACAAATAGGGATGATTAAAACCAAACTGAATAAAAAAGGAGACAGTAAAAGAAACTTGTTTGGACAAAAATAAGAATCTGCCTTCAAACTTCCATTTTACAACAACATGTTAAACTGACCGACACAATATTGATGAGAAGGACAGAATCTGAGTAATACTACCATAGGGAAAATCTGCTTAGCATTTCATGTGTGAGTTTAAGAGTTTTTAGGTTCAAGTCAACTGAAACCAGAGAAGTTTTAAAGCCATTAGCTGTATTGCACTTTCAGGGCCTTCTGCACTGATTACATTGCATATCATATGACTGCATCCATCTCTTATATACAGCCTATAGTCTATGTTACTGATAAAGTGGAGCCATACAAAATTGCATGCCTGGGCGATATTCCTTTTATGCCAGCAACAGCTGTTAAAGATTTCTGAAAAATGGTTAAAGAGCAACTAAAAAGTGAACAGTCTCTTAATGTGAAAAATCTTAAGTAAAGACTAGTATCAACTTAGGTGCAAACGGTATATTAATCAAACTTAACTTCAGTGCCAGCAGTACTGGGCTTCTTTGTCTTCCCAACATTTTTGCCAGTGGTCAGTTAAAGAACACTGTTTAGATATAAAAGTATTTCTATGGGTTAAGTTAAACCCATGAAAACCATGATAAACTACATTTTTAAAGCTTCATAAAAAATTCTAGTTGTCAACCACTCACAACATTTTAAATTACGAGCATCATTAATAAACCCAAATTTGACTAGCAGTGATATAATTTTCTATCGCATAAACCTTTTGCACAATGGTCACCTGAATGGATACTTTGTCCTTGTTTTAAGCCTCAAATTTTTCCATATCTCTGTCTGTGTTGTCTCAGTATTTGATTCACAAAGCAATGAACACTAATGATCAGCCAGGACAAACACGTCCATTAATTTGTGCATGTCTCAACAATTTGCTCTTTTTTGCTTCATATTGGTATTGTTCTGACACAACATATATACCCTCCACCACAAACACAGCAGTCATAGAAATGACAAATGACTCGAAAGAAAAGATCTTAACGTGCATATTTAAGGGATGCGGTAGAGAGGCAATCCTAAAAACTGAAGAACAACTCATTGTATCAGTAAGGAACAGGTGTAAGGTGCTCAATATGTTGTTTTTTTACTTTAAGAGAAAATGTAGCAAAGGTCTTCCTGCAGAAAAGACTCTTACAAACAGCCGTGCAGCTTCCTTTTAGATTGCCCCAGACCACATGTACTAGCAGCTCAGAGCAGATCCAACATATTGTTCACCGTATGTGGTAAACAAGGCTGTACCATGGAGAACTGGATGATTTCTGGCCTGGCAGTAAGTTGGATAAATATGTTCAGATTTTATTCTGAATGTGTTCAGAAAACTTTATTCTAATGTGTGCAAGCAGTAACAGCACTGAGACATGATTGGGCTGGCAGCGCCAGTTCAGTTACATGTCTCACATTTTGAGGTGATGATTACACAGATGCAGTTTCTGGTTTTCTGGTTTGCTTCAGCTTAGGTTTAGGTCAGGATTAAACATCGAACTAAACTAAACTGAGAGGAAAACCTGCTCTTTTTCACCAGTCACACTGCCACATTAACTGCTGCAGTGTTGGAGCCACTTCACCACCATATATACACCCACATGTAGGCCAGAAAGAGCACTAAAGCTTACTTCTTGCAGTATTTCAAAATAAGCACACACACACACACACACACACACACACACACACACACACACACACACACACACACACACACACACAGCTGTGCTTTAAAAAGTCAATTAGCCTTGGAAAACTTGACGACTACTCATTTTTAGAGATACGAAGCGTTTCCTCCAGAGCACTGACATCCACGGCATCATGTCATTTAATAAAAACATGATCGAACTTCATATAAGTAAATGCAAGGAGTCAGCAGTTTATCTCACTGTTAATTACAACGTGCCATCTTTTAATGAAAACGTGTGTGTGTGTTTGCTGGGTTTAATGAAAACCCACTATATTTCCTTATGGGTGTGTGTCTGTGTGTGTGTATGTGTGTGTGTGTGTGTTGGGGAGGGGGGGGTAATATATTAAAGAAACTTCACACGGAACACACCTGTAAGAGAAAACTACCTTGAGAATAACTAATATGCTTTTTAAACACAGAAGCATCTCACCCCCCCCCCCCCCCCCATTATCATTAACATAAATGAATAAATGAACAACGTACGCAGACAGCTACATTGTGGTCACTAATTAAATCATTAGCGGGGTATTATGAGTTCTGGCCTTCGTGCACCAGTCAACAATCCTGATTCTCAAAACTAGTCTCTCTAAGTTTTTCCCCTCTACCTGAATGAAACATGCATAAAAATTGGGTTTTGTTTTAGCCCTGCAACTACAGATACATTTATGACTCATGATTCTGTTGTTTTTGCAACAATATATTTGATGCACTTTTACACAAGGGATATGTGTAAGATCATGTTTTTGTATGTTATTTAATAAACAGTGTTGTGAAAAAAATATTTATGAAACAACTGTTAATAACCTGAGTGAATATACATGAAGCTGATTTTGGGAGTAAAGTCAGCCAAACGATTTGTGCTCCATGTGAAAATATAGTCGCCCCTTCAGTTAAATCATGAATTAACTGTGATTAACCACTATGTTTTTTACACACTAACCATAGAATTAACTAACACTTTAAATAGAACCTGTCTAACAGGTGAGGTAAGGTGAAAAACAGGAAGAGATTGAGCAACAATGGCGTTCATGTTAGAGTTGCAATGACAAAATCATTGCTGCCCAAAAATAACAAAAATCCCACATCACTCATGCTGCTAACTGAAGGAGAATCTCCTGACCACCAGTTTGTGACCTTACGCTCAGGTTGTACAGTCAGGCAGCAGGCAATGATATGAAGCACTCCAGCAAGTCCACCTCTGGATGGATAAAATAAGAAATAATCGAGATTCAGGAGCAGCCTAGTCAAAGCTTAGAATTAAATCCAATTACAAAGCTGTGACATCGCCCTAGACATGGCATTCTTCTATGAAAACTCTGCAATGTGGCTGAATTAAAATAACTGAAAAAAGAATGGGCCACAATAGACAGTCTGTCCGGTATTATAAACACGTGATGACAGCTGTTTCAGTAAAGGGTGCCACAACCAATTACTAGGCTTTTATTATTATTATTATTATTATTATTATTATTATTATTATTATTATTATTATTAGTAGTAGTAGTAGTAGTAGTAGTAGTAGTAGTAGTAGTAGTAGTAGTAGTAGTTATCAGGCTTAGGGGACAATTTAGTTTTTACATAGATCAGGGTGGTGTGGAAACCTTCTCCCCTTGATTAATTTAATCATCACTTAAAAACTGTATTTATGTATTCCCCCCCCACACACACACGCACACACAGAGCAAACATTTTATCTTATATTAAAATTAGTTTGACGATCTTAAAAAGTATAGGTGTGAGAAAATAAAATGAACGCAGAGAAAAGATATTTGTAGGGGAACAAATACTTTTTCACTTTGATGTATCTATAAAAACTGTGCTGAGTTCCTCAAAGGCAATTAAGTTAGACAAAAAAGTTAGTTATAAAAAAAATCAAAAGGTAAATAAAAAAATTTCTGAACACAGAAACAGCCTCAAATTCTAAAGAGATAATACAGACCAAGTCATGTCCTACCATTGTCGCTGTCTGACTTGTTCTCATGTTCCGTGTCAGTAAGAGTCAGCACCGAGTTGGAGCGGCTGGACAAGCAGGAACTCCTCTCAGACGATTTTCCCAGACCTCCACGGCCCCACAGGCGCATGGCACGCTCCGGGGACATCACAGTTTGACTCTCTGAGTCCACCTCCTGTGCCGTGCCAACTGAAAAACCATGATGGGGGAGGCCGATGTCAGGGCAGAACGGGAGGCCACGGCGTGGAGGGGGCTCACAAATCCCCAGCTGACGCAGACTGAAGTGTTGGCCTGCAACCAAAACACGTGAAAACATGGAACTTCTTAATCAGAACACATGATTAACTTTCCATTTTCCTTTAATGTTGATTACAAATAATATTTTGATTTACCTTAAAAATTATAAGTTTAAGTAATAAATGTTCTCTGTTAGGAACTTTAATTAGAATCAGTAGTAAACTGTTGAAGTTACTATTGATCACTGGTAACTTCTTAAATTATTTTATCCCCCTCTGAAATGAAGGATATTATGACTTCACCTATTTATTTAGCCTCTGATGTGAAAAGGTGTTTTGTTTATTTGTTTACAACAATGTAGATAAACTGGATTAATTAGTATGATGCATTTCATTTACATGCTTTTATATGAATGAGAAAGAAGCTTTCTTTAGCTTTATTTGGGAGATATTGAGCTGGATTAATATTTTTTCTCTTCATTCTATGAATTCCATTCCAACTGTTTGGTTTGGTGACCTCTTCCTGCAGCAACAAACCTACAATAACCAGGGGAGTGTTGACCTAGTGGTGAGAACAGGGGGCTTGCATCCTGGGATGGCTGCAGATTCCCGGATTGAAATCCCAAAAACTGCCCTCAGCAAGACCCTTGGGACCCAAGGCCCCACAAAGCTCCCCAGGTGCTCCACAGTGGTTGTCTACTGCTCCCTAAGGGATGGGTTAAATGCAGAAGACCAATTTACACTGGGATGTAGAAAGGTGCAATGACTAATACATGTGATTATTATTAAACTGCTCAGCAACATGGTTCTATCAAAATGTGGCTCAAAGTTTGGATCAGCTGTTCTATTTTATCAATCTTCAATGATTTCCTTGGTTTACTGGAATCATTTTTTATATTTAAATGACTGGACTGATTTTATGTGTTTGAATGTGAGGAAACATTATACTATGTGGTTTTAGTTGTGTGTTTGTATACACTTACCATGTCTACTATAATTATCCTGTTCACGATGAACCATTTCCTTGTGCCCCTTGGTGGTACCGTACAGCAACCTGTTAAAAGCAAAGGGCAAAGCGTTCTTTTCTGCTTTACTTCACAAATGCTCTGGAAAAAGAAAACCCCTGAAAGGTCCGGTATTGTGCTTTTTTAACCTTGCCTAGGTTCTATGATGCACTTCATAAACGTGCTTCTCCTTCACCAGACCACACACTGCTTCTTATCCTACACATTGTGAGTTATTTTTTTCCCCACCATTCACACTTTTTGTCAGCACTGCCATGAGTCCACAGAGGCTACATTTACTGTTGTTGGGTAATTCAGATGAACTTTAAAATTTAAAGTGGGCTCAAACCAATACATGAAAAAGGTAGAACCAACCGACACAGACCTAATTCCCTGAGCTGATATGACCCAATGTGTTGCAGTGCTGAGCTGTCTTTTTGAGATGGATGTGGTCCTGTGGATGGTAAAATACTCATAGAACATTTACTCTTATTGTTTTCTTTCGGTTTTGCTCTTTACTGCTTGCAAAGAGTGGGATTTGAGATATTTTACATAAATTGTGTTGCACTAATAATGTCTATTGCTTCAGATGTCTCTTTCTTGATGCTTTTCAAGACATATTTATCTATAACAAAAACTCTAAGGAAAAAGATGAGAACACTGGTCCAATATTTTACTGTAGACGTAGACTTAGACAAACTTTATTGTCATTTTGTATGTACAGAGTGCATACAAAATGACATTTCGTTGCATACGGCTTACAACAGTGTAATGAGATTCCAATTGAAATAAGGTAACAATACAGGCCAGCTGACAGCTTTGCTAGGGGCCGGGACAACGCAGTCTTTTTGGGCCCCCCCTCTACACCTGCCGCCACCTAACACATACACACACACACACACACACACACACACACACACACACACACACACACGCACACACGCACGCACACACACACACACACACACGCACGCACGCACACACACACACACACACACACCAAAAAAAAGTGAACTTAACTGTATACTTCATGCCCTGGAAATCTCTGTATTTTATACTGGATATTTTCAACCCATCTATTGAATTTAGTGCACTAGTTGATCTTTCCTTCATAAGAGAACAGCAAGCACTGCAGCCAAAATATGGCTTTTTTTGACCTGCTGTATATTAGCCAGTCCCTAATCTTGATGTATCATGAAACTGTTGACCTTTCGGGTTTTCTGATTTTTATTTTATTATTACAATTAAATAATAATAATAATGTTATGTTCATAGTGTTTTTTTTCCTAATCCACCTCTTATATCTTTCAATCCTTATGTAATTTTGTCCAGTGTTGTATAGTAACGAAGTAAAAATACTTCACTATTGTACTTAAGTATATTTTGGAGTACTTTATACTTTTATCGAGTATACATTTTTTTGATAACTTTTACTTTTACTTCACTATATTCCTGAACATAAATGCATACTTTTACTCCGATACATTTTCAATGTTTGGTTTAGTTACTCGTTACAAAAAAAAAGAGAGAAAGAGAGACGTGCCAGACGCGCTGCTGTGGGCCAGCGGGGGCAGGGCCTGGCGCTCCACGCAGCCAATCACTAACGCGCCTGGCCTTTGATTGACAAGGAAGACACCCCCATTTAACTCCACTCTCATTGGTTGTGCTGCCTTAAATCCCGCCTTCCCTCTTCCTGATTGGCTGTTTTCTATTGCATGTGCGTGCGTCCGTGCTTGGAGCGCGAGAGATTCAGTTTTGAATGAACTGACACTGAAATGACACTGCCGTTACCACAATTAAAACTAGACTACGAAACTAGTCCCAGTTAAGAAACTAAATATTATCTGCAAAGCTGCTGAGTGCAGTTCTGAACAGAAGCAGGAGAGAGAGTTTTGATTTGTTGAACTTGAGAAATGTAAGTAACTAACGTTAATATCTCAAAATAGCATTTAATTCTGAAGTATAACACATTTTATCAACAAAAACCTAATCTCTTTTATAAAACTAAATATTCTGTGCCAGGCAGGAGTTCTGAAGACTGCTGGAAAGATGGAAAAGCAAGGACTGCAGGTTATTAAAAATTAAGATTCTTAGCCACAGCCATCTGAAAAAGAAAAGGTGAGGGTTTCCCTTTTACCAATATTTCGTTGTTATTGTTGTTTTCATTTTTTGACGACCCTTTGAGGCACTTCAGGCATAAATAGCAGGTGTAATTTCTTTTGCATAATATACAGTATAATAACACTAAATGCCACCTAAACAACTGCTATTCCTGTTTGGACCTTTGCATAGTTATAATATTATGATTAGGGTTCCACAAAATAATAGTGCTATTTATTTGACTATTTCTACTTCTAGAATTAGGATAAAGACAAATAAAACAGAGGAACACTATTTACATTGGTTTTATTGTACATAGATTTCCACACTGTCCATTAGTAAATTAGTACAAACCAGAAGCAGAGCTAGACATTCTCATCATCAGGGGCTTAGCCCATAAAATATTACATCATTACGAGGGTAATTTGGTACATCAAAAAGTAAGAAATTATTTATTCTGTTGATGTGGTCGTAAAATTAATTTAATATATGCCTTTACATATCTTAAAGTTTAATCTGCTGTTCTTTAATAGTCTTACTAGTATATTCCAAAAGTATATTAATATGTTCTCATTTCAATGATTAAATGGACAACCACTTATGTAACAATTCAGTTTTGGTGTGACCCATCTTACTCAAAGTACAGTATTGGGTCCTCCATGCTGCTTATGTATTAAGATTTACTGCACATTTAAACATTGACATCTCACTATTGTTAGGGAAATAACTAGTTGTCTTAGAGGATGTAGGTAAGGAGAAGCTGTTATCTACATTTCAGATACAGTATATGATATAAGAAATGTGTTTGGAATGTTAAGATAAATTACATGAAATGGGCTACACAGAGCAACTACAACCCAATTGTACATTTGTTGAAATTTGAATTTAATATTTGAAATGCTGTTAGTATCAGTTACACTTCTACTTCCAGTGCAGAGTAAATACAATAAATGTATCTGTCAAATGTAAAATTGAATGTATAATTTTGCTGTTTTATAATTCAGACAGAGTATCTTAGATAAAAAATTAGGGTGGGGTTTATCTCTGTGCATTTCTATATATTCTAAAGAAAATACGGGATAAATCTAGACAACAGACATATTTTGACTATATTTGGTTTAATAGGCACATATTTATCCTCTGTCTCTGTTGCTGGTTGTTCAAATGGAAAAAAGTCCCAATTCGACATTCACCAGATCCTGTGATGCTTTAAACATTAACAAACAGCATCTAGTGTGTGTCGTGGTTATAAAATTTTGCAGGAAATGCTGATTTTCTCTTTAGACAGACAAAACGCGCCCTGACGCTCAAGTCAAGCATCAAAAACTAGGAGCATGCATATTGCGTAGGACCAATGACGTCAGACCAGGGAAGGTTTGTTTGTAGGTGTTCCTACCAAAGTTCAAATCAAACCTACACCCTTGCATCTTTGTTTCACAATCAGACCATGATGGGACCACGGATGAGCTCAGTAGATGCAGTCGTGGATTCAGAATGACTGTCTGAAAAGTTAAATCTGAACTGTTTCTCTTAATCTGAGTTTTAAAAAAAACAAAGTTCAGTATGCAAATTCATAAAGGATATCTGTAGGTATTTACTAACTTATTAGCAATTTGCTTGACAGAAGACATGGACTGGTCATAATATATGGCAGGCTTATGTCTTACATGAGAGTGCATATCTAATGGTATATATATATATATATATATATATATATATATATATATATATATATATATATATTAGGGCTGGGCAAGTTAACGCGTTAATTTCGCGTTAATTCATTAGACTATTAACGGCGATATTTATTTTATCCCGCATTAACACATGTTGCTCACATGCTTTCAGTCAGAGTGTCAGTCAGCACGCGCGCTGACTGCAGCGCGCTGTGTCACGGCAGCACTCTGCTGCTCCCCATCCCCTCTCGTACATGGCTCAGCGGCGCCAGCCAATCAGCACGCAGTCTCAGCCTGGCCCGCCCACTCAGCACTCACACAAACTCAACACACAAACAATTGCGCTGCTGAGAGAGACCGCAGCAGCGGAAAAACATGAACAGGGGAAGTAGCGCCGTTTGGCTTTATTTTAATACCGTAAATGAAATCAAGCTGTATGTTTTGTAAAAAGCCGGTTAATTTCAGTGGAAACACAACAAATTTATCTAAGCACGTGAAAAAACATGAGCAAGAAAACGTCGAGCCACAGAAACGGAGAGAGGAGACGAAACTTCTGTCATTGCCCCGACAGACCCACAGACTGACGTCTCTGACTGAGGCGTTTCAGTCCTCCAGGGAACATCCAGGTAGATCAGAGTGGTCATCTTCAGCAGCAGTTCATGTTAACTTTCAAAGTAGATATTATCTATCATATGTTACTGGAGCCCACACAGAAAATGTAATTAAGACCTTGAAAGAACCCAGTACATATATTAAAAAGTTTTATTTAAGATAAGATAACATTAGCTAATCCTTTATTTATCTCACGACGGGGAAATTTATAGGATTAAAGCAACAGGCAGGTGCACACAACACAGACAAAATTACATAAGGATTGAAAGATATAAGAGGTGGATTAGGGAAAAAACACTGAACATAACATTATTATTATTATTATTATTATTTAATTGTAATAATAAAATAAAAACCACAAAACCCAAAAGGTCAACAGTTTCATGATACATCAAGCTTAGGGACTGGCTAATATACAGCAGGTCAAAAAAGAACATATTTTGGCTTCAGTGCTTGCTGTTCTCTTATGAAGAAAAGATCAACTAGTGCACTAAATTCAATAGATGGGTTGAAAATATCCAGTATAAAATACAGAGATTCCCAGGGCATGAAGTATACAGTTAAGTTGACTTTTTTTGGTGTGTGTGTGTGTGTGTGTGTGTGTGTGTGTGTGTGTGTGTGTGTGTGTGGTGGCGGCAGGTGTAGAGGGGGGGCCCAAAAAGACTGCGTTGTCCCGGGCCCTAGCAAAGCTGTCAGCTGGCCTGGTTGTAACCACTGCCAAGTTAAACTTTCTTATCACCGGAGCACCTTGAGCTTAACATACCACTTAAATGCCAAACATACTGTAGACATCACCAAACAATTCAATGACCCAGAGAAGCTAACCAATGTAATGGCGAAGTGGATAGCTACTGTAGACCTTTTTTGTGCTTCACACTTTGGTATTGAACATAAAATGGTAATGCTGCTCCCTGCTGTTACCTCAGAAATTGCCTGTTTTTGGTAGATTTTTTCCCCATAAAGAGAATTTCCTGTCAGTGGCAATAAGCTTTAATTTATTATTATTATTGCTATTTTTTGTTTTACATGTTTAAGTTGAGCTTTACACTAAATATGTGTTACTGATAAGTGCTACAAATGTTACAACAATTTTGTTCATATGGCAGCAGAACATTAAAATAAAAATGCTCTTTACACTACTTTTGAATTCATTCTTGGAGTTTGCGCATACAATGCGATTAATCATGATTAATCAGGCAAATTATGCGATTAATCGCGATTAAAGATTTCAATCGTTGCCCAGCCCTATATATATATATATATATATATATATATATATATATATATATATATATATATATATATATATATATATATATATATATATATACACAAACTGCTAGATTTGTCTCTGTTGTAAGCAAAAGAGACAATTCCTATTAAATGTAGTAATAGCAACCCTTGTGCAGCAGTGCCCTAACCCTAGTTTTGTGTCTTTAGGGAAATGAGTCCTCACTTTTATCAATATAGGTAGTCTAACTATTGCCATCATGCAGGTTTTACAAATGCACAAGGTTTTATCGAGTGAAAACATTTCAATCTGTTTGTCACTGCTTTTGGATGGGCCTATATTGTAGCTAATGTACATCTATTTTTGCAGTAATTTTCATACTTAAGTACAAGACATTTCAGATACTTTAAGACTTTTACTCAAGTAACATTTCAGTCAGTTACTTGGACTTTTACCAAAGTCATATTTTGGAGAGGTACTTATACTTTTACTTGACTCCGAGATTTCAGTACTTTATACAACACTGATTTTGTCTGTGTTGTGTGCACCTGACTGTTGCTTTAATCCTATAAATTTCCCAGTCGTGAGATAAATAAAGGATTAGCTAATGTTACCTTATCTTAAATAACACCTTTTAATAGGATATATGTACTGGGTTCTTTCAAGGTCTTAATTACATTTTCTGTGTGGGCTCCAGTAACATATGATAGATAATATCTACTTTGAAAGTTAACATGAACTGCTGCTGAAGATGACCACTCTGATCTACCTGGATGTTCCCTGGAGGACTGAAACGCCTCAGTCAGTGACGTCAGTCTGTGGGTCTGGGTCTGTAGGGAAATGAGAGAAGTTTTGTCTCCTCTCTCCGTTTCTGTCGCTCGACGTTTTGTTGCTCATGGTTTTTCACGTACTTAGATAAATTTGTTGTGTTTCCACTGAATTTAACCGGCTTTTTTACAAAACATACAGCTTGATTTCATTTATGGTATTAAAATAAAGCCAAACGGCGCTTCTTTCCCTCTTCATGTTTTTCCGCTCATGCGGTCTCTCTCTCTCCGAGTCTGATCAGCAGCAGCGCGGTTGTTTGTGAGAGAGAGCTGAGTGGGCAGGCCAGGCTGAGCCTGCGTGCTGATTGGCTGGCGCCACTGAGCCATGTACGAGAGGGGAGGGGGAGCAGCAAAGTGCCGTGACACAGATGGGGAGACCTTGGTGAAGCTGCTGCAGTCTGACTGACACTCCGACCATTTTAACGGTCAGTCAGAGTGTCAGTTTTGGGCCCCCCTCTGTCCTGGGCCCGGGGACAACTGACCCGTTTGTCCCCCCCCCCTGTTGGTGGGCATGTTACAATATAAAGTGCAGCAGTGATAAGAATGTAACAATGCAGGAGAAAAACAGTTTTTTTGAAAAAAGTGTGCAGAAGAATGTTGTTCAATGTTGGCAGTGCAAAATGGCGATGGTGCAAAAATGCAGTGTTTGAAGTGTTTTCTCCTCACTACAGTATCAAATAACTGGGCAAGCGCCCAGTAACTTGATACGCCTTCTTTCTGTAGGATCATAAGGAACGCACACATAGTAATCCTTCAAAATCAGAACAAATTAGCACGTTGTGGTCGACTTGGCTAAGCTGGTCTTATATCCGCCAACTGAAGATGTAGCAACATGTTAATCTCAAATTGGAATAATCTATAATAGTTGATATAGTTCAGGGATTCAAATTAAAAATGTAGATTTAAGTCACACAAGCCATGTTTCCATCCAATTCGAATGCAAATTTCTAGAAAACTTTTAAATTATTGCAAAAAGGAAAACGCGCATCAGACGTGTTTCCAATTTACTGGTTTGTAGCAAATTAACAGGAAGTAGATGCTGCTAACTAGCATGGACCACAGATCAGTACGGGAGCGAGGATATTAATGTGGCAAGTTTTTTTCTTCTTCTTTTTTTCGGAAGAGACTTAGAAATGCTTGCGTCTCTTCATTGGACCACACGTACAGGTCTGTTGTTGATTCAAGATTTGTTTATGGGAATATCTGAGAAGACGCCAGGCAGCAGAAACAGCTGAACAGTCATGGGAGGTAAACGTTCGCTATATCAGAACTGATTCGACCAATGTGTTTCCATCTCCTCTTTAGCGCATTTACACCTCAATCGAGCGCAAAAAAGTTTTTGCTTTATTCGGATTTTTGCCGTTTCCATCAACCCCTTTTAATGCGATACAAAATATGCATAAAAAAACGTAGATGGAAATGCGACTACAGAGTTAACAATTTCAGGCTCTTATTTCTGCTCATTTGCATAATTAAGGCTCATTATGCTTATGGTAAATACTAGCTAATGAAAGCCCAAAATTCAATTACTTAGAAAAATGGTTGAATAGATTAAAAAAATACACAAAATGTCAGCTTACAACAATAATATAATCAATACTATTAAAAATTTATAAAATCATTAAAATTTATTCATACATAATTTAATTATTCTAAGATGTACTTCTATTGGTTTGATGTAAAAGATGAAGAGATGATTATTAGGTTGACTACTGAGGATTTCACAAGACCCTTGGACTGAAGGTTTGGGAGAACCCAAAATTACTATGTGTTGAAAGGTTAACCAAAATGGTCATTTCTAAGTTGATAATCCTGACCTGGCTTGGTCTTGGTGCTGGTCGAAGGCTCGAAGCGTTTCACTAGACGAGTATGACTTCTGAGTGGGGACCCGGAGTCCCTGTGAGCTGATTGCACAGTCCTCACTGTCCCCTGAAGACCCTAAAACAGATGTACACACAACACAAACAGAGACAACTTGAGCTTAAACATGCACCTTTTAAAAGAAGCTGGGAGATCTCTAAATTCTTTATTATAAGAAGATAACAAAAACCAAAACAAAAAAACACGTAAAATAAAGACATTAATGGCAGAAATAAATACACTCATATACTAAATGTTGAAGTAGAATCTGCCATGAATAATCATTCCTGTTTAGCAAATTAAAGAGTTTATCATGTGGCCCCATTCAGACCTGTCCTTACAGCATTTGGGTGTAACCAGGGGAGACACATTTATCCAAATTCAGTCACAGTCTCAATGCAAATCTACCAAACTGAAAGCCCACCTACTGACCTGATGAAAATCCATGCAACCTGCAGAATTACACCCTGCACTTTTTCTTGTTCGCTCGCCTTTTGCAAAAAAGAATCTCTCTGAAAAACATTGTTAAAAATGCAACACAGCTGTCAGCTCATTTAAAGTGATGCAGCAGCTGTTGTCTGTGGGAATATTCTGAAGATACAAGTTTTCTGTTTGTATAATGAAAAAAATCACCAATCATGCCTCAATCTAAATAAATATGAATTCCTGAACTTACAATTTCTGTGAAAATTACTCTTGATGAACGCAGTGGAAAGAAATAAGGCCCAGAGTGGCTGAACGCCCCAGCCATATCCCCTTCTTAACTGCTGATGGAATGTACTTTCCATATTATCATTCATGTTGAACCTGAAGCCTCAGTCAAACCTTTGGACTTGCTTTAAGCGATCTAACCAGAGGTGAGCAAAAAGCCCAGTGCCATCTTCCAGTCGTCGTCTTATCTTCAGTTTCTTCAGAGTCACACAAAAAGTGGATATAGTTTGACACACAGATTTCTGCCTTGTAACTGTAATTCCATATCTGTCACTAGATGTCATGTGGGAGGGAAACACTTGGCATTCCAGCATCATCCCCACCCTCTCCTCAAAGTCAAGTACATTTTATTATTATTATTATTTCTATTCATAGACATTCAGCACCAGATTACAAAATTAGCGATTTAAAGATACCTCTACTATATTTTCATTAAACAAACTAAATATGTCATTTAGGCCTCTGATGAGATGCAGAAAAAGTTCTGGAGTGAGCAGGCTATAGACTACAACTATATAGACTACAACTGTCTGCAGCCCTGCTCTTTACTGTCCAGCAGCTACACATGTCTTTAGTTAACAAGAAGGTTTTGTGTTTGGAAAGTCATGGCATGGAAACTAAAGGAGTGCTCCTCATTGTGGTTATTAAGGTTAGGCTATTTTGAAAGTTTAGTCGACATGCTAAGATGCAGGTATGGTAAGGAGTAGTGTGCAGGCTAGCTGACTGTGCCAACAGGCAGACTAATTAACATTCTAGTCATGCTTTGTTACAACATCAGACCAAATGTCTAGTCAGTTCTATAGTGGCCACCTTTCAAGCTGCTAGAACATACTGATAAAAGCCAATTGACCCAGGCTCTCAATATTTAATTAGCATCAACAAAACAACAAATTAATTTTTTTCATGATTAATTTGCATTTTGATCTCCTCAACCTAGAGTTTTCAAGTGATTAAAACAAGCAGTCTCCTCCTCTTTGCTTTAACAGCAAATGATTTACAGAAATACACAATACTCTACAGTACTCATATTCAACTGTATGGGAATGGGTTATTAGACTGATGAATATCCATAAGCAGGAGATCATTCAGCTTTTCTCCTCAATAAATGTAAAGTTTTTGCAGCACTAATGAGGCACGGGACATTTTTCTGAAAAACACTAAAAGGCAATATAGAGCTTCATGGGAAAAATAACATATTTCCTCTTGCACTGAGAGCAAGTAGACATATGCATTCACAAAGGCACACCTCAAGAGGCCAATCTCTCTCATCATTAGGGGTGAGGCACAGAGGGGCTGCCACAGTCAGGGTTCTGAGGCTCAGGATTGGTATTGATTTTTGTCTCATCAAAGCGCACCAATTACACTCTGTATGAGACAATTGTAAGACTGCACCTCCCTCTTTTCTTCATTTGTATTATCTTGTCTCTAAGTTCTTCACGCAGTTTTGGAATTGTCTAACTGTTTAATTAAGTCAAATGTTTAAACAGCAATTTGTGGCCAAGGTTTGACTGTTTTGTAAACAAAGTTGAATTTTGTAAATGGCTTGAACATTGATAGCACTCAAAGCTCTCTACACTAAAGGCACATTCACCGAGTCACACGCACAAACGCGCAAACATAAACCAATGCACAGGTTGGTAGCCATCTTGGGGTTAATTAGCTTGCCCAGGGTCACATCAACACGTGGCAGGAGGTAGCAGGAAGTCCAAAACTTTCCACATGCTTTTCCATTTCTTAATGGTCCTTCAGGGCGTTTTACATGTGTAGAAAATATCTGCCCTTCCTTCTGATGCCAACCTAATCAGAGATATTGTGTCTGGTGTGCATCTAGACCAACATCAAGGAACATAAAAAATACAGAGACACTTTTGCCCTAGGTTTTAAAAGGATGCATAGTTTGTGACAAAAAAATAAAAATCAGAGCTTGTTCGATTAGTCTCACGATGTTATGGGATTCCTACACTGATATTTTCTGAAAAGACATCGCACAATTCCTAAAATATAACTTTTGATTGCTCTTATTTTCAGGAACACTGTTTTTACCATTGTTGAATGCCAAAAAGTCACATGCTGCTCAGGGGCTACAGGTTGCAGAACCTTGATTGAGAGAAAATCCATCTTACAACTAAGGATATGGGAAATAAATGCAGAAAAAGATTATGCTGCTTTCTGATAGTATTCCATGTATCACTAGTCGTGTTCTCAGAATTGCATTTATTTGAGTATTTGCTTTTTATTTGTTTTATTCTTATTTAATTTGTTATCATTATCTGTTCTCATTATCTCTGTTTTACTGCTAGTTGGCTCTGCCATCTGTCTTTGTTCTAGGTGGGTGTGTTTCTTCAGTTATCTGGCTGTTATTCTGTTTACACATCATATTTCATATGTATTGCTGATCTTCAAGTAAAAACACACTCAAAATAAAGTGAATACATTCAACTAAGGTTTACTATTATATTTATGATAGTCATCTTTTTTTATTATAATGCCGTGGTAGTAACACACTGTTACCAACACTCCAAAGTGTAACTGTCAACATGATAATTTTTGCATGAAGTGATTTTTGTGACACATGTAGAAATAAAAACTCTCTTTTGCTGTGGCGATCTGGAGAAGGCCATCCAGGCCTTTGTAAGCTCTAGACTTGATTAGTGCAATGCTTTATATGTCAGCATTAATCAGATCTCTCGCTTACATCTTGTAAAAAACTCTGCCGCTCGCTTACTGACCAATACACGTAAATATGAACATATTACTCCCGTCCTTTCATCTCTGCACTGGCTCCCAATTCAGTATAGCATACAGTTCAAGATGTTGTTGTTAGTTTTTAAAGCTTCAAATGGCCTTGCCTACATTTCTGAAATTTCCAAACACAGCAGAACTTTACAGTCTGCCAACAAATATTTGCTGGAGGTGCCGCGCTGTAGGTGCAAGAAATGGGGGGACTGGTACTTTTCTGTTGCTGGCCCAACAGCTTGGAATAGTCTTTCCTTTCAGCTGTGCACCATCTTTGACATGATCTTGTTCAAAACCAAACTTAGTCAAAAGGACTTTTGATGTTTAACTTTTAGTACTTTATAATATTTGATCTTTTTATTGTAGTTGTATTTTAACTAGCGCGGTTCTTTAGTACTCTGCGTTTATTTGTTTTGTTTTGTAAAGCACTTTGGTCAATGCTTTGTTGGAAGGTGCTACGTACATAAATAAAGTTTATTATAAAAAGACTTGTGCTGATCCTGTCGCACTGTTCAATTGGAAAAGATTAACAGGTGGAAACTACGGCCATATGTGAGCTACACCTTTATTATTAAAACATATACACACTCCTTCACACTAATTCACTTGGAAGTTACCTTTTTCCCGCTGGTGGAATTTGATGCTTTTAAAGTCTCATTTAATCTTATAAAAGGACCAAAAATATTAAGTGGCATTTATTCAAAATATTTAAGATGGATTCAAAATTAAATTTAAAACAGTTCCAAAACATTCTACTAATCAGACTCTCTTTGGACAAATCAGTAAGGCCATCAAACAAAAAAAGAGTTAATTTATCCTTGATAGAGGAATTCTTAACCTTACCCAGGTTCAAGAGAGCATCAAGAGAGGCCACTGTCCTGCTCAAGGACACTTTATTGTATAGATGACTTGCTAATGTTCTACCTGGAGGACAAACACTATCATTTGAGCCCTGGCCATCTGCATAGAGCAAACTACATGCAGCTCATATTTTGGTAGTTATCATGCCTGTAGAGTGCTGTACAGTACTCTCACATTTTTTGTTCTGTTACACCTAAATGTTTCAAGACTACAAAAATATTTCTATATCAAACAAAGATAATCATAGCACATTTATAACTCAGGACCTACCTAAAAAAAACAGAAAATGATCTGCGGACCTCAGTTGCATCAGTTAAGCTCAGTGTCCATGATTCAGCAATAAAGAAGAGATTGTGTGAAAATGACATCAATGAGATGGAGGCCAAAACCACTGCTGACCAGAATGAATGGGAATGTGTTGATGATGATGGTTTGTCCTGTGTTGCCCTGTGATGTAATGGTGACCTGTCCAGTGTTTCTGTCTCTGTATGGTCATGTGTTTACAGTTCTCTGCTGCTCTCTGTCACACACAGAAAAATTCTGAAACTAAAACATGTCTATAAAACATATATTACCATTTTATGAACTGTATAACAGGAGTTCTGATTAAAACTGTGTACAGTCATCAATCCATCTATCCATTTCCTAACACGCCTATCCCTTGTGGGATCGCAAGGGGTGCTGGTGCCTGGCACCAGCTGTCAATGGGCAAGAGGCGGGGTAAAGCCTGGACAGGTCGCTAGTCTATCGCAGCTGTGTACAGTCATATTTAATAAACTGGAATATTACTGAAAACTTCATTTATTTCAGTAACTCAATCCACAAAGGGAAACAGAATACATAGATGAATTACATCGTCACTGGCTTACTGAACAGTATGTTTAATACCTGATTAAAGTATAACTCACCCCCATGTAAAGGTATAACCCCACCCCAGACACATTTTGAAAATTGCCACTAAAGTGTGCGGTTCTAAGTGTGAGGATCACGGGTGGGGTTTGAGCGGGCTCAGGGATGTGGTCAGGATGACGGAAAGTGACCTGTTGAAAAATGGAGTAACATGGATGTCACTCCGCCTGTGAACAATCCTCCACCTCTCTTAGAGTTGAAGGATTGTTCACCCCCCTCGTCGAGGTTGATGGAACCCAGCGGTGTTGAATCTTTTTAGTTGGAGCCGCTGGTTTAAGGTGCTGACTCAGCGATGCCCGAAGCTGCCATTGCAGAGGCAGTGGAGGACAGAATGGGTTCAATTTCTGAGTGGTAAAGCAATGTTAGCAGCATCATTGCTAAGATTGGCTAACGTAACTGAGATGCTATTATACCCAAATGTGGGGCTAAGGTAATGAAAGTTTGTAACAGTGAGGAAAGTACGTACCGTTTGAACCAATACAAAAATTCAACTGCATTAGCCACCGTTCAACCCTAAGAGGGCCGCACAGAGACACTTTTAAGAAAAATATTGCAAAACTCAACAAGTTCACATAAAAATGTAGGAAAAATGCCCAGTAACATTAAAGTAGCACCCTTAGGTGCAGTTTATATAGTTACTCTTCAAAAAAAGGGTTGATTTTTGGGGTTAGACTTTAAAGGTTGCTATTTCCAAATGGTACCTTTAATCTGACAAATAAGCCTTTTTTGCATCAGAATATTACTGTATTTCTGATAAGCAGATCAGAATCAGAAACAGAATTTGCTTTATTTGCCAGGTATGTGTACACAAACAAGGAAGTGTACAATGCTCACAATGTGCCTACTTTTAAAATAATACAATAAAACAATAATCCATCCATCCATCCATCCATTTTCTGACCCGCTTAATCCCTCATGGGGTCACGGGGTTGCTGGTGCCTATCTCCAGCGTTCACTGGGCGAGAGGTGGGGTACACCCTGGACAGGTCGCCAATCAATCTGCAGTACTACTACAACTACTTTATTTATAAAGCACTGCAACAGCAGCTGTGACAATGGCATGCACAGACAATATTAAAATACATTTAAAATGAAAAAGAAAAACACAAAATATTACAATAGAAATATAAAAAGGTCTCAACATGTGTTAAAAGCCAAGGAATAAAAATGTATCTTAAGGTGAGTTTTAAAAGTGGACAGTAAAGGGGCACTTCTAATATGGAACCGCAAAATGTTCCATAACTTAGGAGCGACAACACTAAAATCTCTGTCTCCCCTGAGCTTAAGTTTAGACCTGTGTACCTCAAGGAGCAGCTGGTCAGCTGACCTCAGGCAACGAACAGGAGAGTATAGGTGCAGCAGCTCAGAGACGTAAGATGGGGCAAGACTTTTAAAAACGAAACTTTTAAAAACAAATAAAATTATCTCCAAATGAACTCTAAAATGCACAGGGAGCCAGTGGACGGAAGCCAAGATAGGGCTGATGTGCTCCCTCTTCCCAACTCGAGTTAAAAGACGAGCAGCAGCATTCTGGACCAACTGTAGACACTTGAGGGAGGACTGGCTGAGTCCACTGTAGACAGCATTACAGTAATCGAGTCAAGTTGTGATAAAGGCATGAATTACTGTTTCGAAATGTTGTTTTAAGAGAATTGGCTTTATCTTTGCTAGTTGCCTAAAGTGACAAAAACTGGACTTGACCACTGCTCCATCCTGGCGATCTAGTTTAAGATGCTGTCTATTTAAAAGCCCAAGTTTGAAATGGTCTGCCTTACGTAAGGCGCCAAGCGGTCCAAATCAACAGATGGTTCAGAAGAGCTGCTGGGACAAAACTCCATCACCTTCAGTATAGAAAAGACATATGAAAAGACTACAAACAAGTGGACAGATTGAGAAAACAATGCAATTGTGCAATGAGTAGAGTGCAATTAATGCAGGAATAAATATTATCTCCATTGTTGCTATTATTATGTACATGCCTGAGGTGGAAGGGATGTACAGGAGCACACACACGTACATACATTTTCCACAGTGTGATGAGTGCAGAGAATGGGAATGCTGGAATAAATGAAAATTATATATAGTACAACATACATGAGGTAGGTGGATTAGGTATACAGTATACAATATGACAATATCAAAAGTAATATTGAACAGCATGTTTTTGTTATCAGAGTCAGCTGTTCTTCTTGTGGGAAGAAACTGTTCCAGAGTCTTTTGGTTTTTGTGTACAGTGCTCTGTAGCACCTGCCAGAGTGGAGAAATTGGAACATGTTGTGGCCAGGGTGAGATGGATCCGCAGTGATGTTTCTTGCACGTTTCCTGACTTTGCAAATTTACAGGGTCTGAATTGAGGACAGGTTGGCGTCGACAATCTTTTCTGCAGTCCTGACTGTCTGTTGCAGTCTGCCCCTGTCCTTTTTGGTGGCATATCCAAACCAGACAGTAATGGATGAGCAGAGGACAAACTGGATGACAGACAGCTCCTTAGGCAGGTTGACCTCCCTGAGCTGGCACAGGAAACATCCTCTGCTTGGTCGTTTTCATTATTGTTACAGTGTTGAGCTCCCACTTTAGGTCCTGGGATATTGTAGTTCCCAGAAACTTAAGGTTTCCATAGCAGATGTAAGTGCAACGAGTCTACAATGATTTTATTCAGAGAAGGAGGGTTTTTGGGGGATCAGGATGATTGTAGAGTGTTTGAAGCAGCAGGGAACTTCACACCGCTTAAGTGATCTGTTGAAGATCTTTGTGAAATGGGGGCTAATTGGTCAGATTTTCAGGCAGGGTGGTAACACATCCTCAGTGCCTGGAGCCTTCCTTATGTTTTGCTTTTGGAATAGCTGGTGCAAAGACTCTTCACGCAACTGATCAAATTTTGTCAACGGGAAGCCTGGGCTAACTAGATGAGCAACTGAGATCTTGCGAGAGCTGTGCGTAGGTAAAATGGTGGTACACATATAGTATCAATCTGATCCACCCAGGTAAGAACAAGGCAATAATTGACAATTTAATGAAGTATGGTTTAAATATTAACAATTGGCTCATATTTCACAATACAACAAACTGGACGAGGAGACCTTGACCAGCCTTGAGAGCTAACTTGACGAGTGTTTCGACAGCATCGTAATGCGGAAGCTGAAAAATACCACAACCACAAACACACCATCAACGACACGCTCCCATTCGAGTTCAACCAGCACTGCTTCCACAATATCTCCAGACAGGAGCTACAGCGACGTCCTGGAATCCATAGGTAATAAGCTAACTAGCCTGGATGCACGTCTCGCCTTGGTGGAAGTTCTACACAAGGAATTTCAAGCCCTGAGAGAGTCGCTGGAATACAGCCAGGGGCAGCTAGCTTCCATCACAGCTGAGAATGAATCACTGAGGGAGGAAGTCAGGAAGCTCACTGATTGGTTGATTCAGCTGTCCAGTGAAAATAGGAAGATGAAGGAATCCATTCTGGACATTCAGTTTTGAAACATGAGAGATAACCTCGTCTTTGCCGCCATCCTGGAGCAGCAAGATGAGGATGCCAAGGGAACAATCCGTGATTTCCTCCAGCAGCAGCTGAAAATCCTGGCGGACGAGGTAAAACACATCACTTTCCACTGCGTTCTCTGGCTCAGAGGTAAGAAGCCCGATAAAACCCGGCGATTGTAGCTAAATTTGAGCATTACAAGCAAAAAGAGCAGGTCAGCAGTTGGGGCAGAGAGCTGAGAGGAACGGATTTCAGCACCGATGACCAGTTTCCAAAGGAAATCCTTGATCGAAGGTGAGTTCTATTCCCAATCAGGAAGAAATACATTGCTGAGGGTGTCAGGGCTACAGTTGCTGTAGATAAGCTTTATATTAATGGTCAGCCATTCAGTGGATAAGTCTAAGGCATGCAGCTGACCTTCAATGGTAGGAACTGAGGCATGCAGCTGTAAAGTCAAGGTGACGTGGGTCAGCAGGATAAACAGCAAGATTAATAGGACTCAAATTCTATGCAGCGGGATTCTGGAGAGAGGGAGACAATGGGCTACAATAGAAAGCCCTCAATGCAGCCTACCTGCTCTGGGTAGGGATTTATAAGCAGTTCTAGGCAGGCGTTCTATTGCAGCTCTGGGCAGGTGCTCCTTGACGCCACTTGGCAGGATCAGTGGAATGGTAGCAGACAGATTGTAGGGACAAGGTTTGTGGTCAGGAAACAGTCCAGAAAGCAGAAGCCAAATGAGGTCACCGACAAAAGCAAGGCAAGAAAGAAAAATCCAGGAAATACAGAACTTGGTCAGAAACTCAGCAAGGCAGGCAAGGAAGACTGGACATCTACTCACTCTAGACCAGGGGTCACTAATTAAAAATCAGCGGGGTCCGAATAAAGAAAATCAACAACCAGTAAAGGTCCGGACACATTTTTTATTACAATCCGTTACTTTAAACAGTATTTAACACTGAAATAAAATGTTTATGCATCCACCTTATACATTGACTTTTTAAACAAAAAAATAACATAAAAATAGAACGTTTTTCTATTTTAAAATCCAAAGTGCTTTTTGAAATAGAGAACCACAATCTTTCACAGTTTGGTATATAGACAATTTCTTGACTTTCAAATCTTTTATAAAACACCTGAACTTTTTTTAATTTCTTTTTTATGGCTTAATGATAGAAGTGAGCTTTAGGCTGCCCTGCAAGGATTTTACACCTGGGTTTGATTAGCAACAAAGCCAACCTCAAGCACATATCAAGGTGCTCATTCGTTCTGCGCCTTTAAATCAGCTATTTTGTCCGTATGTATGAGCAAGCGGATATGTTTGGGAACGCTCCGGAGGGCTTTGCCATATTAACAAGAGAAGCGGCGCAAGTGAAGTTAGCACAGGGGTTGAAGCAAAAATAATGTTTGACTGAAAACATTTTCTCGCAAGCCCATATATTCCCGGGCCGTGGACATCATGCCGCATTAGTTGGCTCACTTGCTTAGTGTGCAAAGTCAACTAAATCTGATACTTTTAAAATATCCTTTGAAAATTCCTGTATCTCTGCCACCTTTCAGCTTTAGACCCTTTGCGTCATCCTGGACAGCCTCTCCATCACTTTCAACATCCACATCATCATCTGGGTTACTTTCATCTCTGCAGCATAAAGTTCTTCCTTCACACTGTTGACAAACTGGTCCACAGTCCACTTTACAATCCCAGCTCTCTTTCCTCTCTGTCCTCCAGAAACCCTCAAGCAGCTTGCATCATTACATCATCTACTTCACACCTGTACATCAACTCCACTGGCTCCCTGTCACATTCAATATAAACCAATATTATGATCATACAAGGCAAACACAGCCTTGGAAATGCAGGACACATCACCAACACTATCATGACATAATACATTTTAATTTGACACAGATTGCACATGACAATAATTCAGTCTCTGCTTTGCCCGTAATTGTTCACCAATTACTCATTACAGTTTATAAAAAGGCATGATTTAACTTTTTTGAAGTTTAATAAAATGGTTATATTTTAGCCCAGTGACTGGAGACCTGTCCAGGATGAACCCTGTGTCCGCGCTCCACTTTAACTTCATAAAAAAACTCTCTGAGAATCGCCTTTCTCTGGCCTCACCCAGTTAGAACCCGTTCTCCAGTCCATGTTGTAGCTGCAGTTTATTTATTTTATCTTTTTGATGTAGTTTTCTTAACAATTCTGTAAGCATCAAAATCCTTGTCATTTTATTTAGTGTCCTGGAGCGCAGCTGCTCATCGGGTGAACACTACTGCATACCGACAGCCGATGCAGCTCTGCCTTCTTTGTTTCAGAACAGCGCAGGGTTTTTTTTTTTTTTTTTTTTTTTTTTTTTTTACTTTTTCCGAATCGAACCCAATCAAATGAGGCACATTGTTTCACATTCCGACTCTTGTTCTTCAAGGGTCATGCTAAATTAGCCTGAGCTAGCGCGTTACTCTTCTTTGTGTTTAAATAAAACATAACAGCGAATCACGAGGAGATTCCTGGTTGGTCGCCGCGTTTATCAGCGAGGGAATAAACGCTGACATGGCCACAGGTGGAAATAATTCATTAATTAACTGCCGGAGCAGATTGACTCTTACCGAGGGAAGTTGTTGTCAGCTGCTGAACTTTCTGACCTGCTGGTTTGCATAAATCCAAAGAAAACCTTTGACCACCGGTCCTTTCATTCATACCATCTGTGGCCAGTTTAAAATGCTCTCCCAAAGTTTAAAATGATGAACACCGATAAACCTCAGACTGGCAATGTCTGCTTTGGAAAGACCCGCCCTGCTCTCATTCTGATTGGCTAATGTCCCAGCTCTGCCAGGTTTGATTGGTTGAGAGCAGCTTCAGATTATAACCTTGAATAAAAAGTCTAAACGGGACTTTTTGCGCTCAATTTCCAAATGACGGAAATCCGTCGCAGCGACGGAGAACTTTAACCCCTGAGTTAGACACTGTCGTTGGACAACATGCAGTAATATATAAATGTTTTAAATGAGGTTGGGTCCGGATTAGGTAGCAGCTGGGTCCGGATCCTGAACGTGGTCCGCTAATCCGTGACCTCTGCTCTAGACTTTCAAATAATTTGGCAACAAGAAGCTGTGGGAAGCCAGTATATAAAGGCAAATGAACAGGTCTAGAGGGTTGGCTTAACTGAGCTGTTGGCAAAGGATCACAGGTGTATGGAATAAACTAATTGATAAGGAGCAGGAGATTGACAGACAGCAGACCAGATTTATGATATTGGGACCTTGGACAGCTTCTGTGCCCCAGACATGAACACATTTTAGTGCAAAATGTGCAGTTTAGGAAAAAAAAGCACAATACCATGTGACGATTCTGGTTAATGCTGATAAGAGATAGTCATTTCCCACAGTAAAACAAGTCATGTACTAATATAGGCTGAAAGTCCATCCAGTGAAGAAGACATTATTCCAAAAGTAACATAAAAAACCAGCACAGTTTAGAAATCTACTCAGGCACAAAGGCCTTCATTTCTATACATGTCCTATGGTCTGATAAAACTAATATTGAAGTGTTTGACCATAGTGACCACTGTATGTTTTCGAGCTTAAGACCACCATCCCAACTGTGAAGTATGGTGGTGACAGCATTATTTTGGGTTATGACTGATGCACTTCATGAAATAAAGAACATAATGAGGAAAGAACATTGGTTGGAAATCTTAAAATAACATCTCACAGCAACAACCCAGAAGCTAAAGCTCAGACACAGATGGGTCTTCCAAAGGGACAAGGACTCAGATTGTACTATCAAATTAGTAACAAAGTCGCTCAAGAACAACAATGTAAATATTCTAGAGTGTCCATAACAAAGTCCTGATAGAGACTTTGTAGGCAGAATCTATTGTTAAAAGATTGTGACAGAATACCTCAAAACATTTGATCCAAGTTATATAGTTTAAAAAGCAATTCTATCAAATACCGAGGGAATTTTGGGAATTTTAGAAATTAAGAAAGTAAAAAAAAAGAATGTAAATGTAAATTTTTTCTGCCAAATTCTTGCATTTACAAAATAGAAATAATTTTAGTAATTCAAATACATGTATGTATGTATGTATGTATGTATGTATGTATGTATGTATGTATGTATGTATGTATGTATGTATGTATGTATGTATGTATGTATTTATCATGGAAATATATAATCAGTTTTTGGATTAATTATGTATTTTATTAAGCAGTAAAGGTTACCTCAGTTGTAACTACTATTCTTAAACTTTGTGGACTGGAGTGTACATAGTAAGGAATTTGCAGGGTCACTCGCAGGCTATAAATTCACCAAACCTTCTTGTGGCATACCAGGGCAAGTAAGAGTCACATGATGTTTTATGGTTGGTAAGCTTCACGAAGGTTTATGGTTTAAAAGCTTTGAATTGTTCTGGAATGTTTATCTTGGTAGACTCCTAGAAACATCTGGCAAATGTATCAAGAAGCCAACAAATTTTTTGACACTGTAATGCAGATCTGTTTTGTTTGTGGGGAGACAAGCGCAGATAGAAATGGGTGTGTATGCAGCCCTCCCAACACCATTCATTCACTTTCTTAGTGAGGGGCCGGCTATTAGTAGATGCACCCCAGGGCGGTTCTTCAGACACGCACATGGCAGACTCCGTGTTCTACTACATGGGGCTTTAGGATAGAGTTGTAAGTGCATGTCTCCCCTTGGAATTCCAATTGTAATTAAATATATGTATATTCCAAGTGTTTTGTCTCTGATAATTGTTTTCTTCCTTTGCTGCCGAATCTATGAACCGGGCCTTAGTGAATGAGACAGGAAGATCGAGAGCCCGCCTTGTGATTTTGGTGCCATGACCGGATTTGGTAGTAAGTTGAAGGAAGTTTTTGAATTGGGTACGAAGCAGGAAATCATCTCGCAGCATCACAGGGTCGACCCGAAAAAAGGGAAGGGGATTTTATTCTCCTATTTCCTGAAATTAGACTTAGGCTAAATGAAGTGGAGCTGTGGATGAAAAACTCTTTCAAATATATCAGAGACAAAACCATGATGAATTAGAATGAGAGATTGAATGGAATTTATGTTGAAAGGTTGAATGGGATTTATGTTGAAGTCTATGTCGAAAACTTAAAATGAAATAAAATAAAAACTATATGTCATGATCTGCAGGCGAGGACCAAGGCAGCGACCAAGCAGAGGCAGGCACTTGGTGAAAATGAGATTTTACTAGAGGTAACTTACAGAATGCACAAGGAAAAGAGGATACAACACAGGCTCGGAAACAGGGTCTCAACAGGAGCAAACAGGATTCACGACCGGCTCGGAAACAGGCTTCAAACAGGAAGAAAAACAAGACGACCGACAACGGGGAAACTAACAGACGGAACTTAACTACAGCTAAGAATTAACATCAACAGGTGAGTCTGATCAACTAATTAGATCCACAGTTCAGGGATCCTGACATTATGCCCCCGTCAAGGGCGGATACCAGACGCCCACTAGTGTCCAAACAACAAAAAACAACCCGGCCAGGGCGGGCGAAGGAGGTCTCGGAAGGAGGGAAAGAGTCCAAACAAAGTTCGGGCGGACAACCTGGAGGTAGCCCAGAACTGACCAGGTCTTCCGGAGGCTGGCGGTAGAACCTTGGAGGCCGGCGGTGGAGGTTGCTGGAAGCCTCCACTGAGGCACGCTGAAGGTCGCTGGGAGCCTCCTCTGAGGCATGCTGAAGAATGCTGGGAGCCTCCTCTGAATGGTGGAGACCCTTGAGAAGCTCCAGCAGGACTCCGATGGAGAACCCCGTTAAATACCTTGGACCTGTTGCTCTGGGGTCCTCTGGGGCCAAGAGAGGAGCCTCTAACACCTGAGCCAACCCACCGCTCTCAGGTGCTGCAGCACAAGGCATGCCTGCCTGGACATCCTTGTCGGAGACCTCGGGAGGCTGCAGCTCGAGGGGAGGAGGAGGCGCGGGAGCCATCGTAGGCAGAGTCGGGCGCCTTGGAGCCGGCATGGGTTCAGTCGGGCTTCTCGGTGCCGGCGTGGGTGCAGTCAGGCATTTCGGGGCCAGCGTGGGCGCAGTCAGGCGTCTCGGGGCCAGTGCAGGCACAGTCAGGCTGCGTTGAGCAGCGGGAAGCAGGTGGGGAATTAGCTTTGGTGGCAACGAGGCGGAGGCAGGCGCATGGTGAAAATTAGACTTTATTGGAGGTAACTTACGGAATGCACAAGAAAACTAGAATACAACACAGGCTCGGAAACAGGGTCTCAACAGGAGCAAACAGAATTCACGACCGGCTCGGGAACAGGCTTCAAACAGGAGGAAAAACAAGACCACCCGACAACGGGGAAAGAAACAGACGGAACTTAAATACAGCTCGGAATTTACATCAACAGGTTAGTCTGATCAACTAATTAGGTCCACAGTTCGGGGATCCTGACACTATAAAATATAAGAAAAGACAAAAAATAGGAAATGTAAATAGAAGTTTGTTCTGAGGATTGGCAACCTCAACTCCAGGCCAATGGGTGCTGGTGAAATAACCCCTGAGGAGCGGAACCCTCAAAAGAAGCAAAGAATAGGAACGGTCAAGATACTCGTAAACATACTTGGGTTGAGACTAGGATAGCCAAGACGCTTAAATGATGAGGCAGTGAATAAAAGAGTTTAAAGGGATCCCAGAGAGACAATTTGGGTTGTTTCTCAGCCCCAGAATGCGTTTCTGGAGCACAGCAGTTAGACTACGAGAGATTAAGAAAAGCAGAAAGTTCCGCTGAACAGAAAGGTCAAGAGGACCTTACTTGCGCGCAAGCTGTCTGTCTTAGATGTTGTTTTCGTCATGTTTGTCCAACATATTGTCAGGAGCAGTGCATGTGGAACTATGTCAATGGTTGAGAGCAGGATTTTTGAGAGCGGGGGGAAAACCGATAAGGCATGAGACAGAGATGAGAGAACTTGCAGAAGCCTTGTTGTTGCCGGTGAGAGTCGCTGTGATCAAGTGCAGGGGACATGACAACAGTAATTCAGACAATGCATTAGGGAAATCAGGCTGCAGACCAGGCTGCCAAAGCACGACTGCCGATACACGACTCAGACGATGATGGTGACTGTAGAAGAAGAGCTGAGAGAAGAATTGATTACAGAAAGGATCAAAGAGTTGCAGAGCAGAAACAGCCCCAGAGAAGAAAAATATGTGGAGGATTAGAGGAGTGTCAGAGCAGGAAGGGTGATATATGTATGTATGTATGTATGTATGCATGTAAGACTGCTGTTTTGGGGTTGTCTTACCAGTGTACTGTCCCTCCTTGTCTTTCCGGCTCTTGGTTAGTGAGCAGTATGGACGTCGCTCTTTCACTTCCATAATGATTCTGCTCGTTCCGCTGGCAAACATATAGGCATGCTGTAATACAACTACACAAATGCAGACAAAGGACAAGGAGAAAGAGAAGACGAAGATCAATTGTAGAGCTAAGCAAATAAAGAGAGTTGAGTTGTGTTGATGATGATTTCACAAACATATACTTTCAAACCTAACCTCTTTAAAACAGTTACTGCTTTATAGGATAACATAACATGTAACAGCAGGACACAACTGCTAGTTGATGCAATGTAACCAGAAAACAGACATTTTCCTTTTACAAACATTATATTTCAAATTAAATATGTCAACTTGATGTGCGATCCTTTACCGGCAACATATACAAGATGAAGTAAGAAAACGTTTCTCAGTTAAGAAAATGCATTGTTTATCATGGCTTTTTGCACCTTATATGTCATTTTTCAGAGCAAAATGTCCACGAATCCTCCACAGGTATTTTATTCTTAAATCAGGAACATCTTAACCCCTCCTGTATATTTACCCATGTTAATTGGCTGCTGCAGCAGCTCAGTTTTTTTAGTGCATGAGCTAAATGAACAACCGATTGCATGTGAGTATTTTCATTTGTCATCCAAACACTGCATCTAGCGTATTAGCTTGAAGAGACTTTTTCTGGAACAACAGCATGTTGTGAACAGTCTAGCGGTATATGTATAAGGTCAAAGGCACAGGCAGTGTATGTAAAATATGGAGTAAAATCAATTCACTTCAATTTTAGTTATATAGCGCCTATTCGCAGCACATGTCATCTCAAGTCACTTTACAAAGTCAAATTGAATCAAATTATACAGATTGATCAAAAAGTTTCCTATCTAAGAAAACCCAACAGATTGCATCTAGTCTTGACATTCACTCCTCATGAAAGAGCGTAGAGCCACAGTGGTCATCTGCACGTAAATGGCTTTTCAGCAATCATGACCATACTGATCATGTGTGAAGCGACAAGGGCAAGGAACAACATATACATATACAAGATGAAGTAAGAAAACGTTTCTCAGTTAAGAAAATGCATTGTTTATCATGGCTTTTTGCACCTTATATGTCATTTTTCAGAGCAAAATGTCCACGAATCCTCCACAGGTATTTTATTCTTAAATCAGGAACATCTTAACCCCTCCTGTATGTTTACCCATGTTAATTGGCTGCTGCCGCAGCTCAGTTTTTTTAGTGCATGAGCTAAATGAACAACCGATTGCATGTGAGTATTTTCATTTGTCATCCAAACACTGCATCTAGCGTATTAGCTTTAAGAGACTTTTTCTGGAACAACAGCATGTTGTGAACAGTCTAGCGGTATATGTATAAGGTCAAAGGCACAGGCAGTGTATGTAAAATATGGAGTAAAATCAATTCACTTCAATTTTAGTTATATAGCGCCTATTCGCAGCACATGTCATCTCAAGTCACTTTACAAAGTCAAATTGAATCAAATCATACAGATTGATCAAAAAGTTTCCTATCTAAGAAAACCCAACAGATTGCATCTAGTCTTGACATTCACTCCTCATGAAAGAGCGTAGAGCCACAGTGGTCATCTGCACGTAAATGGCTTTTCAGCAATCATGACCATACTGATCATGTGTGAAGCGACAAGGGCAAGGAAAACTCCCCTTTAACAGAAAGGAAAACCTCCAACAGAACCAAATTCAGTGTGAACGGTCATCTGCCCCGACCGATTGGGGGTTAGATAAGACAGAGAAGAGACACAAAAAAAGCACAGAAGCACACATTGATCCAGGAATCCTTTCTATGTTAGAGGGTAATGGCAGATGATCTGCCTCCCCTGTAAGGTGTCACAGCTAACAGAACACCAGACCAGGTGTACCTACTATGAAGAGAAAAAAGGACAGAACAAAAAGTTAAAAGTTGAAATAACATCAAACATTGCAAATTGGGGAACAGTAGGAGAAGTCAGCAGAGTGAGAAAAATAGACCCTGATGTCCTCCTGCAGCCTAAGCCTTTAAATAGACCCTGATGTCCTCCAGCAGCCTAAGCCTTTAGCAGTATAACTACAGAGATAACTCAGTATAACCTAAGCCACTCTAACTGTAAGCTTTGTCAAAAAGTAAAGTTTTAAGCCTAGTCTTCAAAGTAGACAGGGTGTCTGCCTCATGGACCAAAACTGGGAATTGGTTCCACAGGAGAGGAGCCTGATAGCTAAAGGATCTGCCTCCGACTATACTTTTAGAGACTCTAGAAACCACCAGTCTGAGAGCGAAGTGCTCTGTTAGGAACATACATGGTAATAAAATCTTTGATATAGGATGGAGCTTGAATATTAAGGACTATATACGCGAGAAGGAGAATTTTAAATTATATTCTTGATTTAACAGGAAGCCAATGAAGGGAAGCTAAAATAGGAGAAACATGATCCCTCTTGCTGACTTTCAACATAACTCTTGCTGCAGCATTTTTGATCAATTGAAGGCTTTGAACTGAATTTTGTGGACTTCCTGATAGTAAAGAACTACAATAGTCCAGCCTTAAAGTAACAAATGAATGGACTAGTTTTTCAGCATCACCCCTGGACAGAATATTTCTAATTTTGGCAATATTCTGGAGGTGAAAAAAGGAAACTCTGGAAACCTGTTTTATATGGGATTTAAATGACATGTCCTGGTCAAAGAAAACAACAAGGTTTTTTACTTTATTACCAGAGGCCAATGTAATGTCATCCAGATTCTGGACAGTACTCTGGTCCAAAGATGACTACTTCTGTCTTGCCAGAATTTTAAAGCAAGAAATCTAATGCCATCCAGGTTTTGATGTCATCAAGATATCCCTATAATCAAAGTAATTGATTTGATTCATCAGGATTGATTTATGGATAAATATAGCTGAGTGTTATCAGCATAACATTGGAAATTAAACCCATGCTGTCTGACAATTTTACCTACACTACCATTCAAAAGTTTGGGGTCACATTGAAATGTCCTTATTTTTGAAGGAAAAGCACTGTACTTTTCAATGAAGATAACTTTAAACTAGTCTTAACTTTAAATGAATACACTCTATACATTGCTAATGTGGTAAATGACTATTCTAGCTGCAAATGTCTGGTTTTTGGTGCAATATCTACATAGGTGTATAGAGGCCCATTTCCAGCAACTATCACTCCAGTGTTCTAATGGTACAATTTGTTTGCTCATTGGCTCAGAAGGCTAATTGATGATTAGAAAACCCTTGTGCAATCATGTTCACACATCTGAAAACAGCTTAGCTCGTTACAGAAGCTACAAAACTGACCTTCCTTTGAGCAGATTGAGTTTCTGGAGCATCACATTTGTGGGGTCAATTAAACGCTCAAAATGGCCAGAAAAAGAGAACTTTCATCTGAAACTTGACAGTCTATTCTTGTTCTTAGAAATGAAAAAGAAGTGGGAGGCCGCGTTGCACAACTGAGCAAGAAGATAAGTACATTAGAGTCTCTAGTTTGAGAAACAGACGCCTCACAGGTCCCCAACTGGCATCTTCATTAAATAGTACCCGCAAAACACCAGTGTCAACATCTACAGTGAAGAGGCGGTTGCGGGATTCTGGGCTTCACGGCAGAGTGGCAAAGAAAAAGCCATATCTGAGACTGGCCAATAAAAGAAAAATATTAAGATGGGCAAAAGAACACAGACATTGGACAGAGGAAGACTGGAAAAAAGTGTTGTGGACGGATGAATCTAAGTTTGAGGTGTTTGGATCACAAAGAAGAACGCTTGTGAGACGCAGAACAAATGAAAAGATGCTGTAAGAATGCCTGACGCCATCTGTTAAGCATGGTGGAGGTAATGTGATGGTCTGGGGTTGCTTTGGTGCTGGTAAGGTGGGAGATTTGTACAGGGTAAAAGGGATTCTGAATAAGGAAGGCTATCACTCCATTTTGCAACGCCATGCCATACCCAGTGGACAGCGCTTGATTGGAGCCAATTTCATCCTACAACAGGACAATGACCCTAAACACACCTCCAAATTGTGCAAGAACTATTTAGAGCAGAAGCAGGCAGCTGGTATTCTATCGGTAATGGAGTGGCCAGCGCAGTCACCAGATCTGAACCCCATTGAGCTGTTGTGGGAGCAGCTTGACCGTATGGTACGCAAGAAGTGCCCATCCAACCAATCCAACTTGTGGGAGCTGCTTCTGGAAGCATGGGGTGCAATTTCTCCAGATTACCTCAACAAATTAACAGCTAGAATGCCAAAGGTCTGCAATGCTGTAATTGCTGCAAATGCAGGATTCTTTGACGAAAGCAAAGTTTGATGTAAAAAAAATCTTATTTCAAATACAAATCATTATTTCTAACCTTATCAATGTCTTGACTCTATTTTCTATTCATTTCACAACGTATGGTGGTGAATAAGTGTGACTTTTCATGGAAAACACAAAATTGTTTGGGTGACCCCAAACTTTTGAACGGTAGTGTATATACAGGGGTGCACATAACTGGTACGCAGGTACGCATGCGCGTCACAAATCAGGAAAGCATAACGTCAATTGTATTACTACGCGCATTTGCGTACTACTTGACCGTCAGCTTATCAACACCTGTTTTGAACTACTGTCGAAGATGTCCAAAAAACAGCAAATATTAAGCAGCTTCTTTGGCGTTCAGCCACCTACAAAGAAACACCAAACTGGACCGGAGCCGAAGAAAAGACTTTTTTCAGAAATGTGGCTCCAAGACGTGCCATGGCTTGAAGCCGACGAGGAGCGCACTGAAATGTGGTGCAAGATTTGCTGCTCGCATCCAAATCTAGCAGACAAAACAGGTGCGTTCTATAAAGGCTCAAAGAATTTCAACCATCCTTTATTTGACAAACATGAAAAGAGCAAGGAGCACATGAATGTGGTGCAAGCCATTGCTAATAAACAAGCTAGCCGACAAGAAATGTCCAGTCGCCCACTTGCCAGATGGCGAGAAAAACTGAATGAAGAACAGCGGCAAGCTCTCCATAATATGTTTCTCCTCGCCTTCCATAAAGCTAAACACGCACGTCCCATGTGTTCCTATTCCGAGGATATTCCCTTACTGAAGCGGCTAGGGGTAAATCTCGGATGTGCACATTATTCACGTTAAGGCGGCATATGGATCATGCAGAGCATCGCTCACACCATCAGCGGGGATTTAAGAGCAATCTACTGAATTTTGGGGGCTGCTTTTTGATGGATCTGAGGACATCACAAAAACTGAGCAGGAAATCATTTATATTGTGTCTGTGTCCAGCGACGGAGAGTTTATCTCCGACTTTCTCGGACTGATGGAACTGGGTGCTGACCGAACTTCGCAGGCTATAACAGACGGACTTGTAAGACTTTTCCAGGACACGGGCTTGGATAACTGGACAACAAAGTTGGTCACGGTGTGCACAGACGGGGCTGCTGTCAACGTCGGTATGTACAATGGTAAATGGACTGAACTTATATAGTGCTTTTCCAGTCATGCTGACCCAAAGCGATGTACACTATAGCCACTTTCACCCAATCGCTCTCACTAATGCGCACACATTCATACACCGAGACGCAGCTCGGCAGGCAACTTGGGGTTAAGTGCCTTGCCGCACATTGACATGTGGCAAGGTGAAGCTGGAATCGAACCCACAATCTTCCGATTGCCAGACGACTACTCAACCCATCAAGCCAGTCGCCCCATACAATGTACAATGGCGTTGTGCCAAAGCTCAGGGAACTTGCTGAAGTTGGAGACTCCCTTGTGCACATTTTGTGCACCGCGCACACACTGGAGAATTGCGCAAAATCGGCCGATCGCACCGTTCCTTACTGTGAGACATTTAATCAGACTGTGGTCAAGCTGCTGCAGTTTTACTTACAAAAAGGGGGTGCAAAAAATGCTGCACTGAAGAAGCTGTGTGAAGAAAATGGGATCTCCTTTGTGAAACTGGGTAAGTTTCATAATATCAGATGGTCTGCATGGAGACATGAAACACTGTTAAAAATATCAAGACTACTGCCAGCTATTAAAATCCAACTGGCTACGAGTGATGACAGCGACTTGCAACAAATCTGCACAGAGCGTTTTCAGTGCTTTCTGTCAAACATGCTTCATATTGGAAACATTTTGAAGACCACATCAATCAACTTTCAGAAGGAAAAGCTGACCATTGGAGAATGTAAGGATGAACCCATGGTAGCCATTGGACAGTTCACACTACTGCTTGATGGTGAAGGCCACTACAGGGCACACACTGCTTCTAATGTGGATGCTGACAAAGACAAGACACACATACTTAGGGGGTTAATTGAAGAGTTTGAAATCAGATATGACTCCCTCAAGTCATGTGATCATTTCTTAGTATTTGATCCTTCAACATGGCCGGAGGAAATTAAAGACCTCCACAGTTTTGGAAACACAACAGCATTCTCAAGAAATATGAGGCCGCCTTGCAGCTTGATAAAGACACCACTGTGACAGAATGGATGCGCTTAAAGCAGGCAGGAAAAAGCCTGGGAGCCTCATCTGTGTATGACTTGGTCCAAATAGTAAAAACAAGTGACCCAGTTACTTACTCCAACATCAACAAGGTGGTTAAGCTGTCTCTTACACTGCCTTTAAGCAGTGCAGCTTGTGAGAGGGGATTCTCGCATCTCAGCATTATAAAAAACAAGTACAGATCTCGTCTGTCACATGCTCGTCTCTCAGCCCTGATGCACATTCATCTGTCAAGGCAGACCACAGAGACATTTGACCTAAAGCCAGCTGTAGACCTGTGGATGGAGACAGCTAATCAGAGGCTAAACCAAGGACAGGGAAGTACATCTGCAGCATCTTCATCATTTACCACGCAGGAGTTTGAAGCAGAGGACAGTGGGAGCAAAACTGAGGAGGACAGGGAGGAAGACTGAGCTTAATAAGCCCACGCTACATATGGGGTGAGTACCAAACACCATCTTCTGGTACTCACCTGAGTAACTCATCCAAAATGTTATGTGCACGCCTGCCTATATATATATATATATATATATATATATATATATATATATATATATATATATGTCTGCCGGTAGACAGCAGCTGCTGTCTACCGGCAGTCGAAGCGGCGGGCGGCTCGGCTGGTCGCCGAGGCAAAACCTTGGGCGTGGGAAGAGTTCGGAGGGGCCATGGATAAAGACTTCCGTACAGCTTCGAAGTGATTCTGGTCCACCATCCGGCGTCTCAGCTTCTGGATAACATCTGCTCTTCCCGGATACGTGACTACGGTTTGTTTCAAACATAAGGTTTGTTTCGTTTCGCTCCACTATCGTTCGATAGTGCTATGAGCATTATTACTGCATTAATATGGAGTATTAATGCCGATTTAATGGTGTTTTTGTATAACTTTAGGATTAACTGATTTTAGCGACCGATCGCTACAGCGACCCCTAGCTTCCCATAGGTATAATGGCATTAATAAAATCAAGCATTCTAAAGATTACTAATTTTTACTGAGCATTCTTTAAAATATTATTTTATAAAATAATATTTGTTTAAAGTACTTCTTGATTCTGAGATCGACCAACTCGGAAATACATGCATTAGTGACCATATTTTCAAAACATGTGGCATTAAGATCGTGATTGCGCCGTTAAAGTATTTTTAAGGACTAGAAATTGTCCCTGGGCCACCGCTAGGCTGAAAATCCACAACTTGGGTCACGTGGTACGATGACGTAGTTTGTTGATGTAACTCAGGCTACGCTACAGAGAGTACAATGGAGTACACAACGACAAGTTCAAATGCGGATTCACAAAGTGATGATTTTAACACGAAAGACAGCGCAAGCGTCTGTTACGATTCGGGTAAGTCTGAGAAAAACATTTTAGGAGAATAAACTAAATGGGTTGCTGGTGTATAATTGGAATCGGGGCTTATAATCGCGATTCTGGCTGACAGTTCGGATGTAAACACGGAAACAACTCGTCGAAGCCCGATTGCCTGGCATCGTTTATGATGGCTGAAATTCGCCAAAACGGCACATAAAAGAAAAAGATGTACATTCAGCACAAACCACAGTGTCTCAGCATTATGTATTCCCAGAATTTTACTTAATAATCTGGACGTGAGCGCTCTGAGAGTGGATGCGCATTTATCTGTCGCGCCGTGACGCTCATATTCTGGGGGGGGGGGGGGGGGGGTTCTCAGGCCGCTCAGGGATTGTCGCGGCTGGAGTGGGAGAAACATTCCGCTCAGGACTCGTGAGGCAACGCTGCGTCTGTTTAGAGGCTACCGGCTACTTGGCGATTCCATTCAGCGAGGATTTTCTCACCTCCGGGACTTTTTGGGTTTTGGAAATGTGTGTAAGGAGACATTTTCCTTGTTGGTATTTGACCAACCATACGCAACACACTTTTTAGCCATGTTTAATACGTCTATTTGTGTTTGAGAAAGCGAGTTTACAACCAAGAAGTAACTTGTTGCAATGTCAACAGATCAACGCTTGTCAACGAATGATGTCATCGGTGAGACCCGGCGCAACATTTTTTATGAGCCTTGCGCTAAAAAGCCTTAAAAATCCACTTTGTCATCGAATTTTTAGGGTTAGGGTTAGGGTTAATATATAGCAACTTGTATGATCTCAGAATCAAGAAGTACTTTAACACAGAATTAGCATTGTGAATAGGTTGAAACACACCAAATGTTCTGAATTAGTTAAGCTAACCTCATTCCACTTTCTTTAAGATAAAGCCTTGGTTCTTTAAGTTAAATTTGCAGTGAACCAGAATTGACTGAATTATTCTGATGATGATGGTCAACCACTTTATGTTGTCTTCTTGTTACTTTTGTGTGTACATAGTTCCTTAGCTTCTTTTTTGTCTTCATTTTGCTTAGTAGTTTTAGTTAAGTTTCACTAGCCTAGTAGAGAAGATTTGTTGATTGAAATATAGTGTTCATTCAGATAAACAGCATTCTGTAGTGATGTTCTGTGGAACATTCTTTTATTTCTGTTAATAAATTCTTGAACTTGAAGAGAAGTTATCACTCCTTTATTCTATATGTGTGCAGAGTTTGCTGTTAACAAAACGCCAGTCCTCGAATCATTCCTTTCAGCTATTGTCCTAACATCAGCTCTCGGGCTGATATTCAACAGACAATACCTAACAGACAGAGAGTTATTTATTAAACATTACATAACTTTAAACAGTGTGTAATAGCACAACAAATTAGACTTCTGGATAAAGGGGTATTTTGTTGCTGAAGACATGTCAGTCTGACCTGAAAACTCTAACAAGACCCATGTGGCAGGTATTGGTAATCCTGATCATTTGGCCCCATAAGATTGTTTGGAAGCAAGGATAGAAGTACAGGGAGATGACATAAAGCTGAGACAGAGGGTGTTAGCAAAGTGTTTAGTAGTGGTCAGACAGCTTTACAAGACAATCATCCTAATCTGAGACACTGATCATTAAATCCTTTACCGTCTGGACCTGTGTATGTGTGTGGGCTATTAAGGTAATTAAGTAGATATGCGTGTGTATTTGGTGTATAATGCATGCTAATCTCTGTGCCTACATACTGTACTTATACATTTAGTAAAATAAAACTATCAAAACAACTTTTCCTTGCAGATAAATTTTGCATTGAGGAAGAGCCAAATTCAATAATTTTTATTCTTATAAATTCACATTTTCATTTAGGTCTGAATTTTGACCGGGCCATTCTAACAAGTATATTTTCTTTGATCTAAAGTGTTCCATTGTAACTCTAGCTGTGTGTTTGGGGATGTTATCCTCCTGGAATCTGTCTCAATTTGTTTGTCTGCTGAAGAAGAGCAATCCCACAGCATGACACTGCAACCACAGGTCATCCCTGTGTTATGCTGTTTGTTCATTAATATTCCCCAACAATCCACTGGGGCCTTCACAGAACAGATGGATTTTATATTAAGATTACATTGTACGCATTTGGATTATATTTACTAATTAGGTGACTTCTGGAGGAAATTGTTTTCACTTAATTTTATTTTGGAATATTTGTAAATGAGTTTTAAAGTTATATAGTTTCAATTCACTTCCCACTTCACAATTATATTCCAATTTGTATAGAGCTATCAAATCAAATCCCAATAAAATACATTTAAGTTTGCATTTTTCAAATGTAACAAAATGTGAATCAGTTCTAGGGATATGCATACTTTTGCTAGGTGCTGTAATGGCAGCAAGGGCATGTGGGAATAAAGCTCTTCCGATGTACGGGTGACCCTAATAATTAATTTAGCACACTTATACATTTCTAATCAGAGTAACGACATCTGTCTGGGAATACATGGATGTTTAATCCTGTATGTCAGTGTCTCCATTTCATCTGACCTACATGCCCTTGGAATGGAGGAGTAGGGGAGTAGATGGGGGAGGCACGAGGCTAACATAATAACAAGAAGTGAGTAAAGACACTAGTGCTGCAGAAAATGTATACTGCCAAAAGTTAACAAATTTGATGATATCCGTGTATTAGCTGCTGATCTACAAAGGGCTGGATAATAACAGTTTGTCAGGCTGTGAGTAAGGGCCCAAATGGGGGGGGGGGGGGGTCCGATGAACTATTCAGAGAACGATAAAGTGCTCTAGATAGTTATTATATACTTTTATTATGTTCATAACAACATTATATTTATAATGTTAACTTGCTTATTGCCAACTGCAGATAATGAAATCTGCCTCATTTACATCAATTTACATCAATGCAGGCTTGTTAAGAAAAAATTTTTTTACGTTATTAATATACCATATTTTCCGGACTATAAGTGGCACTGTTTTACATAGTTTGGCCGATCCTGCGACTTATATATCAAATTTAAATGGTGATTCATCTTGACCAGCATGAACCAAGGTGTAAACATTACAGTCTATAGCCACAACAGGGCTCGCTAGGCTTGTGAAAACCATCCTGCTTCTGTACCAGTTAAGATAGGGTGATCAGACGTCCCTGATTTCAGTGTATAATGATGGAGAAAAAACGTTTAGCGCAACGAAAGGTTATTTACCCTGTCCTGCCACTGTCCCGACGTAGCAGAAGAGCTGAGCTGAACACGCCTTCACCGCCCCGTTGGCGTTGCAGATCATGACAAAGACAGCTGCTTAAAGGATCCAGACCGAGACAGAGCCTTGTTATTAGGCTGTCCATGGACCTAATAAAAGCTAGCGCTAGCTTACAGGTCTGTTGTCCAGGCAGTTTACAGCTTCGCTGATGCACGTGACCTTTATGTTACTCTTAAACATCTGTGTCGGACTATTAGCTCAGCATATAGCACCGTTACACTCACAGTCTATTTTAGACGTAATTTTGACAATTAATGTCATGAATATCATTTCTGTAAGAAATGATATTTATGACCTGTGCAATGCACTATTTACTTGATCATCTACCTTATGCCAAATTGCCCGCAAACGATTCTTCGCAACTAAAATATGTTCTTTGTTAAACTGTTATCTTTGAAGTTTTTAAAGAAATTACCAACATGTGAAGCTTAGTCGGCCCACCATGACTCACCAGGCAAAGTAGTCACAGGCCTGGGTGACTTCTATAGGGGATATCTGGCTTTGTGAATCAAAGAAATGATGTAGTGAGGATGCATAGCTTGAGTCGCCAGGCAGTTGCAGAATTTATAAACATAAACAAGATATTGGAATCGCTTCTGGTGAGAAGATTCATCCATCCATCCATTTTCTAACACATTTATCCCTTGTGGGGTCACGAGGGGTGCTGGTGCCTATCTCTTGCTGTCAATGGGTCAATGGGTACACCGTGGACAGGTCACCAATCTATCGCAGGGCAACAATCTATCGCAGGGCAACACAGAGACAAACAGGACAAACAACCATTCTCGCACACACTCACACCTAAGGAGAATTTAGACAGGCCAGTTAACTTAACAGTCATGTTTTTTGGACTGTGGGAGGAAGCCGGAGTACCTGGAGAGAACCCACGCATGCAAAGGGAGAACATGCAAACTCCATGCAGAAAGACCCAGGGACCCAAGGAAGATTATGAAGATTAAATATATGATTTAAATCTGAAGCATTTGCTTCACTATTATTTTGATGAAAAGAAGAGTAAAAGGGGATTTACAACACAGATTTTATGGTCAGTGCCAACATCAATACTGCATGTCACCCTCTGTCATCCTGAACATTCGTAAACAGCTAGCAATGTAGGATGTTGCGGTCTCCCATTAGAGTTTTATGAATGACCAGTGGGAGCGCAAAGCCATCTATTCTTCACAGGTTTGTTTTCTGAAAAAGGCTTCAGTTGTGAAATAAACCAAGGGTGAAGCAGTAGGGATGTAGATCAGCTCCTCAAAGCCCAAGGCCATGGTTCTTGATCAGAAAAACATGGCTTGCCCACTCCAGGTTGGGGTGGAGTTTCTCCCTCAAGTGGAGGAGTTTAAGTATTTTGGGGTTTTGTTCACGAGTGGGGGAAGAATAGAGCGGGAGATCGATAGACGGATATGTGTGGCTGCCGCAGTACTGTGTACACTGCATTAATCCGTTGTTGTGAAGAGACCTGAGCTACAAGGCAAAGTTCTTGATTTACCAATCGGTTTACATTCCTTCCCTCACCTAAAGTCACGAAATCTGGGTCATGACTGAAATAGCGAGGCCTTGGATACGAGCACCTGAATTAAGCTTCTTCAGCAGGGTGGCTATGCAAACCCTTAGAGACAGGGTGAGGAGCGCAAAGGAGTTTTCTGTTCTGCCTCTCTTCGAGGACGGTCGCGTTTTCTCCTCTCTCCAGCTCCTTGTTCACCCGCCCTCCCCCTCTCCTGCTTCTGCTTCGTTTTTGTCTTTTTGTGCCCTTTCTTCATAGCAACCGAAGCTCAGGAAATTATGGATCTCGTCAGCTGGTCTCTCAATGCTATTGATCAAATTTTTGCAACTGGAAAGCAGAGAACGGGGAAGTGTGCGTGTCCCGATGGTACTTTTTTCGCGGGATACATCTTGGATCCATGGGGGAAATGGTCCATGGTGTGCCTCTCCATATTGTCATTCGAGGATGTGGAAGATATATACATGTTTGGATTCATGATACTTGGTTTTCTTCTTTTTGGATTCGGAGGATATCTGATATATCAGCAACTTCAGAGACTGCTGGCGGCAAATATGGCCTTGATCAGGCTGCCAGCATCTTACGACGTGATCACTAAGGTGGTGAATGAACAGAACAGTAGGCTGACTGAGCTGAGCAGTAGAGTGGCTGCGGTGGCTGAACTCAAAGGCGAGATGGGATAAAATCTGGACGTGAAACGCGGAAAAGCCCAACTAATTTGGAATATTGGATCCGTGGAGCCAGCGAAGATGACTAGACTTTTAAAGCTGACGGAAAAAGTTGGTTCAGCTTGTTCTCATAACAAATTTTTAATTAGGCTCTACCACTATCTAAAAACTCCCCTGGATGCTATGGTGAAATGGCCCAGAACCCCCTCCCCCCCCCCCCCCCCCCCCCCGCAAACATCTGTCGATGCATTAAGCTGGGGCGTGAGTGATAAAGACTTTCCAACGTATCAAGGACACTTGCCTGTTGGACGGCATTCATGGAATACAAAATTCCACACAACAAGCACACACTACTGACTCACATTTATCTCATGAACTTACACGCGACTAGTCTCCAATGTTAACCTTCTGCTTATATGTTTCTTGTTATATTTGTGCTTCTCGTGCGGAGGTTTTTGATATCTCAAACTGTATCCTAGTAAGAGGATAGGGTGTGATATATGTGTTTTTTCCCTCTCCTTTCCTATTGTGGCTACTATCTTTCCACAGAGTCAAGGGCAGCGCCCTATGGGCACCGTGTAAGGTGGTGTCCTTGGCAGCATGGCCTCATGAAATCGTCTTCCCCTGAAATGTTTGTGATGTATGTTATGTTAAGGCGGTTGTACTGAAACAGTAATTTCCCTCTGGGATTATTAAAGTATATCTGATTAGATAGAGTAGAGCAGCTGCTCCTCAACATCAAGAAAATTTAGCTGAGATGGCTTGAGCATTTGTTTTCAATGCCTCTTGGTAACCTCCCTCGGGAGATGTTCCAGGCATGTCCCACCGGAAGGAGAGCGAGGTGGCAGCCCAGAACATGCTGGAGAGACTACCTCTCCCAGCTGGCCTGGGAATGTCTCAGGCTTCCCCCAGAAGAGCTGGAGGAGGAGTCTGGGGAGAAGGAAGTCTGGGCGTCTTTCCTGAGTTTGCTACTCCCACGACCCAGTGATTAGCAGAAGATGACAAGTACGGTTACGAGTTAAAGTTCGAATAGCGGCTGTTGTCCATAAACGTCTTTGTAGCCACTTTGGTGGCATGATTAGGGTTGTTGCTCCTTTGTTTATGAAGTTGTTTCTAGATGAAAGTGCAGACTGGTAGGTACCAGAATGAGGTGAAATATTTAATGAAACAAAAACTTACAGAGCAGGCAAAGGAGCATGAGACATTCAACAAGGGCAAACCAAGGACTTGGGCAGGCGAAGCATGAACAGGGACATAAATTCCAGCAAAGAAACGATGGACCAATAGGGGCTTGTTGGCGAGTGGCATGAGGGATGATGAGCAGACACAGATCAGCTGAAAGAGCTCAGGGAAAGAGGATGAGGAAGCCTAATAACATAAATGGAACTTATAGACAATACTGGAAAACCCCAATATACAAGGAACACCGGAATAAACTGGACGACCAAATAAAGAAAACTCCAAAGTCCTCAACTTCATCACACATTTGTGTCCAAATTTCCACTTCTAGCAAGTCGTCCTGTGATGATCTTTCAAAATTTCCACATGTTGTTCTTTCCTCATTGTTTCATTCATTTTATGAAGTGCACCAGTCCCTCCTGCATGAAAACACTCACACATGATGCTGCCACACCCATATATCACATTGGGATGGTGCTCTGAAGCCTGCAAGCTTCCTTTTTTCTTCTTTCACATGTAACTATGGTCACTATGACAGATTTCAGTTTTACTTTCATCAGACCAAAGGACATGTCTCCAAGAATTTAATAGAGAAAAACACCCAACACCAAATTTGAGATTTGACCTCTTATAAAATGAAAGACATCATGATATAAACATTTTATGACTTTTAAAAAGTCATACAAATTTAACATTTGAAGTGTTATGACTATGCAAAAAAAAATCCATCACTTCTATTCTTTCCAGGTGGAATTTGCATCTTTTAGTTTATATACTTGCTGATTTTGATAAAATTTGCTGTTAAATATTGTGAATTTGATGCTCAACCACAAACACAGACACGAGAGACAACCTGTATAAGAAACATAAAATAAAGGAGATCTGTTTTCTTAGGTTGAGAACAATATTAAAAGAACCTGATCAGACTTCTTATGAACCCAAGCTGTTCACCACAAAATACTCCTACAATTAATAATAAAAGCTAAGTGGAATTTTTAAAAGTAAGATAATATTTTTAGACGCAGTATCTCACAAAAGTGAGTACAACTCTCACATTTTTGTAAATACTTTATTATATCTTTTCTTGGGACAACACTAAATATTACACTCTGATAAAATATAAAGTAGTCAATGTGTGGGTTACATAACAAAATTTTCTGCTCCCCTTAAAATAACTAAACAAACAGCAATTAATAATGCAGCGGCTCGTCTTTTAACGGGGACCAGAAAACATCAACACATTACACCAATGCTTGTGTTTCTGCACTGGCTCCCTGTTCGTTTTAGAATTGAGTTTGTGTTTAGAGGCTTGAATGGGATGGCTCCTCAATATGTCATCGATCTCCTCCAGATTTATTCTCCGGCACGTGCTCTGAGGTCTGAGGGCTATCTTCAGCTAATAGTGCCTAAGATGAGGCTTAAAACCAGAGGGGACAGAGCCTTTTCTGTAGTTGGCCCCAGACTTTGGAATACTTTGCCCCTCCATATACGAACAGCCTCCACAGTGGAGTGTTTTAAGTCTCGTCTTAAGACCCACTTTTATTCTTTGGCCTTTAACACCACGTAGTTGTGTGGTCCTCTGTGTCCTTTTTAGTTTATTTATTTTTGTTATGTACAGTACATTGGAAACTTTTTCTGTTGTTAAATGTGCTATATAAATAAAGTGGATTGGATTGGATAATAACTAAACCGCTGGTAACAGAAGTAAGTACACCTGTAAGTGAAAATGTCCAAATGGTGCCCAATTTGCCATTTTCCCTCCCAGTGTAATGTGACTCAGTTTTACATCAGGATTGAAAAGGGATCAGCCGTGTTAAATTTCGTGTTATTGCTCTCACAGTCTTCCAGACTGGTCATTGGAAGTTTAACATGGGACCTTATGGCAAAAAATTCTGCAAATCTAAAAAAAAAAATGTTTTTCTACATAAAGATGGCTTACGCTATGAGAAGATTGCCAACCCTATCAAACTGAGCTGCAGCCTGGTGGCCAAGACCATACAGACATTTAACAGGGCAGGGGACACTTAGAACAGGCCTCGACCAAAGAAGTTGAGTGCATGTGCTTAGTGTCATGTCCAGAGGTTTCCTTTTGAAAATAAGACTAAGAAAAAGAGTGCTGCCAGAATTGCTGCAGAGGTTGAACCGGCTGTGTCAGCTTGTCATTGCTCAGACCAAATGCAGCACACTGCATCAAATTGGTCAACATGGTTGTCGAGTGAAGCCTCCTCAAGAAAGCCTGCAGACAGTTTGCTAAAGACAAGCAGACTACATAGACAGATAACTGGAGCCATGTTCTGTGGTCCTTGATGCGGAGGGGGTTGACCCGCAACGATGACGGGGCAGCGGGAGGCACTCTCAGCTTCTCTACTACGTCTTGACAGCAACAGGAACAGGTAAATAGTTCTTGCTGCGTGCAAGCCTCCTTCATAACAAACTAAAATCAGGGACATTTTGGGGACAGCTTTTGCAAGAGACAGGTTGTCCAAAATGGAGACTGTCCCCAGAAATTGGGGACATCTGGTCAGAAGGCTACACACAAGTAAAAGGTTGTCACCAGATGATTACTAATTATTTCATGAAGTCAGATTTCCTGCTAAGATCTGTCAACTGATGCAGCCTCAGATGTCAATTTCTGATAGTCAGTAGGAGAGCAGTCTCCTAGAGCCCACCCTTAAAAGAGCCCCGGGGACTACTTATGTACACTTATTCACAGTATCTGTGTAAAGAACCTTTTGGCATCAATTGTACCCTACGCTTCAGTGGAACCATTCGCTAACACAGAAATACCAAAACATATTGGCACACACAGGCAGACTAAGAGCAATGAGCATATGATGAGTGGGAAAATTTGAGATTGTAATTTGAGTAAGGCAGAAAACCAGGTCTGCATTCTAACATGATCTAAAGTCTTCTCCAGGCATGTACTGGTTTGTACCTCAATCAGTACCAAGGTTTTAAACCCATATAATTTTACACCATACCTTGAGTAAAGTCCTTTGGATGGCAGATAACGTATTACCATAATGCAAAATTTCTTCAGCTGATTGGCGTAAAAAGTACAGCAGCACTTCAACTTCTCCACCTGCTATTGTGCACTGCCAGTAAGCTAGCTAACATTAGTCTGACTAGCAAAGAGCAGACAAATTGAGAGGCAACCTACTACAGTCGGAGCTTGGAATGGTTCCAGCATGGATTTTTTTACAATCCATGCTGTAAGTTCATACTGGATGTTTTGGACATTACAATATGCAGAGACCGAAAGAAAGGTAAGGAAACCTAAAACTAATGTCAGTACATTTAATATGACTTCATTAACTTTCTGTTGGGACCAACTTCCAGTTGGGACTAAATTCCAGTTGGGATTGACTTCTGGTTGGAACTGACTTCCAGCGGTTTGGACTGACTTCCGGCAATTTTGAGAGTGATTTTATTATTTTATATTATTTTTATCTTTTCATTAAAGTCGGGAATAACACGAATCACAGTCAGGTAATCAGACAAATAAACATATGGGGAGCAAATTGATTTTGTTAGACTTCCAGTGTGTTCTTCCAGGTTTGATTGTAAAAATGGACCTGCAGTAGGGTGTGACTGCAGTAAGGTACTCTTGGACAAATTTGGACATTTAGTGACATTTGCTATAATTTAAAAAATGCAGGATCTACTCAAGCAGATAGTTCTTACAGTTACTAAGCTAATATCAGCTTGTTATATCATGCAACTGTCTAACGAGGGGAAATAATATTCTACAAATATCATGTTTGCCTGAAAACACCCACATTTATAGAAAGTTTTTCTACTTTTCTTGTCTATTGTGCACATACAAATAAGTTCTAAAAAACTTTGGACTTTTTAATAAAACATCTGGGCAAATATTTGTGTACAGCAGCACACAAACACCTGCACTTCCAATACAATCTTTTGCATGCATATTTTACATGTATGGACTGCATACTGTATTTTTACATTCTACATAAAGAATGTAGTGCTCTTTCTTTAAAGTCTGACAGACCAAACCAAGTGAGACTTTGGGCCTGAGTTTGAACTGCTGAACTTTGAATTTTCTGGAGGAAAAACAGTCAACCACACGAGAAACAGTCAGAGTAGGGCTGAGAACAGCAGCTGTTGAGGTTGTTTCGAAAGAAAAATCTGGGAACACTTCAGATATTATGACTTTTCAGGCTAGCAAGAGCTAAATAAAAATAACATATTAGAAACTTGCCTTGCAAAACTAAAATACTTGTAAAATAAAACTCATATGTGCAGTCAAACTTGCCATTACTAGTTTCTGCTGGATGGAAACTGGTACACTGACTTGTAAAAGTATTCCACCCCTCACAGATATTTTGTATCAGATAATAAAAAAATATTTATCACACCAGGATGAGCCCAGTTAATACAGAAAGGATTGTCAATACAGAAAAGGGATAAACCATGAAAGAATGGTTTGTTTAGAAAAACAAGCTTTCCACACCAACCTGGTCCTATTTGTAAAAGTAATTATTCACTAAAGCTAATGATTTGAATTTGGCTTGAACAGGTCTTTGTGGTGATGAGTGTTTTACATCAATAACAAGGAATTTTGGACTGCGCTCTAAAATTAGTCAGGCACATTGGTGGGTTTACAGACTTACTTGTCAGCTTTGAATAAATCCCTGCTGCATAACCCATGTGCACTGATGCTTAAGGTCACAAACAGATGGCTAGACATTTTTCAGGATTTTTTGCTAAAGAGCAGAATTCATGGTTTCATCAATTACACCAAGACCTCCAGGTCCTGAAGCAGCAAAGCAGCCAAAGGCCATCAACTCCATGAGTGACTCTTGGTGTGTTCTTGTTCTGAAATACTGTTAGTTTTACAACAAAGATAACTCACACATTCCAAATACTTCAGTTTTTGCTTTGCTGGTCCACAAAATAGTTCCCTAGAATTCTAGGGGACCATCAAGATCTTATGTGGCAAACAGGACTTTTTGTTCTTTTTGATCAGAAGTTGTTTCTGCCATTAAACTCTCCCTTGAAGACCATTTTGTTTGTACTCTCACCAAGAAGGCAGCGCAGAAGCCTGCAGCCACCGGAGGCCTCTGGCTCTTTATGTTTGTCCTTGTGTTTTTCTTAGTTTTATCACCACTCCAAGCTCTAATCTGGTATGGGAGAGCTACTTGAACTGGGGTTAAACCCTGAAGTTTATGGATTGTAACGATCACTGAAAATGGACGTTATTCCACCAGAACTGCAGCGGACAATAGTCACTCTGATTCCCCCGATCTATGAGGCCTAGACGTGGGCGGACGGGTAGATGGAGACGTGGGAGATGTGGTGGCCTTCACAACCAGGCTAAAGGTTAATCCTCACAGAACAGTTTTGCCTATTTTCCTCCTGGCCAAAGTCAGCTTTATTGGCAACAAACTGGATGTGATCTGGGTGAGGATTGCCTCGCGTAAGATGGACAGCTGTGTAGTGACCATGAATTGATGAGAACATGCCCGACACATCAGATGAGGTAGCAGGCTGCTCTCTGTTTAGAGCTCATCGGTCGGATGTCACAGAGAGGAGCAAAGGTGGAGGCCTGTCAATATACATTCAATACTCTTGGTGCACAGCTGCAAAAGCGATCAGAACATTCTGCTCCCCTGATCTGGATTATCTGGCAGTTAAGTGCAGATCATTTATATTAATAAGAAAGCTCAACTTTGTTATTATATTTGGAGCACACATTCACCCTAAAGCTAACGCTATATTAGCCCTGGAGGAGCTCTATTGTTTCATCAGCAGCCAAATGAACAGTATTCCAGAGGCAGCTGTGACCATAGCTGCAGACATTAATCAGCTTGAATTAAAAGCTGTGATCCCCAAATTCCATAAATTCATAACATTTCTGACCAGAGACAATAGTATGTTAGACCAGGTCTCCTGCAATATCCCAGGAGGATATAAGGCTGCGGCAGCTCCTTAAGTTGGATTGTCAGATCATGTCTCTGTGGACCAGATCCCTGCCTACAAAGGACTAATATGCAGAACCAGACCTGTCATCAAAGCCATTCAGGTTTTCACTGAAAAGGCCTGCTCAGCTTTACAGGACTGTTTTGAACACATAGACTGGGGGTCGTTTAAAGAGGGCGCTGATCTAAAGGATTGCACGTCATCTGTGCTGTCCTATATTCACTTCTGCACTGATGCTGTCCTACCCACAAAGGCAATTAGAATGTTTTCTAACCAGGAACCATGGATAGGCAGCACAGTGTGGTCACTGCTGAAGACCTGGGATGCAGCATTCAGATCAGGAGACAGACTGGCCTACAGCAGAGCTGGAAGTAAATAGAAAAAGAGCATCCAGATGGCAAAGCACCACATAGAGAAGAGCAATAACCCACACAAAATGTGTAGAGGCATCAGGTCCATGACAGATTATAAGCACAGCAACCAGCAGGTCATTAACGACCCAGCTCTCTCCGACACCTCAAACAGTCTCTTTGCATGCTTCAACTCTCAAAGCAGCAGAAGGTCTGATTGTCTTTCTCAGTCAGAGGTGTAGCATCAGTCCCTTGTCCTGCTGCTGCACCAAGTGACCTCCTCCTTAAAGAAGATCAACATCAAAAAGGCTAGAGGTCCAGACATGGTGTCAGGTCAGATGCTAAAATCATGTGCTGACCAACTACCAGGGGTTTTCTTGACATCTACAACCTCACCCTTCAGCTCTCCATGCTCCCTGTCTGCCTGAAATCCTCCAACATTGTGCCTGTTCCCAAAAAACAACCGTGAAATGCCTAAATCACTAACATCATGTTGCTTTGACCCCTGTCAGGAAATGGTTCTAAAGGATCCTCCTAAAATACATCAAGGACACCATCCTTGCTGGTCTGGATAGCTCTACAGAGGATGCTGTCTTGCTGACACTCCACATGGCTCTGACCCATCTGCAGAATCCCAACACCAATGTCAATATCCTATTCATGGACTTCAATTCAGTCTACAACACCGTGCTCCCAGACATGCTGGTCCTGAAGCTCCATAACCTGAGATTATCCACACCGCTCTGCTTCTGGATCAGTGACTTCCTCGCCAACAGGCCCCATATGCTGAAGATTAGGAAATGCACATCTGCCCAACTGATCCTAAACACTGGCACGCCGCAGGGCTGTGTCCTCAGCCCTGCTTTCTTCACCCTCTTCACCCATGACTGCTTTGCTATACACCCCACAAACATGGTTATGAAGTTTGCGGACAACACCACTGTAGAGAGGAGGTTCACAATCTTACACAGTGGTGCTCTAGGAACAACCTCATCCTGAACACCAGCAAGACCAAGGAGGTCATAGTGGACCACAGGAGGTCCAGGAAGACTGAATGCACTCCTCTCTGCATGCATGGAGGAGGTGGTAGAGCGTATGGACAGCATAAAGTTCTTGGAGAGTCACATCTCCTCTGACCTGCCCTGGACTGTGAACACCTCCCACCTGGTTAAGAAAGCCCAAAAATGACTCTTCTTTCTCAGGAAAATGAAACGGACTGGACTTTCCACCAAGCTGTGTTAAAACCTTTTACAGTGCTACAATAGAAAATATTTTGTATCTTAGTTTAACAGTGTTGAGTAGGAGCTGTACAGTGCAGGACAGGAAGGATTTAGCATAGGTGGTGAGGACAGCACAGGGGAATGTGGGATGCTATCTACAAGATCTAGACAAGATTTAGTCCAGAAAAGGGACAGACTTCTTGTCACAGATTCCACCCACCTGGGTAATGCGCATTTTGTCCCACTTCCACCAGGGAAATGTTTGAGAGACATTATATCAAAAACTATCAGACTTAAAAAGTTCTTTTCCAAAGCTGTAACGGCTATCACCCCCTGCTGAAACTCAACAAACCATCAGCCCAGTTCATAATATGTTACATGCTACAAACACGCTACTGGTTCCACAGGTTTGTGATCTAATGAAAATCATTTATACTGTCTCTCACTTGCAAATGTGTATTTACACACGTCAGTCTCTGTTCAGATATCCATGCAAATTGTATAATTCTGCAACAAAATTTATTGCACAGTATTGTAGACAGCTGTCTGACTTTTTTGACTGAAATGAGTCCAGTAGCTGCTCAAGGCTATAACACATGCTTCAGCCCCTATATGAGGGTTGTTGGCCTGTGCAATCAACTGTTTTTTGTTTGTTTGTTTTTAAACAGTAAGATTATATCTTGTGTCTGCATGTTATGTGTAATTGTGTGCATTCCGAGCTAATGTCTGCCTCATCAAAAAGTTCAAAAGTCTTAGAGATTGCTTTGCAACCATAAAATATGGCAGTGATTTCATTTCTGATCTGCTCGTTTCTTTAGATCAGGATATTAATCGTGGCAGAAGGACTGACAGTAACCAAGGTGTAGTGGAATAAAAATAAAAAAATGGTTACTGTCAGGATTCAGTAGGCTGTGCTGTCTGCGCTGCCAGCTCTCTTCTCTTTTCCTATCACAGGTGATCATAGTTGACAGGTGGGCGTGGTGCGCACCTGCTGCTCATTTCGGCAGCTCCGGCTTGGAGCTTAAAAGCAGGGCGCAGTCAGCTGAAGGACGCTGGAGTGTTAAACCATTGTGGTACACTTTGTGGCCACTGTCACTCGACAGTCTCTCGTTCTTGCGTGATTCATGTTTCCTGTTCACAGTACTAACTCATGTCTCCTGTCTCCTCGTAGTTCGCTCTGTGCTCTGGATGAATCACCGGCCGCTCCTCCGAGAGCTGAAGTCTCAAGCCAAGTTCCTGAATCCTCGCCACTCAGATTTTGCTCTGGCATTCCCCTCGAGCTCCCTTGGTCTTACCAAGCTGGACAAGAGTTCCCCCTTCCTGGATTCACCCTGGTTCCTTCGGCTGCTTACTGTTCCCTGCTTCCTGCTGTGGTGCTGCTCGGGCTCCCCGCCTTTGTTCCTCTTGCTGGCTTACCTGTCACTCGGTCACCTAGTTCTACCAAGAGAAGGAGCTTTACTGAGTCCGTTCTTCCACTCCCCTCCCCCCGGATAGGTTACTCCTACCTGGCGGTAAGCATCACGCCACAGTTCTAGATTCCCGCACTTGCCCACGTTTAATCTGTTCCTTTCTTCCCACAGTGTTCCGATCCCGACGTCTCGATCATTCGGCTGCTCATTTTATGAGCATAACATCTCCGTGTACCCCTGAGTTTTCAATAAACACCACTGCTTTTTGTCTCCTGACTGTGTTCTGCATGTGGGCCAAACACCTAAAAACCACGACAGTTACTCAGTTTATTAATTAATTATTCATAGTTATAATTTAAAACTGTGTTTGGAATTTAATCAGGTTATGGATGATAATATATATTTGATGAGCTGAAACATTTAGGTCTGACAAAGAAATCCAACCAGAATAATTGCATACTCCTAAGGTACACATCTGCAACAGCCAGGAGTGATGAGAAATAAGTCCAGTCCAGTAAACAAACTGTACTCTTCCATCTTCATCACGCACCATTGGCTTCTCACTTAATTGAAATAAATAAACAAATAAATGTTCTGTAGAACTGAAACTTATGTGCAGCCAGTTCTGACATGACTAAGCTACAACACAGAGATCCAGAAGTTTCTGGCACAACTTCATCAACTCCCAAGGTGCATGGAGAGGGTCAAAGATCTGGTGAAGTAAAGACTCCAGCAATGGTGGAAGTACCAGGAAACAATAAAAAAAGATGATTAAGTCCTAGGGGATTTACTCAGTTTATTAAAATTGTTCTCCTTGGATTATTAAGATGGATCAGGATACCAGCAAACAACTTTATTTGCTGACCAACACATTTCGACTTGTGACGTTCGTCATGATCATCATGGTCATGACCCTGATGAAGGCCACAAGTCTCAATGCTTTGGTCCGCAAAAAGTTTTTTTACCTGGTACTTCAAGTACCTGGAGTCTTCACTTCACCTAAACTATGATCCAGCAAGTAAACTACAGCTGTTTCAGCAACTGAAAAAAGGTTGGATTTGGTGACACTGGCTATTTTGAAGATACAGAGTTTTTAGTTATGATTACTTTGTAATGCTATAATGTTATTTAGTCTGTAGCTTACCTTACATTTCCTGTCCATCTGTTCAAGCCAATCCTTTAGTGCCAAAATAATCAAGAAACACAGAGCACCACTAATAAAATAAAAATAAAATATTTTTTTTAATTGCTAATTGAATTTAACATTTATTTTTCCGGTATCGTTCCCTGTTCACATACTCATCCTTTAGCTGAGATGGTCTCGTTCATCCTCTTTTAGAACCCTCTGACTTCTGATTATCCAAATTTCTTCCTGGTTTCTTTCTCTCTCGTGTTAGCTTGACTACTCTCAATGACCTCACAAGTAGAAATCTGTTGGGATAATCTCTCTCTCTCTCTCTCTCTCTCTCTCTCTCTGCCTTTCCTACCTTTTCATTTCTCCTGCCTAATCCTTCTCTTTGCTAAGATTGGCAATGAAAGAGGGATGAGAAAAAGAAAGATGTTTGGCACTCTTAAGTGAAAAACAGTCACTCAGATATCTGAAGAGGAAAAACGCAGGGAAAAAGCATAGACCTGAGTTATTTAGACTTCTGGCTGTGTTTCAAGATGGTCTTCAACTGCTCAGCCTAGTGACAACTTAGATACAGACCAATTAAACATTCTACACATATTGTAAACAACGTTAAGGTGAGTTGGAAATGAGAAGCAAATGAACCTCAATCTATAATAATAATTCACAAATTGATAAGGTTAGTTTTTGCTATTGTGTTGAACGCAGTTTGCTATATTTCTGCAGTGTATTTACAAAGCAGGTTGGACTAAGTAAGAGGAGATACAAAAATGGATGGATCCTTGTTATAACCTTGCACAATTTTAATTGGAAAAATTATTCACTAAATCATCAGGCACACCTTACTGCAAAAGGTTATAAACTATACATCTTTTGACATCCCTGACCACTAGCTTTCTAGCTACATCTACGTTTGCAAACATTTAACAGAAATAGCTCTGTGCATTTGCCTGAATTTTACTGTTAAATTTTGAACAATATGAGAAAATGATAAGATATTGATTGAATGATTAAACATTTTTCAAGAACTGGTCATCATTTAGTTTGAAATATAACAAAATGCGTTTATGATAAACATTCTCTATGTAAAACATGTATTTAAAAGCATGTTTAAATAAAAGTACTACAAAGGTTGTGGTGAAACTGATAATGATCGCAGTTTTTCAACATTTTTTATTAGGAAGTGCGTTTTCAAAGGGACAGTCTGTGTTGTATGAGATGAACATTTTCCCCCAGTCATCTGAGCTGAAATCTGAAGTGGCTGCTGGCAAGAGTATGTAAAAAACAAACAGATTTCCTGAGCAGTGGAGTGAGGAGCAAAGGGAGCCCAGAAGGTCCTATGTAGGCGGGGACACACAGGCTAGGTCAGCCCTTGTCAACAAAGAGTTCATTGATTCCAAGTTCTTAAACTCGTCTCAGAGATTCATTCTCTTCTTTTTCGCTCTATTCCATCTTCTCTTCTGTGCAGCACACTCTGTACCTCCCGTTCAATAATCTTTAACGGTTTTACAGTTTTGCTTATCCTTTTTGATATGTTTGATTATTAATGTGTGTCAACACTGTGCTAAAATGTGGATTATGCTTTGACTGTCTGACTGCGGCTGTGTATCAAATTTCCTTTTGTGGGGCAATAAAGAACTTGATCAAACTGTAATTGTTTATTTCTGTAACAGTTTTGACAATTCTACATAAATGACAATATACTATATATATATATATATATATACTTTATTGAGATAAAGGTTTTTTAATCTTTGTCTTGTTTTCGTACTTTCACACCCCGCTTGTTCAGGTAACATCAATCAGCCTCTCCAGCATAAGAGATCTGTTGTTCTCTTTGTACTGAACTCAATTTTAATAAATAAATTCTTTATATCCAGATGACAGATTTACCAAATGATCAGCTACGTTAGGAATTAAGCTATGTTGTACAGGAATGACAGATTTAATGATAATGGTGTAAAACACAAAATATTAAAGAAAAACAAGATTTGTTTCTAAAAGTGCGGCTGACTCACTACTGTTCCAGTTTAATTTTCAACTAACAGATCAGACAACATCTGATTCCCACAGCTCCCTCCATATCACTGACATAGACACCTGATTCATGAATTTGATTAGCCGGAGGGGAACACACAATAACGCACCTTCGGAAGGAAGAGACAGATGCTACACAGTATTACCATCATCTGTCAGCAGTAACTGGAGCACAGCAAGCTCAATGAACAAAATGGGCAGTAATTACAGTATTACTACAGGGATAATCTCTGAGAAACAGGAGATTGAATGTTATACAGCTGAACACATAAAGGATGTGGAACAACAGACAGCAAAAAGGGAGAATAGTTTAAAGCAAATATGTGGCTGGAGCCTTTTTGCTCCAACACCATTATCTTTAAAACGAACACCGTTGTGACCCGTTGAATTCAGTTGTTGTTCCTGCCCTTAATCCTGCATGCCCTGAAAGAGATGTATCGGCCCTGTGCTGCTGAGACTCTCCCTTTGCTGCATGCCAACACCCTACTCTTATTTACTGCTGAGCTTTAAACTGCTGTTCTTACCACACAGGAAGAATAATCAGTGGATTTGGAATCCTGACAGAACATCATGGTAGAGCATGCAGCAACACCAAGTACAGTAATTTTTCACCCAGTGTGTGTTGTCATGTATATGATATATTGTAAATGTGTGTTCAGGTATTGGATCTAGAGTTCAATTTACAGGCAGTAGACTATATGAAATAATCGCAAAATAAATATAGGAGGATATAAAACGAATTATACCATTGCAATGATTGGTGCCTGTCATCAGAATCAGCAATGAATGTAGAGCGGTAACCTGACCATACCTTGTTCCTGTTGCTCCTTGATCTCATGTCCCATTACTCCCCTAAGGTGTCCGCCTGCATCTGGATCCTGACCTGGTTCCTACTCTGCTTTGATTGCCTTGGAAGAACCCAAGCTTCAGTCCTCAACCGTGGTCTCAAGAGCCTTGCTGGAACTCCTGTCATCCCCTGCTCTGGTAACACCAAAGATTCTCCCAACACTCTGCTAAGCTGTGCTCCACCACCAGCAGTCCGCTACAAGCCACCATTCAGTCTGTCAACCTCAGCTCTCTGTGCTCCGCTTCCTAGTGCTCCCTTGGACTTCACTACTCACTCAGCCCCATAAGTCAGATTCTGCCACGATCACCTGACCTTCTTACTTGCTGTTGGTGCTTATTTATGTCTGTTTTTCCCTCACAGTCAGTGACCAGTGCCCTCTCAGTTTCCCTTGTTATCATTCCTGACTCCTTTCAATAAACAGTCCAAACTACATACATGCCTCAGTGTTTGTGTCCCCATTAAGAATCTTCATGGAAAATCAAATCATGACAGAATGCTCTGACCAACCTGACTCTGGGGCACAAATATGGAGCGACGTAACTTTTTTATCGAATTATCTTACTAGGTTTATTGTTGCTAGCGCGTACTCCGGGCATGGGCTGCCTATAGGCTCCCACATACTCGGGCGTACTGTGCGCATACTGTGAGCTTAGTGGACTCCGCGTTGACGTTTTACCCTTCATAGTCAAGTGTACTGTTGCCTACATTTCTTGTGGCAAATTCTTACAAATTCCACACACAATAGGTTTGTTTCCTCCCAGGTTTCACCTCAATCCTCACTTCTATGCAGGTGATCACATCTCCCCTGTAAGTCAGGCCAACGATGACCCTAACGACTCCGCATTGCAAAGGGGTGGACAAGTTTCGGGTTAATTTGCATGTTATCTAAACCATGACAAGCCCTTTTTGGGCAATAATATAAAGCTTGGAACTCCACACTACTCCAGACATTTGAATTGAGAAAGCTTTCTGGATGGGAAGCGAAACGTCTTCAAACTTGGAGAAAAAAAAGTCCAGTTGTTTTGTTTTTTTAACTTTTTTGGAATGATGACTGAGAATCTCCACCAGCATATTAATTATGTAAAACTTGTTCGGAATATAGAAAACAAGTTATTTAAAAATCAGTTATAGCAACCAGAAAACATGCCAAACAGAAAGCTAAAAACAGTGCAAAGAAAAAGTAGGCGCAGGTAGGTTTAGAATAAGCGACAAAAATAGACCTAAATAATTTCAGACAATTGCTGGTTTGAAATCCCCCATTACTTTTCTGTACAGCAGCAGGACACAGTATGCATGTGTGTATGTTCTATTATTAGCATGAAGAACATGCTTTCTCCAGGCTGAAGTGAACCATTTGCCATCTGAGACAATGTCCCTGGAGAATGTTCGCTGTAGCTGTTCAGTCACATATCTATCTATCTATCTATCTATCTATCTATCTATCTATCTATCTATCTATCTATCTATCTATCTATCTATCTATCTATCTATCTATCTATCTATCTATCTATCTATCTATCTATCTATCTATCTATCTATCTATCTATCTATCTATCTATCTATCTATCTATCTATCTATCTATCTATCTATCCGTTCGTCCGTCCGTCATAAATATTCCCTCTGATTGTATAGGCTCATATTTATGTATTGAAATGACATGAGTGAAAGCAGGTGAGCCACACATAGATGCATTACTCTAATATTGTATTGAGTAAAATGCTTTAATTCAGCAACCAAAACAATGTCAGTGTTGTTATCATAAAAAAACACACTGAAGTAAAAAGGTGAAGAATAAATAGATAATATTATCACCTGAAGATAATAGTTCCAGAACAGGAAACAAAGGAGGAAAAACATATTTGTGTTAATTTCAAGTGAAAAAAGTGATTCCTTACACCTTGTTTTTTTTATTTACTTGAATTCTCCCTCATTATTTTGTCTCCCTTAATGTTCATTCTTATTATATGTCTACTGTGTATATTCTATTTTAAAATATTTCTGTGAGGCATCTGAACTTATAACAGTAATGATATTGCCATCACATCTACAAAATGAGATGAATGCTATTAGTTGGCTCAAACATTCTTTATGAGCAAATGGACAATGGGGAGTTCCACAAAAGCACACCCAAAACAAGCATTTCAACAAATCTTGGAAGTTTGTATCTTAGGGCATGGCTGAAAGGGGTGCACACATAATCTATGCACATGTGTGTAAAAGTCACAGCTACATTTTTTCAGTGCAGTCTCTGAACATGAAATGTATCTATCACTCTGCCGATTGCACACAGTGATCGTTTATTACTTCATGTAGTCAATGAAATGCTGAACGGGAATTATTCTGTCTCTATATTATTGAACCAAACAACAACAAAATGCAATGATATTCTGTCATTGAAACATTTTCTGTAGAAGAATTGCGACCTATTTTTCTGTCCAAAGGTTTACTGAGATTTGCAGGCATATTTTCTTTCGTTCTTTTGTGTTTTTCTTTTTCTTTCTTGTTTTTCTTCTCTTTTTATTTTGCACAGCTTTTTTAAGGTCCCACTGCAACATTTCAACCAGGTAGAGGTCTGGACAAGGTAATTTAATTTAGAAATTTATGTAGCTAATTTAAATTAATTCCACAGATTTTGCCACAAGAATGCTCAAACATACAGGCAGACAGCAAGAGCTAACCCAGAAGCTTGTTGATGACTACAAAACTGAAAGCTCAATGTGCAACTTGCAAAGGGACATTTATCTAAATATTTCCCGACCTTCACCTGTGGTCATGAGACATGTATCCTAGCCAAAAAAGGAAAATGTCTTGGATACAAGCAGCTGAAATCAGCTTCATTTGTAGAGTGGCTGGGCTCACCCGTACAGAAGCTCTGTTATCCGAGCAGAGCTAAGACTAGAGACATTGCTTCTCCACATCCAAACGAGTGAGTTGAGATAGTTCAGGGATCTAATTTGGATGCATCCTGGACACCTCCTTCTGGAGGTTTGGACATGTATCACTAGGAGGAAACCTTACATATCCTGGCTTCCCTGGTAACACATGGGGATCTTCCAGGAAAAGTTGCAGGATGTCACTGGGGAAGTTGAGGACTGGCTTTCCCTCCCTGACTCAGGAGCCCTGTCATTCTTGGATAAGCAAAAAACAATGGCTGGATGGATAGTGTCTTGTTCCTGAATGATGGTAGGATGGAAAAGGAGATGGACGGATGGATTGGGTGTTCTTTTGCAGCAATGTGAGTGCTGCTCACGTCTGTTGTGTTGCAGAGAACAAATCAATTCACTAGTCCAGCCACCAATGATCATGAGATATGGATCATGACCAAAAGAACAAGAACCCATATACAGGCAGCCAAAATGAATTTTCTCCATACCCAGCCTTAGAGAATGTGTGAGGAGCTCCATCATCCAGTGGAAGCTCCAAGTAGTCGTAGCCTCTGTAAATGTAAAAGATAGTTGTGCATCCTGATTTTAAGAGAGCTCTGACTTTAAAGGACAAAGAACAGCAGAACATCCCTCATGAATGGGACTTGGTTGAAAAACAAAATAGGCATTCCCTCAGTTCTAATTTGCTGACCGACCATTTTACAACACGTATGGCTGAAATCCCACAACAACTATTAGCTCTGCATTTCTCTAATTAATATGGGAGGTGTTGCTGTGAGTCCCAGAGGCCGGAGAGGTAAAAGCTTAATTGGAGGAGAGGAGAACTAATCCCAAGTCTTTTAAAGGCCACGCATATATCTGACTTTGATTTAGAAGTTTTAGGATGAAACTCCCAAATAAAAACGGCTTACAAATAAAGCACAACGTTTTGCTTTCATTTACAGAAACTGCAATCGAACGTGTTATAAATTAGCTTGAATTATTGTTTAACATTTTGTTTTAGGTTCTCTTTGAACTCTAAAACCCAGTAAAACAGACTAATCAATGTAAAATTCTACATGTAAATAATTACCTGGTTGACTGCACCTTATTCTTTTGCACCAATTAAAATATGTATATTTATACTTACAACCTTATATACCTAGAAATGTACATTCTTCCAATTTTAACTTGTACACTCTACACACGTCCATTTGTATCTATTTTCCCCTATAGTTTTTTTATTGTTTATGTGCTATATTTTTAAGCTGTGAACTTTGCATGTAATTTCATGCTACAGTGTACTGTTGAATGACAATAAAGAAAAATTGAATCTAGAATTGTATTTGCTATGGTTTAATGTTGGGATTTGTTGAAATGAGAGAGCTAAGTGGATCCAACCCAACCAGGTACCAGTGAGAGGAAGAAGGACCTGCAGAAACAAATATGGACAATTTTAAAGTCCGGTCAACAAGGAAAAATCAGGGGATCATTAGCTTTACCTAAAACTAATACGTTCGTGGTTATTTAACGAATTTAGCGTTAATCAATAAGAAAAAAAAAAGCATAAATTGTCGTCTGGATCACTGTGTATGGGGGCGGCCATTACTGCCCATATTTGGGCAGTAATGGCTGCCTGACATCACATCCTGTGACGTCACATCGCGGAGAGCCGACGGCAGTTTGCCGCGCTTTACAAGCAAACTCGATAGGAGCTGTTGTACACAGCTGCGAACAGAAACAATTATTTCGGATTTCCAGAGGACTTCACCATTAAAATTCGCGAGAGCTATTGTTAAAGCAACAATGCTCACGTGCATGGCAGTTGGATATTCCAATACATCGGGTAAAAGGTGAAAAAACATTAGTTCATCATCCACCATGGGCTGTTTTGCTGGATTACCAATGCGAAGAGGGAGGATTTGCCATCGTGCTTCTGGCCAGAGAGAAAACATGTCGTCTGTAGCCAACATTTGGAAGAAGAATGTCTTCAAGATGACATGAGAGCGTCACTTTTCGGTATGTTTTTCTTTTTTAACAATGTAGAATTTGCCGGAACATTTGTTTACCCGATCAGAGCGGCGGAGGGAAACGACACACTTAGAAAGCATGCTCACTGTTGTGAAGCCCACTTATTTTATGCAACTTTGGTCTTATTTTTTCTAGTCACTTGTAACTTTCATGAGTTGTGGGTTGCAGTTTTTTTTGGGCTTGTTTCTGAAAGTGAAGTCGATTGTTTAGGCTCTAAACTAAGTGACGCTGAAATATCCCTCGGCCTAATAACGCGCTGCAGCTCATCCTGACAGGAGCAGAGTAAACTGAGAAGGAGACGCTCTGCCCGTATTTTCTGCAGTTTACGGTTGCAATAACTGATGATAACTGCTGAAAGTAGATTAGGCGGTGCAGATCACCATTTTGAGCAGAGATTGGTTCTAAAGATGAGTTTTATACTCATCTTTTAACATTGCAGAACCCAAAACATAAACCATACTTTAATGCTTATTTGTTGTCTTTTTATGTCTCTAAAATGTAAAATTAGTATTACTTTAAATTTAAATGCTTAATACCATGTCTATCTTTGTTTAAGAGGTTAAAAAAAATATTTCGGCATGAAAACGGGTATTTATTTACAAGGGGACAGATAGGGCATCGGGACTTGCTCTACAGTCGATCCCGCGACAAAACGTCACAAACTGGGAGGTGGCAGTACTGTTCTTCACCAAGATGGCGGCCCCCATAAAAGGACCTTCAAATGAAAATTACTCTTAATTAAAAAAGCTTATCATTTATTGAACAGTATGTAATAATTTTATATTTAAAGTACTGTCAGCAGTTTGAATTCTGATTTTGACCGGACTTCTCTGTCATAGTATTTGTTGCATGAATACTTCTGAACTTTACAGTTTGCCTCCACATTCCCTCTCATGATGCACACAATCATGCTATTATCCTTAACTGTATTTATAAAATGTACTAGAACCCAGAGAGTTGTCCAGATGTGAGACTCACCTAGCTCTGCTTTTCTCTAATGTCCAAACTTCACATCTCATGTCAGTGTATTCAAACACAAGAATCGTTCATTAGACTGCCCAGCAACATTAAAGCATAATTTTATTTGTATTTGGGATAAAAATAAGCAGTTAAAATACAAATCAGTCAGCCAATTATGCTAAAGTGGATCAAAAAGATACATGATTTTCTATTTTTCACAAATGAAAAGTGTGTTGTGCACTTTTACTCAGTCCCACATATATAGTGCTCTCTAGAACCACTTTTTACGATAATTCCAGCTGCAAGTCTTTTGGGGAATGTTACCACTAGCTTTGCACATTAACAGACTGAAATGGTGTCTCATTGTTCTCAAGCTCAGGAAAGTTTCATGGAGAGCATCTTTCAAAAGTATTTTTAAGTTTCAAACCACCAACCATTTCTAGCCACAGATTGCCATCTAGGTTTAGTTCCGGACTTTAAATAGGCCATTACAACACACAAATATACTTTGACCTAAACCATTCCATTGCAGCTATATGTTCAGGCTTATTGTCCTGCTGGAAGGTGAACCTCTGCTCCAGTTTTAGGTTGTTTGCTCGCTCTAAGAGGATTGTTTTGGTTTTTCTTCAGCATTGTCTTTTTTCGCCAAATTTCCTGACAGGCCAGATTTGACAAGTGCAAGAATAATAGCTGCTCCTGTCAACAGGTTCTTTTAGCTGAGCTGTGGTTTTTTGCAGCTCCTCCTGAGTTACCATGGACATTTTGGTTGCTTCTTTGATCAATGCACTTCTTACCTAGCCTGCCAGTTTAAATGGACAGAAATGTCTTATTATCTTTTCAGTTTTGCTGTATTCTCTCAGATGATGGATTGAACAGAGCTCAGTGAGATGTTCAAGGCTTGGGATATTGTTGGATGGACCCACCGGTACTGGAATGGAAGTGCTGGCCAGACCTTCTGAGACAGGAGTGGAAACCTTGTGATGACAGTGTTGTCTGCAGTGAGGGTTTGTGATTGTGATGGGGGAGGGGCAGATGTGTGCCGGATCCTCCGGAGCTGGAGTGGAGGCATTGACCAGACCCTCAGAGACAGATATGGAAATGGACTGGAGTTGTGGGTGAGGTGGAGATTGTTGAAAAGCTCCACCAATGCAGTCTTCCGGTCCCATTCTACCTCCTCCAACAGCTTCATAAGGCCCAAAGAAGGGAGCAGAGGATGCCACTCCCACAGCAAACATACCATCTATAGATACACTTAAACACCTCTATGGGTAGCAGGCATCAGCCACAGTTTTAACATATGGTTTAACAGTTTCCTTGAACTTAACAAAAGATTCCTCTGAAAAAAATGCCTGCTGGTCCCAGGTGGTTGTGTTCCTCTGTCAAGATTCTGTTTAGTAAGGACTGAGATGCACCAGCAAAGTGAGCGTATATACTGTGAGGAGGTATGGTTTTAATGACTTCAGGTGTGTCATTCATGTGGAGCTGCTGAGAAGGAAGGGTAAGCAGGGGGACTGTGAAAGGGCTGAACCCCTGAGATCATTTAAATCAAGGTTAAAAAGCTATTTACTTAGAGTTACCTTTAAATGTTAATGTTCAATTCAAACTGTTGTAGTCCAACCTATCTTGACCTGCAGCTACTATTCCACTGCGTTGTGCTTTCCTCCGTAGGTTTTCTCTTCTTTGAATTATCTTGTTACTGAAATATGGTTTACAAATAAACCTGCCTTGCCTTAGCCTTACAGAAAGAAGGCTAATTAACATGGAGGAGCTAAGAAGAGCATAGAAAAACTGAATTCAGGGAAAATATAAATACCTAAGGGGAAGAAACTAGAATATAAAGGGAACGGAATACAGGAGTAAACTACGAAACTGAGTGCAAAGAAGTAAGTAATAAGGGAAGAATCTAGAACATGACGAACAACATAAAATAAGACCCACCTGGAGGTTGTGACATTGTCACAAGCAGAGCTGAGTCAAAGCCATTCATTTGGGTCCCTTAATAAGGTTGCAGCAGGTGCAACACTCAGTTATGTTTTTTAATAGATTTTTGCAAGAAATGTGGATATAACATAAAACATTTGTTACCTTTTTGCCCAAGGGATTTTTGGATGAAACAATTTATAAATATATATAAATACATCCAGTTTATTTCAAAAATTCTAACAATACAAACCTAAAATTGTTACATGCTTTAATTATGCTCAACTGACTGTTGAGCAACCCTTATTTCCTCTAACATGCACGCACACCCACACTGCTGCCAGAGTCCTCCACCAGAAACAGCTTTCTCTCAAGAGCTGCCTTCCAAAAGCACTTGACAAGAGCAGAAATTGGCAATTCATTCCGTTACAGCACTTGCTCATTTTCCCCTAACCCACCCCCCTTACTTTTTATTGATCACAATCACTTGTTCCCTGCACGTGTTCAAATCATAGAGTGGCTGCCTTTTCCCCCTCCTCAACTCCAACAAGAATAGTCTAATCAAGGCAAACTGGCACTAATCTTCTCTTTATCCACTGGGACATTTACAAAGATGTGCAGAAAGAACAATTTCAATAAAAGTGAACAGGACAGAAAGCAAAGCACATTGAAAAGAGATAGACAATGGTTACTATGAGTCCCAGATGGAGAGACAGTGAACGAATGTCTGTAAAACCCACCAACTTGTTGAGTGGTCTAGCAGCTGAATGGCACCGGTGCCTTTCCAGATTTCATCATTATCTTCTTTTCAAATCTGAAAACACAATGGAAAAACAATTCTGGATTAAAATTCAGAAAACCAGAAACAAAAATTGACTGTGTATGATGCAAACATTTTCCTGAAGCTTTTAAAGGACTTCTATTGATACGTCTATTCTATTAGGGGTGATACTGATCTACCACCATACTGAAGCACAACAATATTTCTCTTCTAAGCAAGCGTGCACACTATCTGGCTGTGGAGCATTAGTCCTCATGTAGTAAAATAAGTTTAAAGTATTGGCAACAAGTGTGCGCTAAGCTTAGATTTCTGTATTTATGTTTTAAGCTGATATTTTAAAGTCAGTTGGTGCACTTTGTCTGTTAACAGAGTTGAGTAAATGAAACTGCTGGTTGCGGTGGCTGACAGCAACAATGCTCATTTCTGTTAGTATTTAAAAACCATCTCTCTTTCCATTTCTACACGCACTTGTCCTACACATCTGCAGTGGTCCTTTTACAAGAAGCAGGGACTCTACACAGGTCCAGTCCATCTCAAGTATGCACAAGACAAGCCACTGCTGTTTTAATCCAAAAAGTCCTGTTTGTGGACAATGGGAGTACCCAAAAGATACCTCATCCAACACTGCTGGGGAATCAACACACAGGGGGAACATGTAAACCTCATGTAGTGCTACCATGAGTAGCAACAGTGCTACCAACCACTGTGCAGTGTGCGTTGAAAAACACCAGCTTTTAAATAGTTTTCATTTTGTCTGTATTTTCACTCCTTAAACTGAATAGAGATTCATTAAAACTTAAATGTTCAGGAGGTATAAAACCTTTATTTAATTTGTGAAAACAAAAAGGCACATTTTCCAGATCCAAACACCAAAAAGGTTGGTCATACTCTTGACCCACGGAGCTGTTCTCTAAACCATAAAACCTATAAGGTAGTGGAAAGCATAGCAAAATCCCATCCAACACAACTCTTTTTGATTTCAGGCATAGGTTGTGCCATTCAAACTATTTGAACAAGCAGTAGAAAGGTAAAAAATAGCACAATAATAGTCATGATGTTATCTGAGCTGACAACACTGGAATCTCTTCCTTATCTTAGACATGATGGGCATTATCTCTGTTTGCAGGCCTTGATAAAGTTGGTGGCGTAACAATGAAGCCCTCAACAGCAACTCATTCATATTTCACATGTTTGAAAACGTTGAGCTGTGTCAGGGCTGATTTTTGGGCTTCTAAATGAATCCACTGACCAGGGACGTGCAGAGGGGGCTTGAGCACCTGCCCCTTTGCCCCTTGAAGCCCAAAGTGCCCTTTTGTCAGTGTTTTTTTTTTATGTGTGCGGATTTGTTGGTGTGTGTGTGTGTGTGTGCATGTCCAAAATAATAATAATTTAGATCTACCGTGCCACGGTAACCGTGGCCAGTTACATGGTCCACCTAACGTGCCCTCCCTCTGCCCTACTTTTCCTCTCGCAGATCGCGCTGCCTCGCGCTGCCCCGTCTGCCCCCTCTGCCCGGTCTGTCCTGCCCCTTTAAATCTGCAGCACACGTGACTGTGCTCTGTGCTGTTTAACGCCACTGTCATTGCTTATAGACCAATTCACGCGTGACGTCACGAGCTACGTCCGCGACACATCCGGGTCCCACTGGTAGGCAAAAACAGGACTGTTCTCGTCTACCACCGTGACAAAACGGGTGAATTAGAGCGTACTTTTAGTTTATTTTTGGAATCTAAACAATGCCTACGACTTGTTGTGCTCCCGGTTGCACACAGAGGCATTCCAAGTCGTTGGATGTACGTTTCTTTTGTTTACCGAAGGACGAAGATAGAAGAAAGAAATGGATATTTTTAATGAAAAGGACGCAGGCAGACAATCCAAATCGACTGTGGGAGCCATCATACCACGACAGAATTTGCAGTCTACACTTCATCTCCGGTAAATACAACTTAATTTTGCACTGGTCATTGTTCTACTTAAATAATTATATACATAAAAAATTAGGATATATACTTAAGTCAAGACGTAAACGTTTGTTTCGTAATAATATACGTACATGTACAATGTATGCAAACCCTCTGGCATGAGTCTATGAAAAGGATTAATAAGACAAAAACACCAAAATAATCCTTTGTGAACAATGTTTTTTTTTAACCTGCCGGTGGCGGTTAGGTTTGGTGAGGCGCTGTCTGTGTCTGCTTTAAATTCCGCCTTCCCAATTTCTGAATGGCTGTTTTCTAGTGCGTGCGTGTGCATGCTTGCTTGGAGCGCGAGAGATTTAAGTTTTAATTCATACTGGGCATCTCAAAATAGCATCTAATTCTGAAGTATAATGCATTTTATCAACAAAAACCTAATCTCTTTTATAAAACAAAATATTCTGTGCCAGGCAGGAGTTCTGAAGACTGCTGGAAAGATGGAAAAGCAAAGACTGTAGGCTATTAAAAATTCAGATTTTTGAGGGTTGCCACTGTGCGGTGCCAGGGGAGCAATCGGGGGTTAAGGGTCTTGCTCAGGGACCCAGAATGGTAGTCAGTGGGAGTTGAACTCAGAACCTTTGGGACCCAAGCTCAATGCTATAACCACTAGGCCACCAGATTAACAAAGAGCATCTAGTGTGTGTCGTGCTTATAAATTTATATAAATGTAGCAAGAAATACTGCTTTTCTCTTTAGAACAGAAGAGACGTGTCCTGACGCTCAAGTCAAGCATAAAGAAATAGGAGCATGCATATTGCGTAGGACCAATGATGTCAGACCAATGAAATGTCCCTAGGGTTAAAGTTCAAATCAAAGTTCAAATCAAACCTGTGACATGGAATCAAGGATTCCATGTCACATTCTTTATAGTATGGGTTGGTACATTTCAACCGGTTGTATAGCAAGGTATGTTTCTATATCGTGTTTTAAATCCGTGCCCCATGTGCCCTCTTTTAACTTTGAGCGCCTGCCCCTCCAATGGTCTCTGCATGACCCTGCCACTGACAGAAGGTATCTAGCAGATATCTGAATAACTAAGTGTGGTTTCTTGATGGTCAGATGGAGCTGAATTAATGCATCACTTTGGATTTGATAAAATTGTTCCATTTTTCAAATATAAATTAATGCAAAAGAATTCCGTCTTTGCTTTGTCTTCCTTCTTGAGAATATAAGTTCAGACAATACACTTCCTCTCTGATGTCACTGCTTTTGATATGCAAACCTGGTTGCAGAAGTATCTTGTAGCAAGGGTTCCCAAACCTTCACCTTAATCAATGGTTAATCTGCTGTGTATGTCCAGAAAAATGGGAAATAGCTAAAATGGAAAATATAGTTTATGAGCACATTCCATAGTATCTGACCAAAAATAATCTACTCAAAGATTACCAACATGCTTACAGAAAAGGGCACTCCACTGCTTCAGCTCTTACTTTTATGACTGATGACTGGTTTAGAGAAATAGAGGATAATAAAATAGTAGGGGCAGTTATGTTAGATTTTTCCGCAGCATTTGATATTATCAATCATAAATTGTTACTGTAACAACTGGAATGTTATGGATGTGAAAACTCTGCCCTTTCCTGGATTGAAAGTTATCTGACAAATAGAACACTAACAGTCTTTTTAATGGGTGTTATTCTGATGCTAAAAATTAAACGTGGAGTTGCTTCAGTCCATTATTATACAGCATTCTTACAAATGATTTACCATCAATACTAAATAGGGCAAAATTATGATGTATGCAGATGACTCAACTATATTCATCTGCAGTGACTATAGATGAACTCAGCAGGACTATTAAAAAGGAATTACAATCTGTGACTCAATCGGTAGAACAAAAAATCCTTGTTTTAAATATTACAGAAACAAGCAGTATGGTACATGGCTCAAACTATTCTATCAGTAAAAATCCTACATTGAATTTAACAATAAATGACTTATCAATTAATCAAGTACATGAAGTACATGAGTACTGTTCTCTATAGAGGAATGTATCAGTGGAACATATTACTTAAATATACAGTATTTCACAAATAAAAACTAATGTTCTCTTTAAAGCATCATCAAAGAAATATATATATGTGTGTGTGTGTGTGTGTGTGTGTGTGTGTGAGAGTGTGTGTGTGTATGTATGTATATAGATATATAGGGACAATGTCAAAAGTAGTATATAAGAATTAATGAAATCATAGCAACTATTATATATATATATATATATATATATATATATATATATATATATATATGCATTCATAATGTGAAGGTAGTGAGATTTATTAATTTTAAAATAGATCCGTATTGTAGAATTGGAAAATTTTAATTGACTAAAGTAGCATGCTGTATTTCTAAGTTAATTTCATTGTTTTATTTTTATTTTTGTGTTTCTATTATTATTTCTATGAAGTTTATGCTATTGGTTTAATTTTCTTTTCTTGTACGAATATTGGTATGGACCCCAGGAAGAAAAGCAACAGCGTTAAGCTGTAGCCAATGGGGATCCTCAAAATACAATAAACAATAAACCCCTACTTTGGGAACCCCTTTATAGTGCACTGTCCCTCTTTGGAAATATGTGTTCTGATCGCTAGGCTGAAAACAGGGCAAACAATTATTTTTATAGCAGCGCCAGAAATTCTTCACACGCCTTCACTTTTCCCACATTCTGTTACATTACTAGCTTATTCTAAAAGCAGTTGGAGTTCAGTGATTTTTGCAAATTAAAATTAAACACAAGTTCTCTTGCCCAGGTCTCTTCAAGGTCAGGGTGTTTTCTCAATGCCTAAAACCTAAATTTAAGTATTCTAATTATAAATGATAGAGTAATATAAACTCGGTATAACTCCAGCTGTTCTGAGAAAGCCTCAGAGGTTTGGTAGATCTCTGAGGTCTTCACATTGTAGAACAACCAGCATCATGAGGACCAAAGAACACAGCAATCAGTTCAAGGAGGAAGATTTGAACATTTTAAAGCAGGATTAGGCTCTAAAACAATACCTGAACCTTTGAACATCGCAAAAAAAAAAGATAAAATAGCACAGATATATATTTACCCAGGCTCTCTAAATTCTCCTTAGTTGTGAGTGTGTGCGTGAATGGTTGTTTCTCCTGTTTGTCTCTGTGTTGCCCTGCGATAGACTGGCGACCTGTCCAGGGTGTACCCCGCCTCTCGCCCATTGACAGCTGGAGATAGACACCAGCACCCCTCACGACCCCAGCAGGGATAAGCATGTTGGAAAATGGATGGATGGATGGATATATTGAGCCAGACATGGATGTCCAACTACACTAAAAGGAAATACATTTGTCAGAGAGGCAGACAATGAGCTAGTGGTAACAAATGGAAGTGGAAAAAACGGTGAGCAGGACAACTATTAGTCTTGCAATCCAAAAATCTGGCCTTTAAGTATGTAAGGCAAGAAGAATGCCATTATTGAAAAAAAATGTATTCAAAGTAGGCCATGGTGATAAACTGAAAATTTACGGACACCAAAATTTTAATCGGTAACCGACGTCATCTTTCCCATGTCAGTATCTTCTGGATTAAAAAAAATGAAAGAAAAAGTTGTTTTTATAGGTAAAGGTAGGCTATGGTCATGTCCCTTTAAGATGCTGCGCTACGTGTATAGTCTGTGGTTGAGAAAACTGAGAAAATTTCAAATGTTTAAGCGGTGGTGGTGGAAGAGGAGCTGCTGTGATAATTAATGTATAGTTATCAAGGTGACCTGCTCAATATATCGTGACATTGATTTTAGGCCATATCACCCATCCCTAATTCAAAGTCCTTTTTGCAGTTTCCCACAGCAAAACAGTGGTCTTGTTAGCTGAGACAAAAACATATTTTTGACCAGATGCGAAAACTACCAAAACAGTTTCACTGAACACACCCACTACACGGTGAAACGTGTCAGTGGCAGCATCATGCTGTGGGGAGGTTTTTTTTAATGGAACAAGGATAGAAAAACTGGTCAGAGTTGTTGTGAAGTTGGAGGAAGCTAATAATAGTCTAATTATGAAGACAAAAAACATGTAAGAGGCTGAAAAAGACTTGAGACTTTCACTTTGTTAGAATGTCCAGATGCTCCAGACTGAAATCTAAAAAAAATCTGGAGCAAGACTTGAACATTGAAGTTAGCACCTTCTAACATTGATGTTAGCAGGTGCTCTTCATGCATTCTAACTTATCTGTCTCCAGATGTGCAAAGCTAGTAGAGTGAAAGATAATTCTACAAAGTATTGACTCCGTGGGGAGAAATGCACAGGACACTTTTCAGATATCTTTGTGTGAAAAAATTAAAAATAGGTACCATTTTTGTTCCCCTTTATAACTATCATATCTGTGAGCTGTTAGTGCAGCTACTTATCCAGTTCCCTGTCTAAAACATGGGGCCACTCTGCCTGATGAGGCTTGTTCAAGCAGGGATAACGTTAAGGAGTCTCTTTAAGCTGGCATCAAGAAGACTCACCTAGTTTTCCACTGCCTCCTTCCGGCTCTGCAGCCAACTGTTCTCACCAGCCCCTCCTGTTAAAGGCAGCTGATCCTTAGTTAAACAGTCTTTTCAAGCAATTGCCGTTCCATATTGCTGGGCACCGGGTGTCACTAATGTTCCCAGGAAACCCAAGATTTCCTGGTTTTGTTATCCAAATTTTAAAAGCAAAAATTTTTCTCTTCAACGCGGAATTTTGTGTTTTTATTTTTGAAGATTATTTGCTCTTAAAACCACTGGGTTTAGATGTTAATCTCTTAATATATTCGATGTTAATCTCTGTCTACGATGTGAACCCTTGAAGGTCCAGCAGAGAACCAACAGCCTTCATCTTTTTGATAACCCTCTTATTATCCATCGTGCCTCACACGCTTTCACGTCAGTCAGATGTACTTGTTTGTTCTTTCTATTTTCTACTTCTTCTATTGGTCTATCAGATAAAATCCCAATTACACATAATACAATGATGTTTGTTGTTGTAATGTGACAAAATGTAAATAAATCCTTTTATGTCTTGATAAAATAATGCTGCATTCACAAGTGATCAAAGTTTCTTCTTTCCAAAATCTCTTAAAATGTGTGTGAATAATATTTCCTATAATTTTCTGGTCTTTGGATTTGTGTTTCGAAAGTGAAGGTTTGTCCTGATTAAAACACTATTCATATTTGCATAGTTAATAAATATTTGTAACTTTTTATCTTGCCAAATATAAACTGATTTTGTGCGTGAGGAAAATTTTGAGTTTTGACAAAAAAAAAGTTCTGCAATGCCACATCACATATAATACACATAAAGACTAAGTAAATCTGGCATTTTTGCTGTCAAAGTCTCTTTTACTTTTTAATTTCATGTGTCGAATTTCTCCATTTCTGAAGTGTTTCAGGCCATCACAGAAGCAGTCAGTACCTATCAAACCTCAGGGGGGGTACTTTGTTTGTCAGTATCTTTTTGTCACAACAATTTGGCTCTGAAGTGTGATGGCAGCTTGAACCAGGGGGTGTCAGCAGCTAGATTTTAGCCCCTTAGTCCATTGGAGCATAGCAGAACACCTCTTTAGTTTTCATGGATGGCTAGATGGATGGAAGCAAAGATAGCATACCAGCAGGGTTTCTTCTTGTTCAAGGCTTTCAGCACATCACTAATCTCCCTGAAAATTTTAAATATGCCTCTCCCACCCAACCCAACATCTGGTTTCTCTGACCAAAAAAGATTTCAGTTTCCATGGACTTTCTTGTACATTTTTATCTGTTGCTCTTAAGCGGGAACTTTGTCTTTCCTAATATGTTGAGGAAATGTGTTGCATAGCAAACTAGGATGTAGTGTAAAAAGCTGTTTTCTGCTGTGCATCTGATTATTTAAAGTATGAACTTACCCATTTTGCAGTTTTCTGTTTTATTTGAAATCCAATTTCAAAGCAATGAAAAACGTAAAAAGCAAAACTCAGATGGTATATCAAAACCTGATGCAGAGGTTTTATTTTGGCAGAAGTGGCGAGGTATAGCCAATAATATTTAGTCATGTAGAGGTGTTTTATTCTGAAATAAATTGTTTGGTGAACACACTTTTCTCAATTTTAAAGACCTGTTGGATCAGTAAACCTATAATCTCCCATTTCTGGTCTTAGTAAGTGAACCAAGTAAAACCTTTCCCAACACATGCATGTCAAATGATGCGTGATGTAACAATACTTTCCACTTCATCTCCGCAGTTCACATAAATTAAACCTCAGGTCAAGCCTGGTTCTGTTTTTCTATTTTATGAATTAGTAAATATATGTTGTTGTTTTTTTTTAGCAACTTTCCTTGTGAGCAATATGTTACTAACACAGTGACATCAATATTTAAAATGTTAATTACATTCATTAAATACTGCTTTCGTTTATTAACTATTTGATTAATAACAACTGGCAACAGCAACGCTTTTTGTGTTTTAGTTGTAATTCTGTATTTCTCTTAGCTCTCTGAAACAAATAGCAATTAGAGAAGGCAGACCTCTTAATTTAACTAAGGGCAACAAACTGTAAAAACAGAATTCAAGAAATCTGGAAAGAAAAAGAAATATAAAGACCTAAAGAAAAAAGCTTTAAATTAATATATGGTCTAAAAAATCTGAACATTCCATGCAATCACACAAATGTCCAGTCTTTATTAGTTTCCTTTTCTTTTTAAAATTAAATAAGATATATAACTAATAACAAAGAAACAGGATGGCGCCATGGATGGCAGTCTCTGTGCTTTGCTCTTTTGTTTTTTGCATGTTTCTGTGTTTATTCTGCTCTCTGTCACCATTTGGCAATCACTTTTACTAGAGAGGAACTCCCAAACATCAGGCAGTCCTCTATGGCATTTTTTTTCTTCATTTTTCATTGACCCTAATGTCACTCTGATCTTGGAGGGTGGTACAGCAGCTCTCTGTGGATATTACCAGACACAGATGAGGAAAATGGACAGACATGCTTGTGAAGCTTTGGCAATGTGGACTCCGAACACCACTGCCTTCAATCCACCTTCCTAATGTCAGCTAGCTGGCTAACAAAATTAACAGTGCTGCTTCCCAACTCTCAAAACTTAGACTCAAAACTCAGACTGTGGACGTCTGAGTCTGGGAAACAGAGGAAGGCTTTTACCTTCCTCTGTTTCTCCAATATTTGGCTCGGTGAGTACACCCCAGACAGCATTTTTTCTGATGCCAGGCTTCCAGCTGTTTCAAGTGGACCGCAGCGCTGAGCTCTTAGGGAAAATGAGAGGAGGTTGAATCTGCTTTTAAAAAAATAGTGGTTAGTGTACTGATGTCAAAGTGTTATATCAGACATGTTGTCCTTAACTGGATTCATAAAAACTTAAAACACGTTTATTCATAGAGAGAGTTTTCCTTCTTTGTTCTGGCTGGGGTTTTAAATCCAACAACAAGCCAGCAAATCAGAAGTTGCAATGAGGCTTGCTGAGCTTATAAAAGACGTGGTGAAAAAAAAAAAAAAAGCACCCGGACTCGCTCATCATTTTCCTTGGGAATTTTAACAGCACACAACTCTTTAGCAACGTTGCAAAATACTAAAAGCCCCAGGTTTGCCCCACCAGGGATAAAAACACACTGGATCATTGTTACACAGCTGTCCCCAAGGCCACATTGGGACTTTCTGATCACTGTCTGCTTCATCCCATCCCAACTCACAGGAGAAAACCTAAAACCGCATATGGTTCTATTAGAAAGTGGACTGATGAGTCAAAGCAGATGTTACAGGCATGCCTTGATTATACAGATTAGAGTGCGAGTGAAACTTCATCCACTAATCTGAATGTTTTACAGAAACTGTTAGATCATCACATCAGTTCTTGTGAGGATTTGTATGCAGACCCAGACCTTTCATACATGAGGAAGATGGCTTAAAAACAAAGTAGACACTGACAGTTGTGGGGACCAAGCCCTGTATAAGTAGTCCAGGAACAAACTGACCAAGGAGATCAAGGCAGCCAAAAGAACGACAGTGTTTAAATTAATAACTTGGAATTAATTAATAATTTGGAATTTTTCAAGAGCCTGTCCCCCCACGCTGGGCATAATCCTTGTCTGGCAGATGGCCCTAAGAGCTTCTACAGCAAATTTGAAAAGCAGCCATTCACAATTCCCACCAACTTGTCCACATCACACACTATCCGCAAAGAAAAGTTTGAGTGTAAAGATGAAACCAACTGAAAGCGGAGGAGCCATAATAGATACTACATAATATGTATAACTGCGGGTGGTGCGGTAATGCTGCAGTCGAATTAAAGAAAATCACATTGCGCATGTGCATGAAAGTGTTGTCCTGGTTTGGCCGAGTCATACCCGGTTGTTTCTACTGGTGTTTTTTCTGATTGTTCCCACATTGTTCCCAGCTCAGCAACTGTGTAAGGTAATGGTAAATGGCTTGTACTCGTATAGTGCTTTATCATGTCCAGAGGACTCCAAAGCGCTTGACGCTACATTCAGTCATTCACACATTCACACACAGATGGTGGTGAGCTACACTTGTAGCCACAGCTGCCTTTGTCATATCCACTGAGCTGTGTAAAGATCTGTGCTGTTCGGTTGCTGCTTTCTCCCCCTCCTCTTAGCAGGGTGTGACTGGCAGGTGCTGCTCCACAGGTGTTTTCCATCTACCACTCATCATTGGTACTTTATAAGGAGCTGCAACCAGGAGGAAGGCGTCAGATTGTTAGTGCTTCCTATGTGATAACCTGACCAAGAACTGCACAGCTCTCCACGGCTTCTCAGGTTTAGCCTGTGTTGCAGCACCGCCTGTGCTGTTTTCCTCTTCAGATGTTCTGGTATTCTTCCAGTTGCCTCCAAAGTCACAAAGACCACTCATGAATGCACCCAATCACCATGAAGCATGTTCTTAATATAGAAGCGATACTTGCCTGGAAATAAATATTTTCAACATAGGTTTAATGCAAATGTTTTACTCCAGAAGGAGTTGGTTGGACTTTCTTTTGAATGTTTACATGCTGACTGAATTCAGGTGATAAGCTGCTTACTGTGTTTCTTTTATTTGGTTGCTGTAAGACCACTGCAATAATGGTTGGTTATTATTGTAAAGTTTATCATTATTTTGAATGAGCCACGCCGTCGGTTCCAGGGTTATTCTGAACGTTATTGTTAGGTTCCAGTCCTTTTTTTCCCCTCTTATATCTCTCTTCTGCTGCTTTTGGATTTCACATGGATTTCATTTGAAACTCATTCATTGGGTTGGCTAGAGACCTTTGGCTTGAGTTATCCGCCACTTGGTCACTCCACGTACTTGTGCCGACAAACTGTGGCTATTGGTTAGCTCATCGCCTGAATGGTCGGCATCTTGAGCAGCTTGAAGCTCTCTGTTGCTATTCGGAGCTGTTAGCATCAGGCCTGTGTTTTGAAGAACTATTAGATTATCCATCCATCCATTCATTTTCTGACCCCATGAGGGATTAACCTCATGGGGTCGCGGGGGTTGCTGGTGCCTATCTCCAGCATTCACTGGGCGAGAGGCGGGGAACACCCTGGACAGGTCGCCAGTCTGTCGCAGGGCAACTATAATATTATTCAATGCTTAAGTGAGGCTTATTCAAGTTAGAAAATTACCTAAAGGATTCTACATCATTTTACTGTTTATCATTTTTATTTTCCTCTTTTTCTCGTGTTTGATTCAGTAGTGTGTTCAGGTAGTATTAGTATTAAACAGAATAATTGCTGTAACAGGGAATTATTGGTTTAATAAACTTTAACTATATATATATATATGTATATGAAACATTTTCCTTTGCTTGTATTTAATGATTAGTGATTCCAATTGCAATTATAATTTAAGTTAACGTTAACTTGTGACAAGTCTAATTCAGTCTTTTGTGGTAAATAAGGTTAACAATCGTTGATTAATAAACCCAATTGCCAGATATAATAATTAAAGGCTGGTAGCCCATAATCACAACCATTTGGAAAAAATTTTTATCATAGCATACCTTTGCGAAACATATTATTGATTATAATATTTAATCATAATTATTAATATTATATAATATCATAATCAAATAGGTTCAATTCCACATCACCCCTATTCAATCAAGAAGTTAGTTGGATAAAATCAAACCTGGCTTCATCTGGACCGGGCCCTGGGCTCCCTATCTGGATTTAAGATCTCTAAGGAAGATCTTAATAGATGTGTTCAGTGTCAAAATACCAGCAAATCTCCAGGATCTGACAATATCTCCCCCTCATGACTGACAGCTTGTGCTGTCCAACTGGCCCTCACTTTCACTCTGATCTTCAGCAAGTCTCTGGAACTTTGTAAGGTTCCCTTATGCTTTAAATGCTCTACCGTCATCCCATTCCCCAAAAAACTCACTGTCACAGGGTTAAATGACAGGCCTGGAGCCCTCAGCAAACTCGTCTGTGACCCTCCTTAAATTTGTAGATTACACCACCTTCAGTGGTGTAACTGAAGGTGTCTAGAACAGTCTAGAACAGTGATGAGTCTACATACATACAGTTTGGTGGATAGGGTGGTCCACTAGGAACTGAGATCCACGTGAAGAAACTGAATAAGGTCCAGCAGAGACTGTACTTCCTATGGTCATTCAAGAAGTACAACCTTCAACAGGAGCTTCTGATCATCTTCTACACTGCCATTATGTGCTGTGTTTATCCATTAGTGTGCAGTTTGGCTCATCCACTAAACAGGACAGGTACATACTGCAAGGAACCATTAGGTCTGCTGTGAGGATTATTGGGGCTGACCTTCCTTCTATCCAGGACCCGAACAAGTCCAGTCTCCCAAAAAGGGCAACTAAAATCTCTTCAGACCCCAACCATCCTGGACAAAAGCAGTTTAGACTTATACCTTGATGTTGCCACTATAGAGCACTATTTGTTAAAACCAGTGGCCATAAAGACAGTTTCCTCCCCAGGCTGTCTCTCTGGTGAACACTGAACAGAGTACTCAGATGAAGCTTATTTGTACCAATCCAATTATCTTTGATTGAAATGTATGCATTCATATTACGAGGAAAAATCTTACTGTTTGCCTTTTTTGAATATTGTACTTGAAATGTTCTTACTAGGAGTAAAACAGAAAATAAGTCAAATTCCCTGTTGAGAATTTGATGAAGCAACTCGGCAGTTAAACTGAATTTGATGAATTCGTATAAACCACAATTAGCTTTGGGAATACCTGATTCTTTTCCAAAAAAAAAAAATAGTCTGATGGTAGACAATCATAGAGAAATAGCATAAATTGGCCAAATTTTAATCTGCATTTTGAATTACCCTTTACAAGTCTTAGCAACTACTGAATTTGCTCCATAAATACCTGCAATATGTGTTTGTAGCTTCCAGCATGGAGAACCACACAGTGGCATTATCCATTAATCTCCCATGTTGTCTTATATCTCTGAGGCAGAGCTGGTCCTGGCTATAGGCAGTATAGGCAAATGCTGTGAATTCATATTGGGGAATTGAGGGTAATTTTTATTTTTTTTTTTCATACCAGCAGCCTAAATCTAATACTACTGTATGCAGCCTATTATTCTGTGAAATTACCAAAACCCACTACAACTTATATGAAGCATATTAGTCCAAAAATACTCTTGGCCAGACAGCGTACAAAGAGCGCAGCTCATTTCAACAAGCGCTCAGCGTCGGCCAGCAACAGGGAGAGCGCTGCTGACACTTGTATGCAGACACCAACCAGCTGGACACGGTCATACTCCACAGTGCTTTTACAAGGAAGAAGTTTAGCTGGAATTATGTCAAAAAAGCCAAAGCTGTCGCTGTTCAGGGAAGAAAAAAGAAAAGAAGACGAGGCGAAACAGGAAAAACACAGAGGTAATTAGGTGTTTGTTGAAAATCAGCACATAACATTTTGTTGCTTAGCTAACTTAATTGGAGCAAAATGGAGAGAGCATAACATTACATGCAGCAAGTGGACTATTAGCTAAAGCTAGTTTACTTTGGAGGATAACAGAGTAAACACTGCTAATTAAGTAATAACAGCAGCAAGTTACCATCAGTGACTTCTACCTTAGGGGAAGTTAGAAAGTATTCAAATCTAGTTATAGCCCAAACCTTATGCCCTGCTGCATAAAACACCATCCTCTGTCTGCCTAAGAAGCCAGGTATAATGTTACGTTTTTATTTTATTGAGATCCAACATTAGACCAGAAATGGGTGTTATGATCCAGAATCATCTCATTTGAGGCTGAATGTCACAAGAAGATTTATAGTAACCAGAATCAGAATCAGATATACTTTAATAATCCCAGAGGGAAAACAAGACAATGATCAAAATAAACAATAACCTAATAGAGGTAGGGTTTCATTCCCAGGCAAAGATTTTGCAATATATTTATATGATGAGATTTATTTATACATATCTACCAGTAATTTGGATATAACAGTGGATAAGGTAAATAATAATAGTAAAAAAGTGAACTGGTGTCACTACAGTGAAAATAAAAAAATAGATAATAAAATGTGTGACACGGTAGACATAGGCACCAGCACCCCTCGCGACCCCAACAGGGCGTGTCGGAAAATGGATGGATGGATGGATGGATGTGTGACACGGTGTCACAGTGGTTAGTACTCATATGCATAATGACAAATAAATCACTTTATACTTTAGTCAAATGTAGCCTTTAAAACCAGGAAAAGAGAACACTTAGGCCTATGCTGTATCACTATATTATTACAATGAACATCTAAGACTACATCTTGTCCTAAATCACAATATCAATATAATATTGCCCACGCGTACCTGTAACAGTGAATTCAAATGTGTACATTTTAAAATAAAATTTTAATTTGAGTTTTTACAATTTAGCTAAGTGCACTCTTGCTGTATGTGTTTAGCTGGCTACAGGGAAAGCTTAATGTGGCTTATTATCAGTGTCAGGGTCCACTTTCACCCATTTCACCCTGGACAGTTCTAGCACCTTCCACCTCACATGCAGCCCAGTTTCTCCACCCCATGCCTGATCAGTTTCACCTGTCAGTAATCAGCCCGGACTCTTTCCACCTGCCAGCCACTATATAAAAGCCTCCCTCAGTCAGTTCCTCACTGCTGGTCCGTCTTCAATCATCCAATGTCCTCAGTCTTCACCTTCATGTGCTTCTCGTCCTCGCCCCTGCCTTACGTCTGCCAAGCCTACCTGCTCTCTGCACCTGCCAAGCCTCAGCTCGGCCGTCCAGCTCCAGCCATCTTCTCACACCTGCTACAGTCTTGTACAGTCTCTGGTCCACTTGCCATTATTCATCATCTTCAATAAAGACACTTTAAACGTGGCTCTGTGTGCGGCTGAATTCGGGTTCAACTCCACAAAACCCTGAGAAGTATGGACCAGCCAAATGAACCCGTCGCCCACACAGAGCCCGGAGCTCACCTCCTTCCTGAGCTCCACGGCGGAGCTCTTCTGGATCCAGATCCGGGAAAGCCTGGATGCCATTTCCGCAGCCAGCCCACCTTGGAAGCGGCTGAATGCCGTAAACGACCCACGGGACATTTTCAAGAACCAGGTTGAGCTCCTGACAAGCCTCAGCCTCAGCTGTCTCCGCCGCTGCTGCAGCTCCGGCCTCAGCTGTCTCCGCCGCTGCTGCAGCTCCTGCCTCAGCTGTCTCCGCCGCTGCTGCAGCTCCTGACATTGATCCCGCCGCAGTTTCCTCTGCCTCATCGCGAGCAGCAGTCACTCTCCCGTCGCCCAGCTCCTCCCGGCGCAGACGCCGGGCTCGCCGGCTGCAACACAGCGTCTCCACTGACTGGGGCCGACTTCACCGCCATCTCCCCGGTGAGCCGATCTTGCGTCATCACTGCTGCTCAGGTGAGTCCTGCCAGAGCACCACGCATTGATGAGTCCCAACTATGGGAGGGAGGGTCCTGCTGCGCCGCCGCCAGCGTCTGAGGGTCCTGCTGCGCCACTGCCAGGGGAACCCGCTTCCCGTCCTGCTGCGCCATCCCCAGGGGGACCTGCCTCCCGTCTACGCTCCCAAGTCCTGCGAGGGGGTCCAGGGGGACCCGCCTCCCGTCTATGCTCCCAAGTCCTGCGAGGGGGTCCATGGGGACCCGCCTCCCGTCTACGCTCCAAAGTCCTGCGAGGGGGTCCAGGGGGACCCGCCTCCCGTCTATCCTCCTTCAGTCCAGCGAGTCGGTCCAGGGGGACCCATCTCCAGCGAAGGTCCTCCAGTCCAGCGAGGCGGTCCAGGGGGACCCGTCTCCAGCCAAGGTCCTCCAGTCCAGCGAGCCGGTCCAGGGGGACCCGCCTCCAGCCAAGGTCCTCAAGTCTAGTGAGTCGGTCAAAGGGGACCCTCCTCCAGTCTCAGCTCCTGAGCCCTCTGAGGGTCCTTCTATGGAGCTCCACGCTAGGAGGGCCAAGGCAAAACTTCACTGCCAGCCTCCTGAGAGCCTGCTGCTCTGCTGCCGGCTGACCCAGCCACGACGGGGTCGCCCTCCGCAACGCCCGCCTCTGACCCAGCCACGATGGGGTCGCCCTCCGCAACGCCCGCCTCTGACCCAGCCACGACGGGGTCGCCCTCCGCGATGCCCGCCTCTGACCCAGCCACGATGGGGTCGCCCTCCGCAACGCCCGCCTCTGACCCAGCCACGACGGGGTCGCCCTCCGCGACGCCCACCTCTGACCCAGCCACGATGGGGTCACCCTCCGCGATGCCCGCCTGGTCGTCAGTCACCATCCGAGGCCTCTCACGTTCCCCAGTGGGTCTCAGAACTTTTCCGTGGCCGTCAACCCCCTGGTCGGCCACCTGAATACCCCTTAGTTTGGACTCTAGCCTCCCATTCTGAGTTTTCCTTCGTTCGCCCCGTTGGGGTAGATTTTTGTTGGACCCGTTTGTTTTTTGGGGTCCTCTGGAATCCGACCTTGAGGGGGGGGGGGGGGGGGGGGTGATGTCAGGGTTCACTTTCTCCCACTTCAACCTGGACAGTTCTAGCACCTTCCACCTCACATGCAGCCCAGTTTCTCCACCCCATGCCTGATCAGTTTCACCTGTCAGTGATCAGCCCGGGCTCTTTCCACCTGCCAGCCACTATATAAAAGCCTCCCTCAGTCAGTTCCTCACTGCTGGTCCGTCTTCAATCATCCAATGCACTCAGTCTTCACCTTCATGTGCTCCTCGTCCTCGCCCCTGCCTTACGTCTGCCAAGCCTACCTGCTCTCTGCACCTGCCAAGCCTCAGCTCCGCCGTCCAGCTCCAGCCATCTTCTCACACCTGCTACAGTCTGGTATAGTCTCTGGTCCACTTACCATTATTCATCATCTTCAATAAAGACACTTTAAACGTGGCTCTGTGTGCGGCTAAATTCGGGTTCAACTCCACAAAACCCTGACAATCAGTAATACCCACTAATCTCTTTTCAGATGCAGGTCTTAAACTTCTACGTAGGGTTAGGGTTAAAAACCCAGGCCACTTGCAGACATCTCTACCAAAGTTGGACTAGGTCAGCACAGCACAGTGAGGTAAAAGCTGCATCATTAGATCCTGTTGACTGACCATCTGATTTAACTGATAAAGTAAGAACAGTATTTGTTCTTAGAGGACCAGATCAAATCTAAAACAATTTCTACAATTTATAGAGCTAAATTTCTATTGCAGTACATTGCTACATTATGCATATCATAATATACATAGTTTTTTTGAGTAACTCTTTTTTTTTTACTATATATATATTTATTTATGTCTACACTGGGATCTGTTCCATTTTATTTTGTGCAGTAAGGATATTATTTATATTGGGGTTGTAAATTTTGTGTAAATTTACATATGCTTTAATTATATTATATATTATAGTATTTATTGTTGAGTGTTATTGCCTTTATAATTTTATAATTATTTTTGTTTGGCTAGTGAAATAAACTGAAGTTGGATTGAAATAAACTGAAGTTGGATTGAAATTGGCTTGTCCCACTGGTTTATCAATACTGTTTTTATTTGTTGATATTTAGTTGCATCTAACATGGAGCTGTATTTATCCATGTGTGCTGTAGAACAATGCTACTTTGTGTAGTAATATATTCTTAGGTTTCTCGAAAATACTTGAAAGGGGTATGGGGGTCGGAGGTGGGGGCACCACACCGTAATTTTGCCTAGGGCGCCAAAATGGCTAGTTCCAGCTCTGCTCTGAAGTGTTATTTTAAATTTCAATGGCAAGGTGATCATTGCTGTTCGCTCCACCAAGTCTGAGAACTGGCTAATCCCACCAATTCTTGCAGTAATGGACCGGAGGGCGTTGCGTGGTGCAGCACTGCACAGCTCGAAGGAGGAGCTCAAACCAACAGTACCCGGTCATTGGGCTGCCTGTGTCTGTCAAGCTAATAACAGGTAGCGTTAGCTTACGTTGTCTGGGAGGTTTACTACAAAACTGTCACACACAGGAGGTTTACTGAAATTTTTTATGTTGCGCTCAAACATCAAGGCATGAATTACTTTGACAACCCTTCTATATTTTATCTTTGGTATTGTTGAGAATTAAAAAATATATCTTAGTGGGGGTGTCTCCCTTCTCTGTTGCTGGGTAGAATAACAGGGCGTTTTATTGCCCTGAGGGGGTGGTCAGCAGGAGAGGGGGTCAGTCATCCTCCCACTGAGCCATGCAGGAGGAGTTTAAAAGTTGATAAAAGGAATGTCTTGGTAAAACTTACTTCAGACAGACAGACTTATCCACCGCGGTGAGAACAACATCTTGTAAATGGTATGTACTCTGTCTCCATATTTAATTTCTATGAATTAAATATGTATTCAAACTGTTCTACCTCTGATTAATGCTTCCCCATTTATAGCCAAATCCGGAACTGGGAAAGATGGGTTTGTAATAGACATGTAACAGCAGGCCGGTAAAACCCCATCTTAACATGGTGCCGAAACCCCTCGGATTTTGGCTGTGAGTGAGGGTCTGTTTGAAAATTGGACACGAAAAGAGGACTAATTCTGCAGCATCACCGGTCGACCGAAAAAAAGTAAGGAGATTTTTCTCCATTGGCAAAATGATGTGTAGGCTAAATTAAGTGATGCTGTGGTTTAAGAGACTCAATTCTCAAAATATCAGAGGCTGAACGGTATAACTAGGTTTGAATGGAATTTATGTTGAAACCGAGAAATGATTGAATGGGATTTATGTGTTTGTTTACGTCAGAAAAACTTAGAATTGGATATTAAACTAAATGCCAAGAAGCCTTGAAATGGTGAGGCGAAAAATAAAATAAAACGAAATAAAAAAGATAAAAATATAGACAAAAAAAAGGGATATGTTCGGGGATTGGCCAACGACAACCAGACTGTCAAACTGGTAATTTTATGGCTGAGGTGTGCGCTACCTCTTGAGAACTTGGGACACTCATAAAGAAGCAGGGGATAGGTTTGTAATAGATAAAGAAAGATAAGAGATTAAAAAAGGAGCTCCAGGGAAACAAATAGAAGTTTGTTTTCTAGTTTTCGAAAAACGGGGTTTTTCGTGAACACGACGATTAGACGAGGAGATTTTAACATAAGGAAACGTTTCGTCGAGTGGAAGGGTATTAAAAGGAGAAGACCCTCTGCGCGCGCAAGGCTGTCTGTCTTAAATGTTATGTTTGTTATGTCTTGTCTGATGTTTTGAATGTCTCGGTAATATGGGATCCATGGTTTTGAGAGAAGGAGAGATTGGTCGTACCCTGCAACTCAGCGGAGTGTGTGTGTGTGTGTGTGTGTGTGTGTGTCTTCATGAGGGTGTGAATTTCTCTGCGTGCGTGGGCCTACAGATAAGAGCGGTGACTGGGGCGCAGTTTAATTTTGTTAAGTAAAAGTGATAAGTAAAAATATGGGTGAAAAACTAAGGGGAATTTGGAAATCATTAGAAAAAAGGTCGATCCATTAATAATGTTTGTTGAAGTGCAGGAGAATTTCAATGCAGTAAAACGTTTGAGGTATTGGCTGCAAGCTGATTGGGTGAGTTGCATTGGAGAGAGACCACGGCCTGCAGTTTGGTGAGTTTTGGAGAAAACTTTTTATTTTGAACTGTAGCCTAAAAGTTAGAAAGTGGTTAGAAGTTTGGAAAAGTTGTTAAAAAATTTGGCAGGACATTGAACATCTGTTTGAGGCATTATAAATTTGGAAACACATAAAAGGGAAAATGCCTTCTGTTAGAGTGTAATTTTAACTAGCATTATCTATTGCAAAATAGCGTTTTAAAATGCCTAATGAATATATATACTTTCAGACATGAAATATAATTTGCGATTAAATAGTGATTAAATGGTTTTCATTGTTTGATAGCCCTAGTTATAATAGATAAATAAATAAATATAATTCATCAGACTTAAATCTAGCTGATTAATAGGGAGCAGGAAATAGCCACCCTATAAACTTTTGCTCATTTGCAGGCCTGGGAAAAACACAGTCTGCAGAACTAAACAGAGTTAAAAGTAAGGTTAAACTGTACCTTAATAGTGTGTGCAAACGGATATTGCGGTTAATTTGACAGATTTTGTTAACACTGCATTTAGTCATGAGTCAGTTTTGCAGTTATCCTCAAATAAAGCAGCTAAAATTGAGGAATCTATGACAAATGTTAATGGCGTGTATCATTTTATTATAGATACTGATATTGCAGAACGGCAGAAACTAGTGGATACAGAAAATATTACGGGATCATCACAGGACGGTCCCCAAATTATTCATTATATGTAATCACATTTTCATAGTCCCACGAAATGCAGATGCCCTTGTCACACAGTTATTTAAGAACACAGGAGTTTTCTAGTTGTTCACTTGGTAACATGCAACTTCTGGTGAATAAACTCCCCAGTATCAGTGCTGGTGGTCGAACGTGGCTGGCTGAATTACGAAATTTAACCAAAGGCTCACAACTGGCTCTCGGTGAGTTTAGAGCCATTTTAAGACTTTCTGTGTCTGCGCCTGTAATAACGGATATTGAAAAGGTTGCTCAAACGTTTCATATGCCTGATGAAACTTTATTGTCTTCAGTAATTTCTTCCTTGGAAGTTGCAATTACACAGCACTTTCCTTTATCCACATCAATTGAGCTTCCTAAATTTGACTGGGACCCACGACAGCGTCCTGCAGATTACATAACTCAAGCTGCAGAGACATGGATCAAACACACGGGTGTGGATCCTAAAACAAATTGCTCCAATCTGGGTGAATTATTTAGAGGTGCAATTTTGGATGGGGTTCCTTCTTTAGTGTCCCTGCTTATGAAACAAAATCCTGATATACCTGGGTGTTCGTATGCTCGCTGGGAAACCTGTTTGATCGACTATTTGCATGTGGCTCAAAGGGAGGACAGGAAGTTGAAGCAGGACTTAGAGGACTTGCAACTTCAATTACTTAAATTACAATTACTAGAAGCAAGGCGGAAAGTGACCAAGAGAAAGCAGGAGATGACACAAAGAACTGTCTCTGCGGGTGTATCATGTGGTGCTCAGACCCTGACGGTTCCACCACAGTCTACCTTCATTCATGGAGGGGGGCCACCTCCTCCGCTTTTCTGTTCTGTATTTGATTCCAGATTTGCTGTTCCTGTGTATGGACGCGGATCTCATTGTGGCAATCAGTGCAGACATGGAGACAGGACCAGGAGACCGAGTAGACGGGGCGGACATGTCAGAACTTTTCGACCATCTACAGACATCTGCTTTAAATGTGGTCTCTCTGGGCACTGGGCCAGGGACTGTTTCGCATCACTAAATCCTGGCATGAAATCCTGGCGTGAGCTCCCATCCGGAAGGTCAGTACCCCAGCAAAGGGATAACGCACCCATGAACAATGTTCCCTCACCCTTGAGGAGTGGCCAGCGCTCATCAACAGCGCAGATTCCAAGCTGTCAGGGGAAGTGACTGTATGAATTTTTGCGCACATTGGAGCCACCTGTTTCATCAAACACTGAGTTGTGGACTGAGACTTTGTCACTGAGGTGCTTGCAGAGACGTTGCAGCGACCTACTGCCACACTGGGGGAAGAGATGTACAGTTCCATGCATGGAAGCCTTTGAATATGAAGTCTCACCTCCATCTCGTGTTTGCCTGATTTGTCACATGACAATTCGAGTCCATCTCAGGTGCCGCAGCCTGGTATCAAACATTTTTTTGTTAAGCTCCTAGGCAAATGAAACTGGAGTTGGGTCATACATTTCTTAAGGCAGCCGATTGGGCAGATACGAACACTTCAGGTTTGCGGTTTTGAAAAATATACTACTGTCTCTTAAAATTTTTTACTATATAACTGATATGTTCCTTTTAAACATGAGTTTTAATTCTATTATGTCCAGGACCGTATTGCTCATAATTAACAGCAGCTGGCGTATGTTTCCATATCTTCTATGGGCAGACAATCCACAGGGGTGGGAATACATTCACGTGCTCCACTTCTACTTAGGTTTCTGTGAGTTCTAGATAACAACTGCATGTCATAAATTTCCACAAGGGGGTTGCGACGTCCTGAGGGGACAGGTTTATTACATGGGCCTCTCGGTAAGCACAGATGTGTCCTGCTTGGGACATTCTGTTTTTAAACAACATGGGTTAAACGGATCTGTTAGGTTATTTCTTAAATAGCTCTCAAGTATTGAGATTTTTCTATTGTACAATATAACTGTTGCATGCTAAAACTTATCAGATTTTCACCAGACTTTGTTGTTACCAGGTGTTTTATTCAGGTAAAACCCAATATTTTATCAGTATGTAAGTACCTTGGAACAGTCAGCATTTTCATACCATCAACTTGCTGTGAGCACATTAGAATAATCATTATTTCAATGGGTACACTGATCTTTTTGGAGGACTTCTTGTAGGTCTGTGGGATTATGAAATTGCATTAAGTTTTGATCTGAATCCAGGATATAGGGCAGTGTTTTTCATACTTCAATTCAGATAATTATTTGCAGTTAATTGATTCCCTGTGGTGACTAATACTATTCTTTGTTAATGTTTTGTAACAAAATTAATTTTGTTCCAAGCAGAGGGATATGACATAAACATTTATATGATAACATTATATCGTAAAGTTATATAGATCTTAAACTTTATATCAACCCTTGGCACAAGTAATTCGGAGGAAGGATTCTTGTGCAGGACACCACGGAGGTATGTAACTGCGTTGTAAATCAGATAACGGTTGTTTAAACAAAGAGAAACCCCCCACAAAAGACCTTACCCATGGCTCTCTGGAATGTTTGTTAAGTGACTCCCAAAACAGAACTATAAATTAGATTTAATGGGCGGAGTGTCAGACACCACGTATCTGCTAGAGACAGATTCTATGAGGGGGTTCTTGGAAAAAGGCTTAAAAAGTTTAAGCAGGACAATAAAGTGAATGTTAAATTAAACAGAAAAACTACATAAACTACAAAAAATGGATAAAACAGAGATAAACAGAGGGTAATTTAATGCATATTTAGTTTACTTTAAAACCATTGGTGTGTCAGGAAGGTTTGTTAAGGATTCAAAGCCACGTATATCTGTTGCAGTAAACTGGATCAGGATTTGTAACAACTGGATAAAATGATAAGAAAAAAAAAAATAGGAATTTTTTTACAGCATAGACATCTGAGTAAATGGTACAGAAGTGAGGTGTGGTGACTGCTGAAAGGTTTTGTGTGGAGTGGAGTGCTGAATGGTAATCTTTAATCTTTAATCCAGAGAACATTCTGACATTCTTACAGGAAAATGTACTTTGATTTCAAATTAAATTAACTAATTTTGGATTCCACAGACATGGCGATTCCCACCGGAGGTATAAAGTTTTTGTGCAGGTATTCTTTTGCAGGACAATCAGAGGCCCAGCGTCAGGAAAGAGGAATTGCAATAAAATGTCTCATTAACTATTGCATTTCTAAAATAGGTTTCTCATAGGATGGAGAAGAAACAACAAGAAGGTTGGTTCAGATTAATGGGGAGAATTTTAAACACAATTGGTTAAAGTTCTGTGCACAGACTACATTGAAATTGGGGTGAAAAAGATGTGAAGTGTTTTCTTGTGGGAGTGTTCAGTTAATTTCATTACAGGATATGTTTCCATATGACTGAAAGGAGCTTTTCGGGACCGAAGTCAACCTCCGGAATTACAGGTAGCACACGACATTTGATATCTAAAAGATTGTCGTGTAAGTTTCAGGTTGTATTGGAGATGTAAACTTAGGAGAGTCCAGTAATGTGAAGGGAGTACACCGACCCCCGACCTTGAATGGGAGTACAAGCTGAGGTCATCAACAAGCAGATGTGGTGGGCCAGAGGTCAGGGGCCCATCAGACTCCAGGAGCCGTGTGTACTAGCCACCAGAGGGTTCAAGGACAGATCACCGGAACAACTTATCTCGCAGAAGCCACCCACGGAGGGGCAGCTGGAATTTTATTTTGTTTTCGTTTTTTATTTTTAATAAAGATTAACATACAGTTCTGTGGAGACCGCGGTTGGAACACTGACTCTTTACACCATCTTCTTTAAAGGCGAGAAGAAGACATCTCCGAGATGCAAGACATCATTACAACAATTGAATGCATTTTGTAAAAGAGAAAAAAGAAAATGAGAGTTTTGTAACCACTGCATATGTCTTATAAGTTCCATATTCATAAGGTATTCAATATTAGTATTGTTAGAATCTTGGTTTTGCATTGCATGAAAGTCTGTTTTTTATTCTGTGGTTTGATCTGAGTGTAGTGCTTTCATGGGTTATCTTTATTTCTAAGAAGCATTTTGTTAATCTAGGTTAGGACTCTTAAAGTCATATTTAGATCATATAATAGTTTTTGGTAGTTGCACATTTATCTTAGCCTTGCACCTCTCGGATAAAGGTGCTTACTTTTCTTAATTCTAGTAGGTTAGAGATTCGGATAGGTTTAGTAGCTTTTTAGCTTATACTTGGGTTAGTTTACATTTAAGGGGAACATTTGAACTTCATTTGATTTCATAAGTCGCCAACAGAGGGGACAGTGGGTTACAATATTACATCTTACTATTTACACTTTGTTTAAGGGTTTCAAGACATGGACTTAGTTTAGCCTAGTTATTGGTTTGATTTGTTAATCAAAACAGAGGGAGTTGTTGAGAATTAAAAAATATATCTTAGTGGGGGTGTCTCCCTTCTCTGTTGCTGGGTAGAATAACAGGGCGTTTTATTGCCCTGAGGGGGTGGTCAGCAGGAGAGGGGGTCAGTCATCCTCCCACTGAGCCATGCAGGAGGAGTTTAAAAGTTGATAAAAGGAATGTCTTGGTAAAACTTACTTCAGACAGACAGACTTATCCACCGCGGTGAGAACAACATCTTGTAAATGGTATGTACTCTGTCTCCATATTTAATTTCTATGAATTAAATATGTATTCAAACTGTTCTACCTCTGATTAATGCTTCCCCATTTATAGCCAAATCCGGAACTGGGAAAGATGGGTTTGTAATAGACATGTAACAGCAGGCCGGTAAAACCCCATCTTAACAGTATCATTATTACTGGTTTATAAAAAAAAAACTATTTAAAATAAACAAATTATACTTAGCCTGGCAGGGGTTGAGTAAAGCCTGACGGTATGCAAGGCTTATAACACAGTGGGGGAAACCCTGGCTTATGAATATGTCCTTTTTCCTGCTGCCTGTGAATTCTCACCTGCTGATGCAGAGACAAAGCTGGTAGTCCTCACCCTATATGGTCATACAAATGCTTACATTTTTTCTAAAGGTAAAACTTTAATTTTAGTCATTTTAATCTTCATTTAAATATTATGCAGCATTATTACCATCTGCCTGAGAGACTACACACATAAGAATGATTTAGAGCAGGGGTGCTCACACTTTTTCAGCATGCGAGCTACTTATAAAACAACCAAGTCAAAATGATCTACCTACCCACGACAAAAAAGCAAAACATATAACTATTTTCAAGTTTATTAAGGATTATTTGTATGTACAATGTATGTGGATGTACCTTGCATAACCGAATAAGCTAATATTGCACAACACACATAATAAGTATTTACATTTAGTTTACTTTGATGACTTGCACTGAATTGAATCAGCCAGGGATGCATAGTTCGGACAGTAGCTGCTGACAGCCAGCCTCAAGCACATTTCCAAATGTTCATCAGTCATGGTGGAACGGTATTTGGACTTAATGATCTTCATGTATGAAAAGGCTGACTCACATAAATAAGTGGAGCCAAATAATGCAGTCAAGGAGGTAGCACATTTCCTCATGTCGGGGTACTTTTCCTCTGTGAGTAAGTTCCAGAACTGTCCATGAGCTCTCGACTTCAGCTCAATGTCAGTTTGTAGAGTCAAAATCTCATCTTCCACTCCAGAAGAGTTCAAATGAAACAGTGCTGCAATGTTTGATGCGAGTGAATCAACCTCAGTACCTTCCTGAAAAGGATAGCACATGAATGTAGCGACTGGCTCGAGCAAAGAAAGGTCTTGACATTGGATTATGCAATGGTAGTTCAAGAAGTCTGGGAACGCATCCTCCTGCCTGCACTTTGCATCCATTCACACGTCCAACCATTGCAGGTGCTCCATCTGTGGTGATAGACACCAATTTGTACAATGGGAGCTGAGTTTTCTCAATAAAGCTTTTAAACGTCAGAAAAATCCTCGCATCTGTTCCTTCATGGGAAGTGCTGTCCATAGCTCCTCTTTTGCAGTGAGATCACTAAACACCATACGAATGAAAATGCACATCTGGGCTGTGTCACTCACATCTGTAGATTCGTCCAACTGCAGGCAGAAACACTCACAATCTCCGATGTCCTTCCACAGTTGCTGGGTTAAATCCTCAGCCATGGCTTCACAGCGCCGTGTAACTGTAGGTCTTGACAGCTGCAGAGCTTTGATTGAAGATAATATCTCTGCCTTATTTTTAAAGTCTTGGAACAATGAGTGAGCTGCTTCAACGAATGCTTCTTTTACCATCTCTCCGTCTTGGAAGAATGGCTTTTCGGCGGAAAGTCGATGTCGTATTTTCCATGAAGAGTCCGAAAATGCCGCTCCACATTTCCCTTCTTTGGTATAGGGTAGTTCACGCGTGACGTCAGCGCTACATCCGGGTCACGGTGGTTGGCAAAAACAGTACTGTTCTCGTCTACTACATGACAAAACGGGTGATTTAGAGCGTACTTTTAGTTTGTTTATTTTTGGAATCTAAACAATGTCTTCAACTTGTTGTGCTCCCGGTTGCACACAGAGGCATTCCAAATCGTTGGATGTACGTTTCTGTCGTTTACCGAAGGAGGAAGGACGAAGAAAGAAATGGATATCTTCAATGAAAAGAGCGCAGGCAGACACTCCCAATGGACTGGGGGATCCATCATACCACGACAGAATATGCAGTCTACACTTCATCTCCGGTAAATACAACTTAATTCTGCTCTAGTCATTGTTCTACTTAAATAGCGGCGGAGGGGAGGTGCCGATCGCTAGACGGAGCCGGGAGAAGCGGAGTCGATGCGCTGCAGCAGCAGCAGCCCCATTACGCCCCCGTTCACGCGCGCTAGTACGTCTGTGTTTACGCTGCAATGTCGCCGACACCCCCACCCATTTTAACAAGACAAACCCATGTTACACAAACATGTCTGAACCATATATCCATCCATGTTCTGACCCGCTTAATCCCTCATGGCGTCGCGGGGGTTGCTGGAGCCTATGTCCAGATATAATATAATTGTAGCCGTCCAGTGGTTTCAGGGGCTTTCGTGCTCTCTCGTGTGTACTGGCCTACCGTGTTTATAAGGCAGCTGTATGTCGCGGTACGGAACACTTGGCCAGCATGACTCGCTCCGTCCCTTCAGGCTTTTGCTGTGTGGATCTGGCAATCTGATACCATCAACTATCAACTTACTCTTAAAACGATCTTGTGATACATTATCTAAAGAAGAAAAATACGTGGAGAACTCGTCAGTTTCTCTGTTTGCGTCCACCATTGTGTTCGTCTTTTGCCAACCAGTCCGGCGCGCATGCGCGAAAAACCCGGATCAAAACAATAACAATGAACTGGTCTATTGCGATGGTAGAATTACAGATGAGGCAAACACACTTCGAAAATGACATCGTGAAAAAAAAGTCCACCTCCCATTCCGTATGAAAGTGATATGTTTTTGCCTTCTTACTTGGCCCAGCTTTCTCACTCATTTTGGTCAGCATATGTTTTAGCAAGGGTTTAAAATCCGAGGCAATTCGCTAACAGGCTTGTTTTTTTCCAACGTCTTCTTCTTCTTCTTGTTGAAATTTATTGGCGGTTGGCAAAAAACATTAGGTGAGCATTACCGCCACCAACTGGTAAGGAGTGTGGACCACATGATTTTCCACGTCACTCTGCGATCGACCAGTACTGCCGCCGCGGTCGACTTAATGAGCACCCCTGATTTAGAGAATCGTGGATTCACTGCAGATCCAAGTTAGAAAACCAAAGTTCATGTTAAACAATATGGAATTAGGTTAATTTATCTTAATTGCTGCAAACCCATCGACAATGCAGACGACTGTCCACTGTGGCACTATGCTCCTTCATGAGGAGTGAATGCTGCTGGTCAAGACTCGATGCAATCTGCTGGGTTTCCTTAGATAGGAAACGTTTTGACCAATCTGTCTGGATGATATGATTTAATTTGACTTTTTAAAGTGCCTTGAGATGACGTGTTGTGAATTGCCTCTATACATGAAGGCATGTACCGAAAGCATAACAGAACAGCATACAGAATTGTTGCACTACTGCACAACAGCTATGTGTTTTAGGTCCCTACGGAGATGCATAACTTTCTGAAAAAATATCCCACCACCAAATTTCTTCCACTAGTTTTTGGACACAAAAAAATTATGTTCATACATGTTCTTTCTGTTCTGTCTCTCTTTGAGGTCGGTCGCATTTTTCTGTCCTCTCCAGCTCTTCACCCACCCTCCCCCCTCTCCTGCTTCTGCTGCTATGTCTTGTCTTTCTGAGCACTTTCTTCATATCACCCGAACTCTGAAAACCATGGATCTGGTAAACTGGTCTCTCAATGCTATTGATAAAAAATTTTCGACGGGTAGGCAGCGTAAGGGGGACCCGTCCTGTCCCGATTTTGACACTTTTCGTGGGATAAACCCATTATTCTTGGATGGAAAACGGTGTGTCTTGCGACTTTGTCAGTCCTGGACGTGGAGATGTATACATGTTTGGATTCATGATACTTGGATTTCTACTAATTGGATTTGGTGGATTTTTGATGTATCAGCAAATACAGCGGATGTCGGTAGCCATTTGGCCTTGATCAGGCTACTGGCTGCATATGACGCGATCACTAAGGCGATGAACGAACAGGCCCGGAATGTTGGAGGAGCAGAGCCGAAAAGCTGGATGTGCTGGAACGCAGACTGGCTTCGATGGTTGAACTCAAGGGGAGATGGGATAAAATCTGAAAGTGAAACGCGGAAAAGCCCAACTAATTTGGAATATTGGATTTCGCCATTTGGAGCCAGCAATGACTTAAAGCTGACGGGAAAGTCAATGCAGCTTGTCTCATAACAAATAAAGTATTTGGATTATGCCTCCCCTATCAACATCACTCCCTCAAGAGAGCTCAGAACCGCCTCCCCCGCTGACATCTGTGGATGCTTTCTGAACTGTTGGCCAGTTGTGCTTCTCGTGCCAGAGGTTTTTGATATCTCAAACGGTATCCTGTTATTAGGATAAAGTGTGAAATATGTGTTTTCCTCTCCCTTCCATTGTGGCCCCTATCTTTCCACAGAGTAATGGCAGCGCCCTGTGGGTACCGTGTAAGGCGGTGTCCTTGGCAGCATGGCCTCAGTAAATCGTCTCCCCCTGAAATGTTTGTGATATATGTTATGTTATGGCAGTTGTACTGAAACAGTAATTTCCCTCTGGGATTATTAAAGTATATCTGATTCTGATTCTATATAAGGCTTATCAATTGGAAGCACTGTGAGAATCATGTACATAGATTTCCCTGGTGCTTTTAATCCGATCCAACCAGGATTGCTGATGGACAAACTGGAGATGTTAGGAGTGACCCATACTCTTCCTGTTTCACTAAGGAAGACAGAAGGCCTCTAGCAAAAATAAAATCACTGTAGGACAATGTCTCCCATCTATGTATGAATGTGTTGCATAACTAGAGAGTTACCACAGTGACAGTCTGCGTCATCCTAAATGCACAAAGTGTTATCACAGACCCTTCCTTCAAGAAGCTGTTAGACGTTATAACCATCACTGCTCCCAACAAGCTCAATAAGTGTTTACAGCTCTGCTGTTATCTGCAGTTTTGGTTTTCTTGTAAATAGTCCGTTGTTGAAAGGGGCTGTAGAAAGGGGCTACAGTTATGGAATTTATGCAAGTTCTAATATTCAGCTACTGTTCTGTTAGTGTGTCCGAGGTGACACACTAACAGACATATCTAGGGCTAATTAAAGCTGCGCTGCACCTTTAATTAGCCCTGATCAGCAACACCTGTGCTGTGTTAATCCCTTATGTGGCTGCACCTGGTCTCCTGCCTATATATTCCTGCCTCCATCAGTGTGTTGCTGCCAGATTCTCGAAAGCCTTCTTGTGAGTAGACCAGGGTTTCCCAAAGTGTGGTGCAAAGTGTAGTGGCAGCTCGCGCACCCCTGGGGGCTTAAAAAACTGTAAATTTAATCAATAAATAAAAATGTATTGTAATGATCCTTATTAGACTTTATTGCTAAATGCTGTTGCACACTTACTGTTCCTTTAAATCAGATTGCTTTGGGGTCATACCGGAAGAAATGTGTGGCTTCCGGGGAGAGGAGTCGTGATTCGTGATATAAATAAAATTGAATTGAATTGAATTCGGGGGACTGACGGAGTGAAAGCTGTCCCGTTCTGTTCGTCCTAAAATAAAGTGTTAGCAGCAAAACCTCGGTCTGGTGCTTGGGTGTCATAACGGAACCATACATTATTAACACGAAAATGTATTTATTTAGAAGAAATCTTCCTCTACGCTTCATTTTAAGATGAAAAACGTTTGAGTTGTAACTGCAACCGTTTTATATATATATTAATCTTGGGGGTGCGTCAACCCGGCTGGGACATGGAAGGGGGTGCGCGGCTAAAACCGTTTGGGAACCCCTGGAGTAGACCATCCAGTAGTCCTTGCTAGCCTGCCAGTTGTGACCAGTTTGTTTTGTGGATTTTTGCCTGTTTGCTTTTCCCTTGTCCAGTTGGCTTCTGTATCTGGACCGCCACTACCAGAACTGTTTCTTGACCAAGCCTGCCTGCCTCTGTCCTTGTCTGGATTATTCTTCCCTCGTTAACAACCCTAAACCTGGTCCTCGGATTTGCCTCCTGTCTTTGCCCCGTCTGGAAACCGTTGCCTGGAGTGTGCTGCCTGTTGCCGATTCTCCGCCTTTTCTCCGCCTTATTGGAGACATTTGCCAAGTTGCTTAATTCTCTGCGAGCTGAAAGAATCACTCTGTTGGCTCAGTCTCTCTTCCCTGATCCCGAGAAGGTTAGTGGCCTTGTTTCATGACTCACACTTCTCCACTGTGTGCTGATTGGCCACTAACTTCTCTCCCTTTTTTTTGTGGTTCCAGTGTGTCTGTCCATTTACGCAAACCTTTAATACATTTTTTTTATGTTTTTAATAATTATCAGGTGCCCAATGTCTATTCCTTACACAAGTGCAATTTAAATATAGCTAAACAGATAAAAACAAGAGACTTAGTCTCATGCTATGTGATGATGCTCTGACTGTATTGATGAAGGTTCACTTTCTACAGGATGTAGAATGCTTGACAGCATGTCTCTCATTCTCAGATGGTCAGGCGATCAATACGTATAAATTCAAATAAAAAAATTAACAACAAAAGAAAAGGGTGAAACGGCAAAAGTGCCTTACTCTGTCCTAAGTGGCTGTCAGATTTATACCCTCAACCCAATACCATACATGAACCCAACCCAATGAAACCATACATGAGAAACAAACATCATCACAAAATGGTAAATGAACTGAACTTGTATAGCTTATACAATATATAACAGGACTTGATGATTTGCTTACTTTAATGTTTAGATTCACATGAAATGCATTTTTATGTGCTGACATAAGAAAGCTTTAAAATGCTAGATGAAAACCCCAAGCAACTCCAAGCCGAATAATTTCTCAATCTAGGAAATATGGACATGCATTCTGGATACTTTGTAACTGCAATCTATTCTTTCATCCATCTTTAGACCAGAGGTCTTCCATGTGGGGGTCATGACCCCAAGGGGTTAGGTACTGCAGGGGGGTCTGACATGGAAGGGAGTCCTTGCACAGCCTTTCCATTAGTCAAGGGGGTCCTGGACTGAAATATTTGAAGACCCCTAATTTAGACAAGAGAAGAAGAAACAAGGATCTCTTACAGAAGTATTTACAGTTGCAGAGATCACAACAGGTTTTACCTGTGCTACCAAATGCATTTTGATCAATTACTTTTAGGGATTTTCCTCACCTTTACATAGTCTCTAACAAAAACACTTGATTTATTATTTATATTTATTTTTTTATGATTTAATAAACAGCAGACACAGCCTTTAGAAAACTCCAGTTTACAATGTGTTGTCTTTTAGACGTGGCTTCAAGTTCTTTCGCTAACTCTTCCCTGCCTTCCTTTTAAGCTAACCTTTCTTGAAAACATGCTGTGATGAGTGGCTAAGCTTTTAAAAAAGGCATATAATGTAGGCAAACTATAAATGCATTAAACTGACCTGACAAAAACTACAAAACTGGTGTATTGACAAAAAAGACATTCTTTTTCACATTGTGTGGTTGCTACTTGCTGAATGAAGAAACTAAAGGTGGCAAGCCTGTAAAAGTGAACAAAATCAGCAACCCTACCTGCAGCATTATACATTCAGATATGCCCTAAAGGCAAGTGCTCCAGCCATTCTAACAACCCCCTCACCAACAACGCCCCCAAACACGCTCCAAAAAGGACTTTGCTCTACAGAGATAAAAGAGCAGAGTTTTACTACAGGCTGTGTACTGAACTAGCAGAGAAAATGAATGATTACACTTGTGCAATCCAAAAAGATCACCACCTCAGAGACCATACCTCCTTGAAAAGTTAAGTTTCATAAGACCCCTTGTTGTTTCTACCTCATCTGTCGTTCAAAATTTGCACCAAACAGTAAAAATCTAAATGTACACATATTTAGCCAGTCTAAATACAAGAGAAGGTGCACACAAAGTGGGTGCCAATTCTGTATAAAGTACAGTAGAATATACAATATGTTGTTCTAAAATATCACAACCATTAAAGGAGATATGTCTGCACTTGGCGCCACCCCTTTTTGGTCCTCCCATTTTTAAATCCACTTGAGAACAAGTCCTGGGGACTTCAGCATTGTGGCTGTTGGGGGTTTCCTGGGGCTCCTCTCGGCTCTTCCCTGGGATAGGGGAGCAAGCTATCCCTGTGTTTGTCACTCTTGAGCAGCTTTGATCTGGGGGCTCTTTCGGGTATATGGGCTTCTGGTTTCCCTGGTGTCTGCCTCAACGCTCCGGAAGGCAGGTCTGTGGCTCCTCACAACCAGTATTGAGCATTTTTCTTATGGAAAAACCTTAACATATACAAGTGCACTCTCACAAACACCTACAGGTGCTTGGATTCAGGTGCTTACAGATTCTCTTTTATACAGAAAACCCCTATTATTATCTTTAGCTGTCACTTTACACATCTTGTATTAAATAACACTGTATTTTTTAGTAAGGTTATCAAGGCGTTGGTTGTTTGTCCCTGTAATACTTTATCGGTTTGTTTTCCTTTTCTTTTTATATCTCTCTTTACAGGTGTAGAAGCAGACTCCCAGGATATTATCTTGTTTTCTCATTTTCCGCTCCTCTATTTTTTTCACGTTTTCTCTTTCTTCTTTTTTCCTCTTCTACCTTTCCGTTTTTGTGTCCATTGAACATGAAATAGTCCCAACATAAAATCGAATAAAGCTTTATGCATGCATAAATTAAGCAGAGCACTATAGCGAAAACAGTAATCTTCTATTGTGAAAGTAAAATCTGATGGGCTCTCTTTGGCATTAAGACAGCAATTCTTAATGCTACCCTTGCCAGACAGGACACACACACACACACACACACACACACACACACACACACACACACACACACACACACACACACACACACACACACACACACACACACACACACACACACACACACACACACACACACACACAGTTATTCAGTTGTGGTCTATATAAAGTGAATCTGCAATCCTTTGATTTGAATTCCTTATAAATGTACCCCCACGTCTCCGTTCTTACCCGTGTTCTGATGTGTATCTGAGAGCAACTCGTTTTGGTGCCGTCTCTTTAAATCTAAAGGAGGCACTCCACACCCCGCCCCCTCCAGGTCACAAACCATTCCACTCCAGCCTGTTTGGTGATTTTTGGAGGATGCTGAGGGATGGTGTAATGAGCAACAGATGACTTATCCACTTGTAGCTCCAGCACCCTTGAGCTTGGACTACAAAATCGCTCTGAGAGTTAAAATAAGTGAATTCGTTGGAAGTCCATTAACCTTGTTTAGCAGTTCTGCAGCATATATTATAATGTAATTGTTCAAAAAAAATTATAGAGAACAGAGAAAACTGAATGGCTTGAAAAATATGACCCTAAATCCTTGAAATCATCTAAATGTGCAAAACAATATTTGTGATTGTTTGGGAAAACAAGACTTGCTGTAAAATCTGCTTATATGATGAAAAGAACTGAATTATGACAACTGGTTTGTTATACATAAATATTTAAGTGGTTGGAAGTAATCATACCAATGATGGTAGTAGGATCATGAAGTCTGAAAATTTGTTCTTGGTGTTTTAGAAAAAAAAAAGTATTTCTTCGTGTCTCACTTCTTGGTGAATTAGAAAGTGTTTTGGTCAGTTCTTAATTCTTTTTAAGCCTTTTCTGAACATCAGAAAACTGTAAATAATCTTTGTTTTGAGTCATGTCAGACTAATGTGAAAACTGTTTTCTTCTCTATTTTATATGTAAAAAACAGTTTCAATGACATTGAATATAAAAAAAGAAAAACTTAACTTGGATGCAGAGGTTGCTGAAAACTTTTTTCCAGGAAGTCAGGCTACTGAAACAATGTCTTCTATCATTTTCACTTAAAAAATGGGTTAAAACTCTGAAATGTTATCATAGAAATTTAAAGCAGTTCATACCAATGATTAATGGTTTGAACTTCTATAATCAAGGTCCTAATTTATTTTTGTCTGATATTAATTCCGTGGGTTTCTTGGAACAGTTTGATTTGAATTTGAGGGACTATCTTTTGTCTAGTAAGAATGATTAGATACTGTTTGTACAACAGTGCATATCAATTGTCTGCAGAACTATAGAAAGTTGAATACTTTGTTGTGTCTGTCCTATTTCGAACAAAAATCTTTTCTCTGAATTAAATGGACAAAATTAACTTGTGAAGATGGACCGAGCTGACGTGGGTCACCCAAGAAATTAACTGTGGCTTGCTCAGCATTGTGCAGTATTTATTTCTCCTGTTTCAATCATAAGCTTAATTTGATACTATGAAAAACGTAGTGTATACACAGGTGTGAACACACCTCTATTCATACCTGCATTTTTGCACACGTTAATCATAATCCCCAAATCTTTGAGCTGGAAATGCATAATACCTCCTATTGCACGATTAATTTGTACTATACCTGAAAGATCGCTCCATTAAATTTCTTTGAATTGTAATGGCCACGAGAAATGTTATCAAGTGCCCAATAAACACTTTTTTAAAAAAAAAGAGAAGCAACCACACAGAGACAGAAATAGCTCAGGATGTGATCTGCCGGCATTTAAAAATGCTAAAGAATTTAACAAAATTAACTGTGAACACTTACAGATGTTTAGTAATTAACTACATATCGTGATCTTCTGGGGGCAGGTGATCTCGTTGGTGGGAGGGAGCACGCTGCATGGGTAATCGCAGGGGAAACACTGAGATATATACAGCAGGACCAATATGGAGTAGTCTGGCTGAGGTATAACTACATAAATTGCTAATACAAGAATAATGGGAATTAAAAGCCTTGTTTCTTACAAATCAAACTACATCCCTGCATCTCACAGCAATGAGGCCTATTTAAATTTTATGTTAATGTGCTATTAGTAATTTATCTGCTTGCATCAGAGCAACCACAAACAAGGGGGGATAAAAGAGGAGAAGTAGAGGCAGACGAGAATGTCATCCTAGTTTCAGTTTTTTAAATGGATGTGAGCCTCCCTACGCAGGTGCACTGCCGTACACATCCGAGCAAGACACTGACACACAGGCACTGTATTTTCACGCAGAAAAATAAAACTAACTCACATACACACTTTCACAAACACTGTGTCAGCAAACTGAAGAAATCATAAATAAGTGATGTTTCTCAGTAATGGAATAGTGTGCAGTTGTTGTGGGAGCAAGGGATGTACTGTCATGACAACCTCAAGGATCACATAAGGTCATCTTCAGCTGTTGCTTTGCCCCCATTGAACAGACACCTTTTCACTGTGTGAAAGTGAAGTGGTGTCTGGATCTTTGAGTTTGAATGCATGTGTGTCTGTGAGAAACACACAGCATAACTGGCCATATAGCAGTACCCCCAATAGTACATTAATACAAAAGCTACCCTTAAAGGCTCATAGTAGGATGTAGGTAGTGATGTATCCTATCATGGAATAATACTTTACTGACTTATCTTCAGGCACTGCACTTACTGCTCAATCAAATAAAAAGGTAATTGCCATAAATATAAATGTTTCTTCACATATAAATAAACTGAATTGAGTGACACTACACAAAGAACAGATGAGAACCGCGTCTGCCACGAGAGCAAAAACCATTAGTGCTATCGATGGTAATACTTTCGCCTCAAATGATAAAACCAGCATATTGACAGTCAATAAACAATTGGTTTTCAAGTCACTCAGGAATGCAGATGGAATATTATCTATGATATACATTTCATTCTATAAATCTGTCATACATAGTTTGAAAAAATTGTGGGGAAACATATAGTTACATCTAAATAAAACCTGGGATCGTTTTGCCATGGAAGCACATCGACTGTAAAGCCATCTCAGCCTAGACTATCTTTGTACTCATTTGTACTTCATACCTGGAACATATTCTGACTGCTGCTTGTATGGCTGCAGTTCTATTGTGGAAAAATCTGCACTACAACACAGGTGCCTTTTTGGAGACGCAACATAAAGAGGATTTCCAAGTTTGGACTTTGGATAAAACATATAAAGAAACTTGAATATATTAAAATTACAAGTCATGCCAAAAATGTATTCAGATCCATGGTGGATTGAGGTTCAAAGCAATCCTTTAATTTTGGCAACATACTTCCTCTGATTGGAGGTAAAATTATGGAAGTAAATTTGTGTTGCTGGGATCTGAATTAAAAATACTACTGAAATTTAAATGTTGTTTTACTTACTCTTTCAGTGTTAAAATATATTCACAAAACATTTTTAACCTAAAAAAAATTCATTGTCATTATTTCTATACAGTTGAAATTTAATTTATTTTCTCTTTAAGCTAAAAATTCAAATTAGTATTTCAAAGTGATTACATTTTCAATACCTATTTTTCAGTTTAATTTTTCAGTGTTAAAAAATCAGCATATAAAAAAATTCAACCTTTCAAAATTCAAACTCAATATTTTCAGCCTCCTGAGATGCAACTTGCTCCATTTCACTGTCTTAAATTCAGCGTTTAAATTCGGTGTAAAAGGGAACGGTTACTTCAGGTCACAGACATTAGCAATGGATTGTGGTGTCCAACACCCAGCCAATCCCGTTACATTTTCTTAGTCACGTGACGTGGCACCCGCACTGAAGGAAAACCAGCATCTCGGAGGTGGTCATGTAAGCTAACGCTAACTGAACGGTGAGTTTATTGCTTTCATTTTTGTGTAGTATTGCTTTTCTTTGCGCATGAAAGTCAACACATAGATTGAGTCCCAATTCAAGAGGTCCAGCCCAAGAAGGATTCGACCCAGGTGGACCGCGCCCTTCGCATACTGCAAAAACCATGGAGGCTGGCTGTGAATTGGAACTTCTAGCCTTCACCAGCTCACCCGTTGCCTAGCAACCGTGACAGCGTGAACCACAGCTGCGACGCTTAGCTGAACTAATGTCAGGTTAATGTTCCTTGATTTTTATGTAGAATAAAAACTAAAAATAAACTGATTACAAATTTCATTTCTTTAATTTGTTACTAAACGTTTAGCAACTTCACCTCCAAAACCTCTTTCTTTAAAATAAATATTTACTTGTAGAGCAAATATCTCTCTCCCATAAAAATTAGGCTTGTCTCTTCTCAGGAAGGCACAGAGCTTCGTTCTGGAAATTAATGCCGTCTTTTCTTTTTCCTAACTTGTGATTTTCTTTCGGTGTGATAAAGATGCAGCAAACTACCATGCAGGTGTTTCCTCCGCCATTAGACCGCCGTTTCACCCGCTGCCAAATTCCGGCGAGTCTGCACTGATGCAGCCCCTGAATTGAGACACACCCTTACAACTTGATTTAAAACATGGCTTTGGGTATCAGTTTCTCTGTTTTTTAATAGTAATTTAATTTACATTCTTTTTAGTTTGGGGTACCAAATGTTCGATGCTTAGCAACACTATAAAAAACCTCGTTTGGGTTTGTCAATTGATTAAAAAGCTTACTGTTTTTGAAAATTATTAGAAATTAGAATGTAACCACGCTCTGTAATTTATTTTAGATTAAATATCTTACTGTAATTTTAAACAATAATGACCATTCTATTTCAGAATTCTAATTTGATTTTTACTGACAATTTTATGACATTGTTTTTTCTTTTTCTTCTCTCTGTTCAAGGAACTTTAGCTGGGTCATATTTTTGATAGACTCCGTGATCATTTGGAGCACGTTCTTGAGAATGTGCCACTGGATATGGACTACCTAGATTTCATCTGCCCTCTAGAACTTGTTTTTTTTAAATGCCTTGTCTTGTCAAGTAACTGTTCCTTCAGAAATTTTGGATGCCCTGGGTCATTTGCACAAACTAATTGACTTAGAAAAATATAGTGAAGAACAACAAACATCTGTTGTGCATTTTTAGTGAGGGCCAGCTAGGCGGCAGCGGATGGTCATATCCCCAGACTACTTTTGCAGTCTTCTAGAACTCCATCTCCCTGTCACACGCATAGCCAAACTTTTAGGCATTTCCAGACGGACTGTATATGGACGGATGGCTGAGTCAGGTCTTTCGGTGAGGGCGTTATACACCACCATGTCGGATGATGAGTTAGACCAGTGTGTGAGGAACATTAAATCCAGGCAACTTTACTCCGGATACCGAACAGTGAAGGCTCTTCTGCAAGCCAGGGGACTGAGGGTGCAGAATGATAGTAAAATTGCACATTTATTTTAGGACTTTGAATTTATCATAACATTAGAATCAGAAAAAGTTATTAGTATTTTTTATTATTTATTTTAAAACTCATGTACACATACACGACAAAATGTTCAATAAACTACTTCAACTGGATGTTTCAAACTGCCTGAGTATGAATCTATAAAATCAGTACAATTGGTAAAACATTACTGTTTCATAGAGGAGACATGCAATATCTCATCTGAACATTGTTGCGTTACTAGTTTTGTGTTAATGATTTCCACATCTAATATGTATAGAATTTGTTATCTGAGAAAATTAGAAGATTGAATTATTGTTTCTAAATGTTCACAACATAACGGTTTCATTAAAACAATGCCGCTTCACATAGATGGAAAACTCTGAAACAGCATAAATGCGGATCATGTTTCCAAAGGCATTTTGATCAATCACACCAGACCAAAGCCAGTTTGGCAAGAGGAAATACAGGCTAAAATATCGTCATTAAAAGATTTGTAGTCCTTGTAGTGGCTTGGGATTTCCAAAGTTTCATAGCAAGTGGCAGCTGTGGGGTACTTGCTTTGGACAATCTCCACAGACAGACGTAAGTAAATACGTAGCTTTACTAAATATAAATGTCACAAAAATTCCATTATCAAATAAAAAAAACAACAACCTTAAAATAAACAAATAGATCTTGCAATACATGAATAAATAAATAGATTTTGAAATAGATATTTAAATGAATAAATCTTAAAATAAGGAAATATATCTGAAAAGAAATAAATGAATAACTCTTGAATTAAATAGAAAGAAAGAAATGCAATAAAAAATAAACAAATTAATTAATAAATCTTAAAGTAAAGAAATGAAAAATGAGCTAAATTATATTTTTTGAATATATATTGAGTGTTCATACAGGGTTGTTTGTCCTGTGTGACTCTGTGTTGACCTGTGATACCCCACCTCTTGCCCATTGACCGCTTGAGAAAGCTGTCCCCCAAAAAACTACTCTGCATGGATAAGTGGGTTTAGGAAATGGATGTCCTATGATGGTCCCCATTACAAGTGGTACCATAACTGTTCCACAGATTATGCAGGCAGAAAGTGATGCAGTAAGTTTCATTTTGCATAAAAGCATTTTAAGCAAAGTAAGTGAATTGCCAGGATAGCATGATGTTAAGTAATGTCATTGTTGGGTCATTACTCTGGTATTGTGAAATTGTGTTGATTCTATGGCTGTTGCACACAAGTGCAAAAAGGAAGCCTTTCTCAGAGATGGCAAATGAACTGCCAGCAGATTAAGAGGGTCTAACCACATTTATGAAGTGACTTGTTTCTAAGACTTGTTTGGAGGACAAAAACAATATTTCTGTAAACAGCAGGATATAGAATAAAATAAAAGGCATAAGAGAATGAAGTATATAGTTAAGTTGACTTTTTTTGGTGTGTGTGTGTGTGATGGCGGCAGGTGTAGAGGGGGGGCCCAAAAAGACTGTGTTGTCCCGGGCCCTAGCAAAGCTGTCAGCTGGCCTGGTCATGTATATTGGAGGAATTTTTTTACTTGTTCGAAAAAATCTCTGTTTTATTCAGACTGTGCATGTTACAATGCCAAATGCATTGCATGGCCATCTTTCCTGTAAATGTTATCCAATTCCTTGGTTAAGGCTGATATACCAATTTTGGTTTAGAAAACATTCAAGGTTAGGGTTATAAATAATTTGTGAATGTCATTTGGTCTTTTCTCACTTCTGTCTGTCTGCCCCAGGGCAGCTGTGGCTACTAACATAGCTCACCGCCGTCAGTGTGAATGGGTGACTAACTGACCGTAGTGTAAAGTGCTTTGGGGTCATCAGACTTGATAAAGCGCTATACAAGTACTAGCTATTTACAATTTATACCAAACAAATAACCTCTAAAATGTTTTGTTCCACATTTGGGTAGTTGTTTTGCTCACAGTCCTTTCTGCTGGCCCATCTGTGACTTATGGCTCAGATAACTCTGTCCCTTTAGGATGCATCACTCCCCCTGCTCTCTTCAGACAGATTGTTCAGAGAGAGGACGAAAGCTTGAGAATATATCTGGTTACATAAAACATTGAAAATTAACTCTTCTAACCAACAGTGTTTAAACAACATCAGTGGCTTTACACATTAGTAACAATGCTGGTTTGTCTATACAAAGCAGTCGGACAGGGTGAGCTCTAGAGTTGTAGTGTTTTTGTGTGCAATCTGCTTTTGATATATATGAGTCAATATGCTGGAGATGGCAATATCTCGAACAAGAACAGCAGAGCGCAAGAGGCAGCATCATAAATTGAGCAGTTTGTTTCAGGCAGTTAGTGGAACATCCAACAATCTTTCAAAACAGTCAGGAAAGAAACATAAGATGCCTCGGCCACACATGAGACAACATTAGTGACAGTTGACGGATACCCCTTACTTAAAACTATTTAAGCCGGAGCCGTAGAAGTCTTTGGTCTGTCTCTGTGTAATTTCTGAAGTGGTCAGGGCAGAAAGAAGAGGCTGTAGTCGGAGCCACCAATCAACTTACAGTGCTGTAAGGGTTACTTGTTTTGTTGTTGTTGTTTCTTTTGTACAAGGCTAGGATGTTTCTTTTGTACAAGGCTAGGATGTTATGATGACAGGCTAGGATGTTATGATGACAGGCGATCTTTGAGACCAGGTGACTGCGGCTGCTGTTTTAAGTGAAACATACCCGGTCATGGTGCAGTGTATAGAGCAGTAATGTCATTTCGGTCATGGTCAGTAAAACGGCAAGCTGAACAAACAGCACAACCAAGAAAAGTACAGCTTACCTGATCTGCGTTTGATGGCACATAAGAGTACATAAAAAAGTTAATAAATTTCAAAAGACATAGAAACGGTCATAGGATGGTGTTCTAAATGGAAATAGCTCAATGTCATAGATTTACTTTAACACAGTAGAAAAACTGATTGATCATAAGGTACTAAGGAAAGACAGACAGATGAATGTACTTGAAGATGAAGAGGAGGAGATAAAGTAGGAGGGGGTGTGGAAGCAATTCCTTGCACACCTCTCAGTCATAAATATGGAAAAGGAACAGCGTGGCTCAGCCAGCCCTCCTACGAGCAGAATGTTATCCTTCTTCTCTGGCAGAATGAAAAAAGCCTCAAGCTCAGAGAAAAACAGCACTCAGGCAAATAGATGAAATAATTTACAAGCAAAGACATGTAGCATGGTATACAAATAATTACAAATATAATGAAGATGGATGAATTGAAAGAGTGGTGTTTTCTTAGTCCTCAACCACTGAAAAAAAGATCACTTACAATGAGGATTTGTGGTAACTTGGGATACAGAACCTCTCTATTCTGAGCAGTGTGATGGCTGGACAAGCCCATCTGTTAGGCTTCTCAACCAGCTTAGCACATCGAGGATCTCAGATTCATAGTTCTAGTTTTGCCCGACTCTGAACTGGATTTGAATCTACTTATCTGGTCTTTCTCTTTCTAACACATAAATACAGGACTGTCTCAGAAAATTTGAATATTGTGAAAAAGTATACTACTAGGCTATTCAACTAATCACTTGAATCGTCTAATTAACTCGAAACACCTGCAAGGGTTTCCTGAGCCTTGAAAAACACTCAGCTTGGTTCAGTAAACTAAATCACAAGTACAATATGGTAGTGGTTAAGACACGACATAAGATTCTCACAGTAACTGGTGTACTGACCATGGCATTACTGTCCTTGATTGGCCTGCCAATTCCCCTGACCTGAACCCCATCAAGAATTTGTGGGGTATTGTGAAGAAGAAGCTGAAAGACACCAGACCCAACAATGCAAATGAGCTAAAGGCCGCTATTGAAGCATCCTGGGCATCCATAACACCTCAGCAATGCCACAGGCTGATTGCCTCCATGCCACGCCGCATTGATGCAGTAATCTGTGCAAAAGGATTCCCAACCAAGTCCTGAGTGCATTAATGGACATTTTCAAATGTTTGATTTTGTTTTGCTGTTATAATTATTTTTTTTTACTTGGTCTGAGGAAATATTCTAATATTTTGAGATAGGATTTTTGAGTTTTCTTCAGCTGTACGCCATAATCAGCGATATTAAAACAATAAAAGGCTTGCGATATTTCAGTTGATTTGTAATGAATCCAGAATGTATGACATTTTATGTTTTTTAATTGCATTACAGAAAATAAAGAACTTTATTACAATATTCTAATTTTCTGAGACAGTCCTGTAAACTTTAACGAACCATTTCATTCTTGTGCATTTGACAGGTTTTATTCCATATATTTCCAGTATTTAATGGCATCTATCTTCTCTTTATCTGACCATCTCCACTACCTCTGCTGAAGAAAAGCATCCCACAGCATGACACAAATATAACGTATTTGATTTCTTCCAATTGCAGCTGTTAAAAACGCAAGCCAAAAAGTTATGCTGCGTCCACACCAAACGCATTTACAGCGTCAAAAAGACGTCCAATTCCTCAACTTGAGCGCTTGTACACATAAAAGTCACAAATTATGTCTCACCTGAGCCCTGTTTGACAACCTGCTGACCAGCATCAGTGCCCACATCTCCCACCAGGGTACCAAATACAGGCGCCTAATTTCAGCAGAAGAGTATCTGTCCATCTGTCTCAGGTTAGTGGGCATCATTCAGGAGGCTCGATGTCAACAGTGATCCGAAGTAAAAATCCCCTACTATGTCACATAGCAGAGTCTTTCTGATTGGTTGACGCCCTGGGTCCAGCTGCAAAAGTTCAGATTTTCCAACTCTTTTGTCAGCCGTCCTAGACATGCTGAAAGCATGTCAAACCAATGCGCAGAAAGCTTCAAAACACACAGCATAAAATGATGGCCCAAAAAATGAGCTGCTGCTTGAAGTCTTACGCCAGGCTCACACTGAATACAGTGCAGCTACTGTGTGGGCGCCGCAAGTAACCCAAATAATTAAAATCAGTCTGTACACTCAAATTAGCCACAGTGCACTGGGGTCCGGTTACTGAGGCCGTGTGGTGTTGCAAAAAATTTAGCAAGAAAGAAGTTTGGTCGGGCACTAAAAATTAAGAAATTAATCACCCCACGCAACTTAGGCTAACTTGACCATTGTAAACAAAATAGCAACACAGAAACACGATGAAACAGAAGGGCTATTGGAGGATGAAATAGGATATTTGTGCGCACGGATAATGAGTTTTGCCATATAAAAAGAAAACCATAGCTGTTTTTTAATCATTCATGAGGGACAGTAACAGAAAGGACTATGTGAATGTCTGTTCTCCCAGGCACCGTTTCAGCTGAAGCTGAAGCTGGCTGTTGTTTGAGTAGTGTGAGTGGGGATTTGCGGAGAGGCAGCACTGGATCAGGACCATCTACCGCACCAGGGTCAAAGTCTACTAGCATGTAAAGTACAGCCAGAAGAAAACAAGTGGCCCTCTTTATAGACAAGATAAACACAAAAGCTCTGTTGGAAGGAACATTCCCAGGCAGACAGACAAGAAAAAAAATGCTAAGCTAACAGTACAACACGGATGTTTGAGAGCAACATCAACATGTTAGTAAAGCTCCTGTTTCTGCAACAGTGAAGCAATAACCCTGTTGAATTACATGAGGTAATGATATCTGTTATTAGCTTGACGGACACGGATGGCTCAATGATTGGGTTCTGTTGGTCTGAGCTCCCCCTTCAAGCTGCACAGTACTGCACCACGCAGGTTTGTCTCATCATGTAGAGACCACTGAAATACATCCAGAAAAATCAATAAAAAAACAGTAGGGCACAAAAACAGGTTATGGCATGTTAGAATGCTTTTTAAAAGCATAATTCTTACTTTTTATGTTCATTTTATTTAAATTATTCTAATGGCACTGTGAGGTGGTCAACAAACTAGAGCTAGGGTTACATCCTGGACAGGGCCCAAGTCCATCACAGGGCCAACTGATATAGTTTAAAACCTTTTAAAAAATAATAGTGAAGGATAATTTACACCTAGAAATTGACTGTAGGTGGAAACTATAGCGAATGTAAACGTGGAAAGGTTTAAAACACAAACCTCTGTCATGGTGTGCCATATACCTTAAATCTACTAAATTACCATTTGCTTTTAACTTAGTACTACTATATGTACAGATGAACACTGCCTTCAGGAGCTTAATCTTTGATAAGCTTTGCTTTTATAAGGACCTAATATACCCCACATATGTGAATGGTGGTTGAAGTAGACTGATAAGATGATTCCTGCTTTGATGGTGCTGACCCACTCCGCTTCCATCACTGTGGCCTTCCCAGGACAGTGTTTGTGTGATGCCGTTTCAGTGCTTTAGAAGTTTATGATAGAACCTCAAAATGTTGGGCCAACCTAAGAGCAGAGCATTAAATATACAGCATATGCAATATGTTTACCCAGTCAATGCCTTTCTTTTAGTGGAAGGAGTGTTCTTACTGTTTCTGTAATTGGGTACCACCTGCTTATGCTATGCTTTATCTTCATAAGAAATGTAGTTCTCAGATATTGATTTTTAACATCGATCACTATCTTTCATTTTATTCATTACCTTTATATAAATGTGTTGTTTAATTACATCTAGATTTGATTACTGAATTAACTTCTGTGGTAATATCACGGTATTTATTTCCCATGTAAAGTGTCATTACTTTTTCACCAATAGCAAACCTGGACTCAGTAGTGGCCAGTTAATGTGTACAAATCATGTCCCATGCTATATAAAGTACGTAATTTCTATGAAACAGACCTGGTTTATATATATATATATATATATATATATATATATATATATATATATATATATATATATATATATATATATATATTAGGGCTGTCAAAATAACGCATTAATTTTGATTAATTAATTTAAAAAAAATTAACGGATTAAAAAAAATAACGCAGATTAATCGATGTCGTATAGGGGTTTTCAATAGGTGAGGCGCGCCTCCCCTAGGGGGCGCCAAAGAGTCACAGGGGAGGCGCATAAAGACAGAGAAGAAGACAGCGCTGCCGCTCAACTCTGTGAAACCATGTAGCGATATTCGTGCCTTCTGTTTGAGCGCGCAGGAACCAATCCAAGCGTGCAGTGAAACAACTCAACGCTCGAAACCGGTCTGGCACGGTCTGAAAAACTCTTCTCAACCCGCTGTCCTCGCGGTGAGTTCCATCTCTGCTCGTGCGCTACTTTGCTCGCGCACACCTGCTCGTTTCACACTCAACACCAGCTGTGCACTCGCTCGGCTGTTAAAGCCAATCACAGACAGGTTGTTTTTTTCATCCAAACAGAGTATGGCTTGCAAAATACTGCATTCAGATGAATTAAATCAAAATGCTGCAGCCTTTGGCAGAAATGACTAAACATCACCGAGGGATTGAAGAAAAACAAATAAAAAGTGTAATAATTTAGCCTAAAATATTTAGGCTAAAGGATTTAGACTAAAATATTAGAGTTACTAAGTGAGCTGTGAAAAATGTTTTTGTCTCTTTTCTTTCCAGCTTCTGGGAGGTTATGCAAAAGTTTATTCTGATCATAATCATCATGACTGTCATTATTATTTAAAGAGCACTTTAACACGAGGTAAAACAAAGTGCCAAACATCAGAAATACATCAGATAAGAGATAACTAATAAAATGCTTGTTTGTTAAAATAGCACTAGGTCTAAATTATTTATAATTAGCCTAAAAAGTAGATTGGAATATGGAATATGTTGACGTCTGTTAAATTCAGGTTATCTGAGTTCAGTTTGACATTGGCATCTGTTTAGTTCAGTTTGTCTGCTGTTGAAAACAGCACTTTAATGTATCTAATGCTGATTATTCATTGAAACATTTGAATTTAAATATTTTAAATACTTTCACAGCAAAAAAATTATATGCGATTAATTTAGATTAATTAATTACAGAGTACGTAATTAATTAGATACATTTTTTTAATCGATTGACAGCCCTAATATATATATATATATATATATTAGGGCTGGGCAACGATTAAAATCTTTAATCGCGATTAATCGCATAATTTGCCCGATTAATCATGATTAATCGCATTGTATGCGCAAACTCCAAGAATGAATTCAAAAGTAGTGTAAAGAGCACTTTTATTTTAATGTTCTGCTGCCATATGAACAAAAGTGTTATAACATTTGTAGCACTTATCAGTAATACATATTTAGTGTAAAGCTCAACTTAAACATGTAAAACAAAAAATAGCAATAATAATAAATTAAAGCTTATTGCCACTGACAGGAAATTCTCTTTATGGGGAAAAAATCTACCAAAAACAGGCAATTTCTGAGGTAACAGCAGGGAGCAGCATTACCATTTTATGTTCAATACCAAAGTGTGAAGCACAAAAAAGGTCTACAGTAGCTATCCACTTCGCCATTACATTGGTTAGCTTCTCTGAGTCATTGAATTGTTTGGTGATGTCTACAGTATGTTTGGCATTTAAGTGGTATGTTAAGCTCAAGGTGCTCCGGTGATAAGAAAGTTTAACTTGGCAGTGGTTACAACCAGGCCAGCTGACAGCTTTGCTAGGGCCCGGGACAACGCAGTCTTTTTGGGCCCCCCCTCTACACCTGCCGTCACCACACACACACACACACACACACACACACCAAAAAAAGTCAACTTAACTGTATACTTCATGCTGTATATTAGCCAGTCCCTAAGCTTGATGTATCATGAAACTGTTGACCTTTTGGGTTTTGTGGTTTTTATTTTATTATTACAATTAAATAATAATAATAATAATAATAATAATAATGTTATGTTCAGTGTTTTTTCGCTAATCCACCTCTTATATCTTTCAATCCTTATGTAATTTTGTCTGTGTTGTGTGCACCTGCCTGTTGCTTTAATCCTATAAATTTCCCCGTCGTGGGATAAAACAAGGATTAGCTAATGTTATCTTATCTTAAATAACACTTTTTAATATATGTACTGGGTTCTTTCAAGGTCTTAATTACATTTTCTGTGTGGGCTCCAGTAACATATGATAGATAATATCTACTTTGAAAGTTAACATGAACTGCTGCTGAAGATGACCACTGATCTACCTGAATGTTCCCTGGAGGACTGAAACGCCTCAGTCAGTGACGTCTGTGGGTCTGTCGGGGCAATGACAGAAGTTTCGTCTCCTCTCTCCGTTTCTGTGGCTCGACGTTTTCTTGCTCATGTTTTTTCACGTGCTTAGATAAATTTGTTGTGTTTTCACTGAAATTAACCGGCTTTTTACAAAACATACAGCTTGATTTCATTTACGGTATTAAAATAAAGCCAAACGGTGCTACTTCCCCTGTTCATGTTTTTCCGCTGCTGCGATCTCTCTCAGCTGTTTGTGTGTTGAGTTTGTGTGAGAGCTGAGTGGGCGGGCCAGGCTGAGCCTGTGTGCTGATTGGCTGGCGCCGCTGAGCCATGTACGAGAGGGGAGGGGGAGCAGCCCTAATATATATATATTAATCGCATAATTTTAATACTTAACTGAAAATTAATCGCATATTTTTTTATTTCTAAAAGTGTAAAAGCCTATTTGGGCATTTTAATATGCAATTATGCAATAAATAACACCAGTAAAAAGCATGCTTGTACAACAAATATTTTTATTTTTTATTTTCAAGCACTTTTCAGAATTGGAATGAAAACATCCTGGTGCCCTAAAATGTTAAACTCTGGCCAATAATGGCTAAATCGCTAATCATAACGCCCTGATGTATACACAACGTGTAAACATGGCAATTCATTTATTTACAGCATGTGTAAATAAATAAATATTTCATGCCGAAATATTTTTTTTGCCTCTTAAACAAAGATAGACATGGTATTAAGCATTTACATATAAAGTAATACTAATTTTAGATTTTAATAAAGTCACAAGTTTTCACTCTCTCACACACACATCTAATCCTGAGATTTCACACCAACAACAATACTTTCTTTGTATATTATTGCATGCTGTTTATATCCACATTCATACAGTTTAAAGCCTGGAAAAGGGTTTAAAATTTCCAGTTCATTCCAGAGTCTTACATTTTGCTTGCAACTGGGCAGGAGCTTAATACCCTTGAAAGAGAACTGTCTAGCACAGCTTCATGTGCTAACACTGTAACTCCAGGCTACTTCGTTTGACAATGTGAGTCAGCCTTAGTTCTTAATATACAGAGACAACTAATTAATAAGCATTAAACCGTAAGCATTACGGTTTATGGGCTGGGTTTCTTGCAATGTTATTAGCGTGTAAAAACTCATCTTCAGAACCAATCTCTGCTCAAAATGGTGATCTGCACCACGTAATCTACTTTCAGCAGGTATCACCGGTTATTGCAACCGTAAATTGCAGAAAATACGGGCAGTTGCTCTCTCTGCCTTTACTCCCTCAGCTCCTATGTCAGGATGCGCTCTAGCGCGTAATGAGGCGGAGGGATATTTCGGCTGTGTTATACTCACTGTGTCTGTAGTGCGGCAGCGCCACTTATTTTAGAGCCCAAATAACTGACTTCACTTTCAGAAACAAGCCCAAAAAACTGCAACTCATGAAATATACAAGCGACTTTAGAAAAAGGAAGCCCATAGTCGCATGAAATAAGCGGACTTGGCAACAGTGAGCGCGGGTCTGTTTTGTTACAGTCTCTAGCATTCTTGGAACTCCGGAAAGTGCTGAGGGTAAAAAAAACACAGTCCAGAGAGCGCTGCAGGGAAAAAAACATTAACGCGATTAATGTGCATCAAATAAAATGTCGGCGCTATGGTCTAACAAGTTAACGCGTTAAAACTGACAGCCCTAATATATATATCTATATATATCTATATATATATATATAGATATATATATTCTTATTTAAACTTTTTGTTCTGTTTTTTTTTTCTTTATAGTAGGTGCACCTGGCCTGCCGTTCTGTTAGCTGTAACACCATCCAGGGGAGGCAGATGTCGCAATGAAAATAAAGATGATTACTATCATCTGCCATTACCATATGACATAAAAAGGATTCCTGGATCAATGTGTGCTTCTGTGCTTTTTGTGTCTCTGCTCTGTCTCTAACCCCCAGTCGGTCGAGCCAGATGGCCGTTCACACTGAGCCTGGTTGTGGTTCTGCTGGAGGTTTTCCTCTCTGTTAAAGGGGATTTTTCCTCTCTACTGTTGCTTCATGCATGCTCAGTATGAGCGATTGCTGCGAAGCCATCAGACATTGCAGACGACTGTCCACTGTGGCTCTACGCTCTTTCATGAGGAGTGAATGCTGCTGGTCAAGACTTGATGCAATCTACTGGGTTTCCTTAGATAGGAAACTATTTGACCAATCTGTATGATTTGATTTAATTTGACTTTGTAAAGCCCCTTGAGATGACGTGTTGTGAATTGGTGCTATAGAAATAACATTGAATTGAATTGAAGTTAGACTAGAATGTGGATCTAGAATGTGGATGAACAAATGTATTAATAGAAAAAACTGTTTTCAGGTAGATATCAAGAAGAAAAATTATTTTGGGTATCTACCAATCCTGATAGAAATCCTCACCAACTAAATAAAGCCCAGATTATGACCCTTCCTCCACAGGTAAGAGGGATGGACAGGTGAATCACTGAATTTGCCACCACAGGAAAAAGTAAAATCTGCACTCAGACCCTGGCACTCCTTCCTTTGGTCCCATAAGACATTTTTTTATGGTTACCAGCAGATTATTTTAATATTCCTGTCTCTGGTTTTGTTTATGCTGTAGAAAACAGCTGTAGAAAACCAAGGAAATTAATTATCTCTGCATTGTGAGCATGGCAATGCTGGTAGTTTTAGTGTTAAATCCTGCCCTTCGATCTACTTGTAATGTATTTGCCAAAGGAACATAAAAGATGCAACCTGACAATAATTCTTGGAATATTAGTAATGAGTCTTCGACTGATTAGATGAAAAATCAGAATGATTAATTAAACGATCATTGTGGGTGTATCAAAAGTATTTGTAAAGATGGAAAATACATTTTTTTGGCTATGTCATTATGTATGGTCATCCTTGACCGAGTTAAGAACAGACCACCTACAGGCAACTGGACTACTAGAGTACTAGATATTTTTTATACTGAGCGATGTCTTGACTGAATCTAGACAAAAGGAATGCCTTGAAAAATGGCTTGTAAGTTACCCTTTCCCCCCTGATAAATGTCAGTGATCTTTGTTTCTATTGTCCATGCGTCTCTTTAGATTAAGGCATAATGTGTTGGTTTCTGAGATCTTTTAGCCTTCTTCATGTTGACAGGCAGCTTCCAAGGAAGTGATGTCTTGATTTTATAGACCGATCAGTAATCAGACCAAAGTGAAATAGAACTCAGCTGTCCAAAAGCTGTGATGATTTAACAAGAAGAGCAATTACTTTTTACCCAGGTTGGTTTGGATAAATTTTGTATTTCTTAGTAGATGTAATAATACTCATGATACCTTTGTCTGATAATAGAATAATTGATGCACTAGAACAGGGGTTCCCAAACTTTTTTCGCCGCGCACCCCTTCCATATCCCAACCGGGTTGATGCACCGCCAATCTTAAAAAAGAAAAATAAAACAAAAAAATTGCAGTTGTAGTTACAACTCAACCGTCGTAACAAAGGTTATGTAAATAAAATTAAATTGCAATAAAGTTACACACAACATCCTCAACAGAATCCTGAGGATTTTCAGGTGCATCAGCGGCTCAGCGTGGACCCAGAAAAAGATCGGTCAAACCTCCACAGCCTGAAACATCTCTGAAGCAGAGATCATCCAGTTGGATTCATGGACTAAACTCTGATGATCTACCTGTGCGTGTGTTCTCACTTTGTTTATTTCATGTACCAGCTTCTAAATCTGAGTCTGACTCACAATTTGTCGCAGAATACAAACATGAAGAAGTTTGCTTTGATTTGTGTCCAATGACGAGCGAGCAAGCGAGCGAGCCAGAGAGAAACAATTGTATGGAGGCACTTTTCACAGCACCATATGTTTGGAATAATTCAATTCAGCCAATTGGTTCAAACCTCCAGAAAAGTTATATTAAGAAAAGAATGTGGCCCTATATCCAATTCTCAAACAATGTTCAACAGTTAGTTGTGACTTAACTTGACTAAAAAGTAGATGGAGATCTGTGGGAGAATAAAAACCAAACCAAATAAAGTCAATCTGTTCTAATAGTTATAAACTAAATACAGTTACCGCCCTGTTTACCATAGTATAACTAAAATAACGCAGAAGAAATTCCACCTGCCAAGGACAATGATGGTGCACTTCTACTCCTCCATCATTGAGTCCATCCTCACCTCCTCCATCACCATCTGGTACACTGGTGCCACCGCCAAGGACAAGGGCAGACTGCAGCGTGTCATCCAGTGTGCAGAGAAGGTGATTGGCTGCAATCTTCCATCTCTCCAGGAACTGTACGCCTCCAGGACTCTGAGGCGTGCTGGGAAGATTGTGGCTGATCCCTCGCACCCCAGTCACAGACTATTTCAGATACTTCCCTCAGTCAGGAGGCTGCGGTCCATCAGGACCAAAACCTCACGCCACAAGAACAGTTTCTTCCCATCCGCTATCAGCCTTATCAACAAGGCCAAGAGCCGTCCGTGACACTGGACACTGCCTCTCTCAGTCCCCCGTTCAGGACCTACAAGCTACATCAACGTAGCATCTCCAGACCTTCTGCGTTACATCAACGTCTACTGTGTATATAGCTCTAGATTCTGTATATATATATATATATATATATATATATATATATTTTTTTTTTTATTTATTTTTTTTTTTTTCAAATTCAAGTCAAATTCATTGTAAGTGTAAACCTACTTGGCAATAAACTTGATTCGGATTCTGAAAATTAATAATTTATCAATATTAATATTATTTTTAGCCATAAATTAATTTCATCTGAAATGTAGATGTTCAATTTAATGGTCTACATGTGGTAATCTTTGATGCATCAAAAAGATTTAGTATCCGGAAGTCCTTCAACAGCTGAGCTTATGTCACATTTTACCTGCAGTAGACATGTGTGACAGTTCAGAGGGGATTCACAACACACAGAGCAGTAATAGTGGTTGTACTTCTATGTGTAGTAGTTTTATGGTAGCTCAGTAACATTCAGCACCAGTGATTCAGCACTGAGAGCGTCAGAGCAGCAAACTGAAGCAAAGCCTTCTGCTCTACATTGCACTGTGTCAGGTCACTTACATTTGACAAGTGATCCCCGCACTGAGTTATATACTCTCTCACTCTGTGTCTAAAACCAGACCTGGAAAATTTGAATTCCAGGATTCTGCTTATCTAAGAAAACAGCTTTTATTGTGTAAATGATGTGTCCCTAAATTGCAAATTATGAAAGACCTATTCATGGTTTGCAGAAATTACTGGCATGTCTCTCAGGACAGTCTACACCCCTCAGAATTGTCCCAGCCAGACTCACATTCATCCCTGGTTCTTTTAGAAAATTAGTTCAATATTTTATCAGTACCCATTTGCACAACTTGAAACTCTGTTCTGCTCTCCACCTCCTTTACCTCCCCCATTTTAAGAGCTATTTTATTAGGGGAAAACAGAAACAAACTAAGGCATGTATACAAGGAGACACCAGAAATACAATATCTGATTCTTGACATGGACAAGATGTAGAAGAAAGGGTCTGGTTGCTCCATCTCAATGCAAGACCGAGGTGGCTGAGTCATATGTCCGTTGTTTTTACAGGATAAGGTAAAATGAGGAGTCAAAGGTTATGTCTTTCAGTGTTATAGAGTTCTTCTGTGGATATAGGAACTCTACAATAATGTGTCCAAACTAATTAGAAAGCTAAAAAACTGCACACACCTTCAAGTCAGATTTTTTACTTTGCCGTCAACAGCAGATTGGCATTATCTGGAAGGAAACAAATGAAAATGGCACTTGGGGCTTGCAGACTGCTCGGGGCTGGGGACCTTAGGGGCTTTATTCTTCTATCAGCTGTGAGCCTATAGGTTTTGTTGTTGAGATTTTTTAACAGATGGACACAAGAATGGACTTAAAATAATGGACAGACCTAACCAAAAGCACAAAATCAGAGCAAGTCTAAGTTTGTAGTTTTAATAGGGGACCCACTTAATGACGTAGCAATAAATTCCTTAAATTCACTGTTCGCCAGTATTACAGAATGTGATCAGTCCCTTCACATTACTTAATACATAAATAGCACTTAGGTCAAACATGTTCAAAGGTGAATGCTGTAGAAAATTGAGAAGGCTTTTCCCCTGACATTAATTTCTTGTGGTCTGTGAGCTGTTTCTGACCACTATAATATGAAGTCTGCTGAGTGAAACTAAATAATCTGAGTTAAATTTATGTTTTTCTTTTACCACTAGTATGGCAGGTAAACTGCGATATCTTGGTGGCCAATAGTAAAGCCGCCCGCCTGCCTGCCTATATATATATAAATGTGTTATATTTCTAGCTGTACTAAGCCAACACTACTTTGATGACCTATCTAAAGAAGATAAACAAGGATGTTCTGTGGCATGATCTTTATTTAAATGTCTGAGAAAGACATCATCACCCCCTTCAGACGCCTTTGTCTGAGCATTTACAGTAGTATCGATTAAGCACATTTATACTACCTTTATTTAACCAGATAAAAACCCATTGAGATCAAGACATAACAAGACATAACAATCTAGACAGACGAACAACAACAAACAGGCAGCCAAAATCCAACACAAAGACATTAAAATAGAAATGGCCCTAATGGCCTAATTGTTTCCTCAGTCTACCTAATTCAGGCAGGTATAAAACTCAACTGAACTCTGGTCTGCCTGAAAATGTGGCTCTCAGTTCACTTTTAAAGGAGAAGTCCGGTCAACAAGGAAAAATCAGGGGATCATTAGCTATAACTAAAACTAATACGTTCGTGGTTATTTAATGAATTTAGCTTTAATCAATAAGAAAATAAAAGCATAAATTGTCGTCTGGATCACTGTGTATGGGGGTGGCCATTACTGCCCAAATATGGGCAGTAAGGGTCGGCTGACATCACATCCTGTGACGTGGAAAAGCGGAGAACCGACAGCATTTCTCCGCACTTTCCAAGCAAAGTCAATAGGAGCCGTTCTACACAGCTGCGATCATCAACAATTTTTTCGGATTTCCAGAGGACTTCACCATTGACATTCACGAGAGCTGTTGTTAAAGCAACAATGCTCACGTGCATGGCAGTTGGATGTAAGAATACATCGAGTAAAAGTGGAAAAAACATAATTTTTTTCACCTTTCCGATTCATCATCCACCATGGACTGTTTTGCTGGATTACCTACTTGAAGAGAGAGGATTTTCCATCGTACTTCTGGCCAGAGAGAAAACACGTCATATGCAGCCAACATTTGGAAGAAGAATGTCTTCAAGATGACATGAGAGCGAGGATTTTCGGTATTTCGGAGGGATACGACACACTTATGTGTCGTATCCCTCCGCCGCAACAGTGAGCATAGGTATGCTCACTGTTGCGGCGGAGGGATACGACACACTTAGAGAGAGCATGCTCACTGTTGTGAAGCCCACTTATTTTATGCAACTTTGGTCTTATTTTTTCTAAAGTCACTTGTATTTCATGAGTTGTGGGTTGCAGTTTTTTTTGGGCTTGTTTCTGAAAGTGAAGTCGATTGTTTGGGGTCTAAGCTAAGTGACGCTAAAATATCCCTCCACCTCATAAAGCGCTGCAGCTCCTCCTCACAGCAGCAGAGTAAACTCAGAAGGAGCAGGCCTGCCTGTATTTTCGGCAGTTTACGGCTGCAATAACTGATGATAACTGCTGAAAGTAGATTAGGCGGTGCAGATCACCATTTTGAGCAGAGATTAGTTCTAAAAATGAGTTTTATACTCATCTTTTAACATTGCAGAACCCAACCCATAAACCATACTTTAATGCTTATTTGTTGTCTTTTTCTGTCTCTAATACTAAATGTAAAATTAGTATTACTTTAAATTTAAATGCTTAATACTAGGGCTGTCAAAATAACGCGTTAATTTCAATTAATTAATTAAAAAAATAAAATAAAAAAAATAACGGATTAAAAAAAATAACGCAAATTAATCGTATAGGGTAGTTCACTGCTATTGTTTTCATCCGGGTTTTTTGCGCCTGCGCGCCGGACTGGAAGGCAGAAGGCGAGCATAGCGGCAGACGCAAACAGAGCAAACAACGAGTTCTCGACATATTTTTCTCGACTACCTCCCGATCAGGAATCGGACGGTCGGTTGAAAATCAAACATGTGTGAAATTCAGTCGGCCGTCGTGAGGTTTTCGTGAGCGCATCCTGCTGTTCAAGCAGAGCTACGAGGGGGCGCCCTCCGTTCCTCTCCGACCCGCGGGGCCCGGACGTCGGCTCGTGGGGGGGTTGGGGAGGGCGAGCGTTTCGGTCCGCGCGTTTCGGTCCGGGCGGCCTGCTGTGCCGCGCGGCCGCCGGGGCGTCTCGTCTTTCCTCTCTCCCCTCCGTTCCCCCCGACGCCCGGTGCCTCCCATGCGCCGGCGGGTATTACCCAACTCTCCCCCCTCTTCCGGAGGGGCCACGACGTACAGTGTGAGCACTCCGGTCGCGTCCGAGCGTTGCGCCGTACAGTGTGAGAACACAGATCGTGAGCGGTGAACTTTTAAACCCCACGGTTCCGTCGCACAGTTTGAGATGTATATAAGTACCACGACTGAAAAACTCGTACAGTGTATGCCCGGCTTTATTCACCCGTTTTGTCACGGTGTTTGGCGAGAACAGTCCTGTTTTTGCCTACCGGCGTAACCCGGAAGTAGCGCGGACGTCACTTTACTGTTGTAAAGTGTTGATATTGAGGGGAGTGTTGAATTTTCATTGTGTCCCCTACATTACTGTGTGCCACATATGCCACAACGACACATGTTAAAACGTCTGAAGGCATGGAATGTGAATAAGAGTTTTTGAACTTTAATGTATCTAATGCTGATTATTCAATGAATCATTTGAATTTAAATATTTAAAATACTTTCACAGCAAAAATTATATGTGATTAATTTAGATTAATTAATTACAGAGTATGTAATTAATTAGATTAATTTTTTTAATTGATTGACAGCCCTACTTAATACCATGTCTATCTTTGTTTAAGAGGTTAAAAAATATATTTCGGCATGAAAACGGGTATTTATTTACAAGGGGACAGATAGGGCATCGGGACTTGCTCTACAGTCGATACCGCTCCGTTACGTCACAAACTGGGAGGTGGCAGTACTGTTCTTCACCAAGATGGCGGCCCCCATAAAAGGACCTTCAAATGAAAATTACTCTTAATTAAAAAAGCTTATCATTTATTGAACAGTATGTAATAATTTTATATTTAAAGTACTTTCAGCAGTTTTAATTCTGATTTTGACCAGCCTTCTCCTTTAAGTAAACCCTGGTACAGTTGGGTAACAATGGGAAAGAAACCAGACTGTGAAGTGAACCAAAAATAAATCCAAAGCAAGGAAGTGAACCAAGGGGATGAATCAACGTCTCCTTTATGTATAATTTACATGTAATCTGAAAACTTTTAAATATTTTCTCTCCATTTGTGTAACCAGAGAACAGTCTCTTCCTCTCCACAGCAGCATTCTTCTCATGTATATAGAGCAACATGCTGGATAGCTCGCTGCATCCCCTGGTGTTCATACTGGGCAGCTTCTTTTGACATCACCCCAAACAAGCAGGTGCTGTAACTGTAGGACACTGCCCACGCGGTTTGGTCCATGTTCAAAAGTACAGTGTAAAAGTGAAACAGACAAAATGGTGTAAATGTTTTTGCTATTCCTCACAGGATTATCTTGGTGTGAAAGTGGTTCAAGAGGCCCAAAGTGTGCCAAGAAAATATCCCCTACACAATTACACCACCACAAGCAGCCTGCACCACTGATACAAGGAAGGAACCACTCTTGCAACTTTCTTATGCTGAATTCAGGCCTTATCGTCTGTGTGTTGCAGTCAAAATCAAGATTTATCCGACCAGTCAACATTTTCCAATCTATTTTGAATTAATTTTGGTCAGCCTAAACAAATTGAGTTGGACTGTTTAAAAAAGCGCACTGTAGAACTTTAACATAAATCTCAGTATTTGATGCACCGTGGCAGTTTGTAGCTTCAAAATGCTCCTTTGAAAAGACAGAAGTAAAACACTGCATATACTGCAGCCTTTCAACTTTCAATATGTTGTACTTTCAGAGATGCTTTTCTGTAAGTTTTGGTTGTAACAATTGTTAATTTAAGCTACAGTCACCTTCCTATCGTCTCATAACAGCCTGCCCATTCTCCCCTGAGCAGTGATAGCATTTTCATCTACCTTCCATGTTACATCATTTGGAAAGGAATACATGAGTCACATACGTTGATCAGAGATATTTAGAACCATGGGGTGACAAAGGATTCTATTTGCCTACATAATACATTCATGTCATGCGAACCAAACGTCAGTCTCTCATACAAGCAGTCCTAGAAGGGACAATCTGAAACAAAACAGTCTAAGGAAGGTTACGTAAGGTATAGTGTCAACAAGAAGGCACAGAGCAGACTTTTTGAGGAAGCTTAGGTCCTTCAGTATTTGCAAGATGCTGCACATGTTCTGTTTTGTGGAGAGTGTGATCTCTTCTGCCATCATCTGTTAGGGTAACATCAGAGCAATTGACTTGAAGAAGCTCAACTAGCTTATAAAGAAAGCCCGCTACAGGAGATCCTTCCAGCCTACAGCCATCAGCATCTTTAACAACTCGTTGAAGAAACCCCTGTAACATTAGTTATACCAACATTTAATTTAACTTTGGGATTAATAATGCATTTTTTTTTTTAGGTTTTTATGGCACTAGTGGCTTGTTTTTCGTATAGTGGGTTGACAGGAAAGGGGGTATGAGAGAGGGAGAGACATATGGCAAAGGACCACAGGTCAGAGTTGAACCTGGGTCTGCCACGTCGAGGACTAAGGCCTCTGTATATGGGTCATGCACACCTAGGGCTGGGCGATAATTCAATAACAATATCTATCGATCGATAGACGTGTGGCGCGATAGGAAAAAATAGGGTCGATAAAAACTTCGATAGACAGTTTTACTTCCTTGCTACAGTCGGCACGCCGTCACTAAGCGTGATATCGGACAGTAAACTTCATTCCTGTCCTCCTGACAGGAATGAAGTAGTGTGGGTAAATGATGATCTCAGGATATATGTGCTTGCACATTCCTGAAGACTTAAACTTAAATATCAAGGGGAAAAGAGTAACATGAGCCTTTAGGTGTCTCACATGCAAATGTATTCACTCACTCTTCTAAATAATGGAAATCTGGTGTTCTAATCACATTCACGACCTCAGGTTGGAGCTGGGCGATATGGGAAAAAGTTCTGTCACAATTCTTTTTTCATACTAGCCGATATCGATATATATCACAATTTAAAACAAATCATAATTTTTGTCAATCCTAAATGTTCGTTGTTATCTTAAATGAGATTTAAAGATATGAGAGGGTTAATTTTATTCAAATATTTATTTTCTGTCAAAGTTGAACATGACGTAACATTACACAATGGTGTCAGATAAAACAGGTACACAAACAACTCCAAATAAAATTATAAAAATCTTAATTCTGATTCGTAAACTAAAATCTTCAAGCTTTCGGGTTTTACAGGACAACAGAAGAAAAGATTTTACATTATTTTGTCATTGTCATAACAATAAATAAAATGGGTACTAAAATATAAATTAATTCTCAAAATCTCTCCTTGGATTGCTTTAAATATTATTTTTTCAGAACAAACAAAATGGAACAATAAAAACAAAGAATTGTTTACATGCTCTGTGCAATTTCAAGCAGCTTTCAAAGAGAACTTACATAAAATAGACATTGCCTCTACTGTTAACAGCTTGTGCTCAGAAAAAAAAGGCACAGGAACTATTGCAGTCATTTATTTGGGACAGACAGTCTACAGGTTGGGGGCAAGCAGGACAGAGATAAGATAAGATAGGCTTTATTGATCTCACAAAGGAGGAATTCACTTGCCACATCGGTTCACACAAGAAGGTGCAGAGTAGGAAAGGTGCATTCAGTTATATACAGTGAATCTTCATATATACAATGGACCAAAAAGGATACAAAAAAAAATACAAAAGAAATAGGGATGGGCATATGCTGTCTTATTTACATACGTAGTGATCTATATGTATATAAACATATATACATACTTATATATATATATATATATATATATATATATATATATATATATATATACATACGTACCTGCACGTATATATGTGCATATACATTCGCGTATACATTTGTACATACATACATACATGTGTACTGACATATGTTCAGGTGGTGATGGCAGCAGAAGTCACTACATCAGGATTATTGCACGGGTTGTGGCCCAGTGTATTAATTAGATTATTGCACATTAGTCATTGCACATTAGTTATTGCAGTCGTGCTTACAGTTACAGTGCAGCATTGTAAAGTCTGGTAGCAGCAGGAATGAATGACCTGCGGTAGCGCTCCTTTTTACAGACAGGGTGTCTAAGTCTGGCACTAAAGGAGCTGCTCAGCTCCTCTACAGTCTGGTGCAGGGGGTGGAAGGAGTTGTCCATGATGGATGTGAGCTTGGACAACACCCTCCTCTCAGCCACTTCCTCCAAAGAGTCCAGAGTGCAGCCCAGGACAGAAGTGGCCTTCTTCACCAGCTTGTTCAGCCTCTTTCTGTCCCGCTCTGTGCTGCCAGGGGCCCAGCAGACGACAGCGTAGAGGAGGGCTGAGGCCACCACAAGTCTATCCTCTGCTTCTGGCTTTAAAGCTGCACTGTGGCAGGTCACAATACCCTCTGTGCTAAATACCCTCTCAGAGGGGGTGCTGGTCGCCAGGATAGACAAGTAGCGCTTTGTCAGGAACTTCACTCTTGGGATTTTTTTTTCATGTATTTTCCACCATAGCATTGGGTAACATTTCACTGTCCACATCTGCTGACAGCAAGTAGTTGTCAAGTTCCCTTTCCACTGTCTCTTTGTCGGTAAGTCCTGTGCTGGCGGTGGAAGATGGTTTCTTAAAGAAAATACAATATCTTTAAGAATTGATTTTCTCTGTTTCTTCTGGATGGGTAGCACTGCAGCAGCTCCAGCCCCTTCTACTCCTGGTTCCTCTGCTCTAGCTGAGGTAGTCAGGTCCTGGTTTCCCTCCAACATCTCAGACACTGCTCTCATTTTGGTTGTGTCAACCTTTTCTGGCTTGATGTATTCTACCTTAAAACGGGGATCAAATGGACACTTGGGATCCTTCGAACAATTACAGTCCAAATTCTGTCTCTCTAAATCTCAGTTTTTTAGACATTTACAACTGAGACACTATCTTCAACAGTCCACTATGTCATATGAATCATCGTCTTAAAATAATGCATTCATTAAATCTCTCTTGGGTGCTGGTCGGCTTCTTCACAAGCACTTTAGATTCATCTACTGTTAAAATAAAACGAGCTAGGGAAAGTAAGCTTGGTATTGAGTTTGAGGATGAAACATGGGATAAAATATTAAGGAACATCAAGTCTTGCTCAATCAACGCTAGCCTTCAACTGATTCAGTACAAGATTGTTCATAGACTACACTACTCTAAAACTATTAGATTAAATACAATTTCTCTAACCTCTCCTTATTTTGTAAATGATAAATGGACTGAACTTATATAGTACATAGACAAATGAACTTTCTGTTAATACTCTGAAGTTTTCCAAGATATGGAATCCAGTGTTCGAACATATGAAGAACTAATGATGCTCTTCTTACTCAACTTCCTTACTTAAGCATCTTCCAGACTTGATGGACAGTTGTACAGTTAAGATTGGGACACTGCTGTGTCCTTAGCCCCTGCTGTCATTTACTCATTTAGTATAATTATTTTGTTTAACTTGTCTTTGTTATGGTTGTGACTATTGTGTGATTTTATTTGTTTATCTCCTATCAGTTACGTATTTCTGTTTTCCTATTATTGTTCGGAGACTTAGTGTTGTCTCCGTGTCTTTTGAAATAATTAAAATTAAAAACCTTCATAAATAAAGTGTTTAAAAAATGGGGATCCACCAATGTTGTAATATCGAGCAGGTCATCCGTTTTCTGGTCAGCATACTTTTCATCCAGGTATACCATGACTGTCATCTTCATGTCTTTTGTGAGTTGTGACTCATCATCTGACGTTTTCAGAGTCTGTGTTCTGAAGAGATGCTTGAGATATGACGCACTCACGTAGCATTCACCAGAGAGTGAATCAGTGAATTCCAGTTGTGGATTAAGGGCCCCATGAATACTCTCCATCACTTCTAGGTCTTGCCAGGAGGGAACCAAATGCCTGGTCTTCTTATCTGCTCCCAGCACCGGAGAAATCGCTTTGTATTGCTCCAATACCCTCACAATCATCAATTGTGATGGGAGCCCCACCTGATAGGTGACCCACAGCTCGCTCCACCCTCTTGTCTGAAAAACGGTAATCAGCAAAAGCATACATTAAACTGTTGAGGTTACTTTACAGTATATATTGTTTCTATTTTTGTGTCAAAATTTCCATTTGATATTTTTTTATATCCTTGTGTTTTAGGCTTTTTTAATTCTTGTTTACCATGTTTTTTTTCCATATTTATTTTATTTGCTTATTTAAGAATTGACATTATCACAAATATTTCACACAGTAAATAAAATAAACATTACTTCAGGCAACAGGGAAATATTTTCACTCTTGGCAGATACATCGAGAAAGAGCAGCACAATATATTGTTTGAGCATCGCCACGGCAATGTACATGTGCGCAATAGTCACATCACAGGTCCTGCAATGTAGGAAAGGAAAACTAAATCAATGTCTAATTTCAAGGGTACCTGAACCATTTTGTTAAAGCTTCCTTATTTATTTTCTAGTACTATTTATAAAACAAGAGGCTGTGGACGATATAGGAATCTGATGCAAAACTGCTCTTATTTTATTTTTAGAATTTTTGAATAGAAAAAAAATTCCAGTTTGTCTGTGAAAGATGTCAGCTGTTGAACAAAAGGTTCAATGATCTTTTTGTCCCTCGCTGGATGTAATTATGAAACTAGAATATTCAATTTCAAGGTGGTAGAGCTGAAAAGATTGAAAGGTTTGTTTACTTCCACCAACACATATTCACAAAGAGGTAAAATCAGTGCTGGTTAGATGCAGGAGTTCTGCATAAAGTGCTGTTGAGGGTATCTGGTGAAAATTCTGGTATTTTGATATATCCTATGTATTGCAGGATTAGACTACATTGCAATTTTGAATTGTTCCAATATCATGCGGCCCTAATAAGTAATGTGAAAATATGCAATAGTACAATAAGTTAGTTGCTAATTTAACATGCCACAAGTGAATCTCCCTGCCCAGATTTAGTTCAGATACAGCAGAGAGGAGCTTACCAACAGCTGAGTGAAGCATTGCAGTTGAGTCCAGTCATTGAGGATGTGGCCTTGACTATGTTGGTTCCACTGTCAGTTGTGATGCAAACTTGTTTGTCTTCACTCAAGCCCGATGATGCAAGTGCTTCTGACAGTCCTGCAGCAATGATTTCACCTGTGTGGTCTTCAGGGAAGTATGCACTTTGAAGACATTTGCTCTTCAAATTCCAATCTTGGTCCATGAAGTGGGTGGTGAGGCATGTATGGTTCTGATGTGCGACTTGACCTCATATCTGATGTGGTATCTGATGACACATTTTGCAGTTCCCTCTTAACTGTCTCTTTGCACTCCATGTACAGCTGTGGAACTGCGGTCTTGAAGAAATGTTTACGCCCAGGGAGTTGGTAACAAGGATCTATTACTTTAATCATTAAATTCCATATTCCACATTTTTTACTGTGCATATTGGTAACATGCCTTTTGCAATACATTAAGCCAATGCATTTGTGATAGCAGCAATTTCCCTCTGGGATTATTAAAGTATGTCTGATTCTGATTCTGATATCTCTGTGCCTCTTCAAATTTTAATTGTAAGGCATGGTGCAGGGGAAAGCGGACTTAATGGTCTGCTGCTGCTTCACAGCTGTTGTGGTTTGTTTGGCACTTGCGCCCTCTGGGTTTGTAAACCTTTGCATTGTGCGAGCTGTAGTGAGTGCCGTTGCTTTAAGTGGTAAAAAAAGATTTGTGGTATCCCCTGTCATTGTGGGAACATGTACTCTACATAATTTGCAGTGGATACTACTCTGTTTACTGTCCGACATCAAATATCCATAATACCTCTACACTACCAAAGTTTTCGGGCCCTTCTTGTCAACAATGGAGATGAGCGGCTGAGATCTTGCAAGAACTGTGCGTAAGTAAAAATGACACTATACACATAAGATCAATCGGATCCACCCAGGTAAGAACAAGCCAATAATTTAAATTTAAACAAAGTAACATTTAAATATTAACAATTGTTTCATATTTCACGATAAAACCCACTGGACAAGGAGACATTGACCAGACTTGAGAGCTACCTGGACGAGTGTTTTGACAGCATCGTAATGGGGAAGCCGAAAAGTTCCCCAACCATGAACATCAACAAAACGTTTCTGTTCGAGTTCAACCAGCTCTGTTTCCACTATATCTCCAGATAGGAGCTACAGCGATGTTCTGGAATCCATAGACAAGAAGCTAACTGGCCTGGATGCCCGTCTCACCTTGGTAGAAGTTCTACACAAGGAATTTCAAGCTCTGAGGAAGTCGCTGGAATACAGCCAGGAAGAGCTAGCTTTCTTCCCAGTCGAGAATGAATCGCTGAGGGAAGAAGTCAGGAAGCTCACCGATGGGACGTTTGAGCTGTATGGTGAAAATAGTAAGATGAAGTAATCCATTCTGAACATTCAGGCCCGACATATGAGAGATATCTTCGTCTTTGCATGTATCCTGGAGCTGCAAGAGGAGGATGCTGAGGAAACAATCCATGAGTTCCTCCAGCAGCAGCTGAAACTCCCGGTTGATCAAGTAAAAAACGTCACCTTCCACCGGGTTCACCGGCTCGGAGGTAAGAAGACCGATAAAACCCAGCCTTTCCCGATTGTAGCTAAATTTGAGCATTACAAACAAAAAGAGCAGGTCAGAAGTCAGGAAAGAGAGCTGCGAGGAACAAATTTTAGCGTCAATGACCAGTTTCCAAAAGAAATCCTTGATCGAAGGCGAGTATTATTCCCAATCAGGAAGAAATACATGGCTCAGGGTGTCAGGGCTACAGTTGCTGTAGATAAGCTATACAAAGCTTTACAGCTCAGCAGGACGTGTGCACGGTATGTTGGTTAACCACGGCTGGGTTTCTGACTTATGGGTCGCAATCATTTTTCTTTCACCCCTTCTCACTCTCTGCACTGTCTTAGTTCTCTGTTTTTCTTTATCTTATTCCTCTGCTTCTCTTCTGTTGATCAGACAACCACAAGGACTTTATATGATGTCACCTGGGTCTATGTATATCTATTTCTACAGGGACATGCACTTTCCAACTTTAGCTTCTCACTCACAACTATGAAGAAGCTAAGGTTTGTGACAAGGAATGCGCATGGAGCTGGTACCAGAGAGAAAAAGTTGAAAATTTGTAACCAGATTAAAAGATTATAGGCAAATGTTGTCCTATTGCAAGAAATTCAGAAATCAGCTGCAACTGTAAACGATCTTAACTCACCTGTGTTCTCTAATGTGTTTTCCACCTGCTATAACTCTAGACAAAGAGAATTAGCTCTTTTAATCTACAAGAACAGGAGAGATGTCAGCTGATGAGGTTGAAACAGAGGAAAGCCTCAGGACCGGATGGCATCCCCCCCAGGCTGCTGAGGACCTGTGCAGATGAGCTCTGTGAGGTCCTCAGCTACATCTACAATCTGAGCCTCAGCGTGGGGGTGGTGCCCACCCTGTGGAAGACCGCCTGTGTGGTACCGGTTCCCAAAACACCGCACGCCAAGGAACCGGCCCACTTCAGACCAGTCACCCTGACCTCCCACCTGATGAAGACCATGGAGCGCCTCATCCTAACACACCTACGCACTGTGGTGAGCCCCACCTTGGACCCGCCCAACATCGGAGTTGAGGACGCCATCATCTACCTACTGCAGCGGGCGCTAACCCACCTGGAGACCACCGGGAGCGCTGTGAGAGTCATGTTCTTTGACTTCTCCAGCACTTTTAACACCATCAGACCGGTGCTGCTGAGGAGGAAGCTGGAGGACGCTGGGGTGGACAAACATCTTGCTGACTGGACCATCGACTACCTCACTGACCGCCCTCAGCACGTGCAGCTGCACGGCTGTCAGTCAGAGGTGGCACTCTGCAGCACCGGGGCCCCCCAGGGCACTGTTCTGTCTCCATTCCTTTTCACCCTCTACACCTCGGACTTCACCTACAACACGGAAAGCTGCCATCTTCACAAGTTCTCTGATGACTCGGCCATTGTGGGCTGTGTGTCTGAAGGGAACGAGCTGGAGTACCGGTCGGTCATCATTAACTTTGTGGACTGGTGTGAGAAAAACCATCTGTGTCTAAACACCAGTAAGACCAAAGAGATGGTGATTGACTTCAGGAGAAGACCCCCACCTCACTCCCCCGTGAACATCCAGGGGCAGGACATAGAAACTGTGGAGAGTTTCAAATACCTGGGTGTTCACGTCAACAATAAACTGGACTGGACTCATAACACATACGCTTTGTACAAGAAGGGCCAGAGCCGCCTCCACCTCCTCAGGAGGCTGAGGTCCTTTGGTGTGAGCAGGCCTCTGCTTAAGACTTTTTATGACTCTGTGGTGGCCTCAGCCCTCCTCTACGCTGTCGTCTGCTGGGCCCCTGGCTGCGCAGAGAGGGACAGAAAGAGGCTGAATAAGCTGGCGAGGAAGGCCACTTCTGTCCTGGGCTGCTCTCGGGACTCTGTGGAGGAAGTAGCGGAGAGGAGGGTGTTGTCCAAGCTCACATCCATCATGGACAACACCTTCCACCCCCTGCACCAGACTGTAGAGGAGCTGAGCAGCTCCTTTAGTGACAGACTCAGACATCTTGTCTGTAAAAGGGAGCGCTATCGCAGGTCATTCACCCCTGCTGCTATCAGATTATACAATGCTGCACTATAACTGTAACTATAACTGTAACTATAACTGTAATAACCAACGTGCAATAACGAATGTGCAATTCTATTCAATACACTGTGCAATAATCCTGAAAGAAATGACTTCTGCTGCTATTGCCACCTGAATATATGTCAATACATATGTATATAAGTCACCGTGAATGTACATAAGACATCCTCTGCCTTATTTCTATTTTGTATTTTTATTCTTATTTTTCTTATCTACTTCTATTTTTGATCCACTGTATAAACGAGGACACACTGTATATAACTGATGCACCTTGTCCTACTTTTGGCACCTTCTTCTGATTATTGACTACTGATCCGATGTGACAAGTGAATTTCTCCAATGTGAGATCAATAAAGCCTTTCTTATCTTTAAAATATTAGACAAAATTATAGATCCTGAAGGTAGATTAATTATAATAACATGTTCTATTCATAACCAAAGGTTGTGTATTATCAGTATATATGACCCAAATGTTGATGACCCCTTATTCTTTCACAAACTTTTTCATGCACTTTCAAAACAACTGGATTGCTCTGTATTTATTTAGACCTCAACTTTGGTCTAAATGAGGAAATTGACAGGTTGAATACAACAGGGACTCAGTGCAGTTGGCAATTATTAAATGTAGTCAAACAATACATGAATGATATGGTCTTTGCGATGCATGGTGGTCTTTTCATCCTAACAGTAAGGAATATACTTTCTTTTCAAATGTCCATCATTCCTACTCTCGTTTGGACTATGTCTTGATCAGCAGCTCGCTGCTGGCTGACATTTCAGATGCTGTAATTCATCCTATTGCTGTCAGTGATCATGCTCCTGTTACCTTAACCCTAATAAATAAAAAAATAACCCCACAAAACAAAAGCTGAGGATTTAATACATCCTTGATTAAAGATGAAGAATTTATCAAATATTTAAAAGAAGAATGGGCTTCATCCTTGGAGTACAATGACCTACCAGGGACATCAGCATCTATCCTTTGGGAGGCAGGGAAAGCAGTGATGAGAGGTAAAATAATGTCATTCTCATCTCATAAAAAGAAAATAGAAAACAAAAAGATTCAGGAAGTAGAAGAAAAAAATTAAGTTACTAGAAGCCTCCGAGGAAGAGGAAAAGCTGGGTAAAATCCGTAAAGCAAAATTAGAATTAGATGAATATATTGAAAAGCATAATACATTTTTAATACAAAGAATTCAAATGGAAAACTTTGAACATGGCATTACATTAGGAAGCTTCTTAGCTAATCAGCTAAAAATAAATAAAGAAAAAACAACTATATTTGCAGTTACAGAATAAACTGGGAATACATTATGATCCTGAAAGTATAAACAACACTTTTTGAGATTTCTACAAATCCTTATATACATCGCAGATAAACCCATCAGATAATCACATTGATCAATTTCTGGATAAAATAAAACTTCCTAAATTATCAGATAGTCAGACAATGACCCTGGATTCACCACTGACAACAGTTGAAATTCAGGAAGTTCTCAAAAGTATGCCCAATTAAAAGCCTCCGTGTATAGATGGATTTACAGCAGAGTTTTATAAAGAATTCTGGAATATTCTGGCACCAACATTCCACAGAATGTTGGAGGAATCTCAGGAAAATAGTAGTTTCCTGGGTAATATGAATTCTGCTACCATTAGTCTCCTGCTTAAACCAGGCAAAGCTCCTGTGTTTTCTACCAGCTATCGCCCATATCCCCTATTAACGGTGATATTAAAATTATCTGTAAAGCTCTTGCAAAATGATTAGATAAAGTCACTGCTCTCATAATACACCCTGATCAAACTGGTTTAATAAAAGGAAGGCAATCATCCACAAATGTATAAAGATTAATTCATTTAATATATTATTCCTATAGTAAAAACATTGAATCCAATACATTGTCTTTAGATGCAGGAAAGGCATTTGATAGAGTTAATTGGAAATTTTTATTTGCTACTCTAAATAAATTTAGTTTTGGAACTTTTTTAAATTAATTTCCGATAACAAAATAGGGAAAAGGTTTAGGCCATTTCAGAAGTTTTTCTGTTTTATGGATCATGCCTTAAAAGCCACGTCTGTAACCCATTATTTTGTTTGGAATCTATCCATCTATCTATCTATTTATCCATCCATCCATCTATCTATCTATCTATCTATCTATCTATCTATCTATCTATCTATCTATCTATCTATCTATCTATCCATCTATCCATCTATCCATCCATCCATCCATCCATCCATCTATCTCTCTCTCTCTCTCTCTCTCTCTCTCTCTCTCTCTCTCTCTCTCTCTCTCTCTCTCTATATATATATATATATATATATATATATATATATATATATATATATATATATATATATAATAACAAAAACATTTTTCACACCTCACTTAGTTACTCAAGGAATTATTTTAGACTAAATATAACTGTTTATTGGTTGTTGTTTTTTTCTTCAATCCCACCGTTATGTTTAGTAGGGGGTTATGCCGAACACCTCCCCTTTTGGTCCTCTCAGGTTTAAACGCACTTCAGAACAACATGCAACAGCACATTTGAGCAGGCAGAGGAAAGCTCGGGGTCTTTCTCACACCCCTGTTCTCTGATTGCCACCTGGAGTGTGGGGCCTGGAGGAGGAGCGAGCCACCTGGTCAGAGTCTTGGCTGGGGGTGGGTGTTGGGTCCTGGGGGTCGGCTGGTGCTGGCGATTTTGCTCTTCCTTGAAACACGGGGGGTTAGGTATTGAGGGCAGGGTGTGGGGGAGGTAGCACCTAAGGGTTTGTGGGGTGGGCAGTGTTTGGTTGGCACGATCAGTTCATGTTGGCCCCATTTCCGGGTGGATGGGCCTGTGGTTTGTCTGGGCTGGAATCGGGGTGGGGGGTTAGGTCCCTGGGCCCATGGCTGGATTGGTTCGGGCGTAGCTGGCTGCTGGCGGAGCCCATGGGTTCATCCCCGTGGCTCCCAGGGGCTTTCATGTTGTGGCTGTTGGGGAGGGGGATTTCCTGGGGCTCATCTCTGCTCATCCCTGGGATGGGTAAGGCAGCTTTCCCTGTTTTGGCCCCTCTTGGGCACCTTTGCTCTGGGGGTCCCTTCGGGAATCTGGGGTTCTGGTTCCCCTGGCGTCTGCTTCGGTGCACTGGGGGGCAAATCTTTGGCTCCTCACAACCACTATTGAGCATTTTTCTTATGCAAAAACCTTACATACACAAGCACACTCTAACAAACAACTACAGGTGCTTGGATTCAGGTACTTACTGTATAGATTCACTTCTATAAAGAAAAACCCTATTATTATCTTTAGCTGTCACTTAATACATTTCGTATTAAATAATAGTGTATATTCTTCAATGATGGTATCAAGGCGCTGTTTGTTCGTGCCTGTAATACCTTATCACTTGGTTTTGCTGTTCTTTTCATATATCTCTTTTCAGGTGTAGAAACAGACTCAGAGGATGTTATCTTGGTCTCTCCCTTTTCTCTCCTCTTTCTCTTTAACCTTTTTTCCCTTTTAGCATTCTGTCTCATCTGTTTCTCTCCTTTTTTTCCCTCTTTTACTTTCCCGTTTCAGGGTCCATTGAACATGAAAAAGTCCCAGCATAAAATCTAATAAAGCTTCTTGCATATATTAATCAAGCAGAGCACTATGGCGAAGCAGTGAGGCTCCACTTGTGAAAGTAAAATCTGTTGGGCTCTTTGTGACATTAAGACAACAATTCTTAATGCCACACAGTACACACAAAAAAACATTGTTGCAGTCACTTGTTGAGGCTTGGGCTGTTTCCTCTGTAGTTTCTTCAGAGGGAATGCTCATTTTATTTCAGCATAAGCCTTTTGTGTTTATTTACGATTTTAACGGACGCATGTATTGCACATGCGCAGCAGGGGTTAAAACAAGGAAGCATGTAATGGCTATTAGCATCTCCAGGCGAAACAATGAAGAATGTTCCAAGATCTAGTGAAAAAACAAACGCAAAAGAATATATGATTCAAGAGGGAAAACACTGGGAATACAGTATGACTGTTGGTGTTCACTAAAGCGGACGCTAAACCTGCCCATTGCTCAGATGTGACTGCAGAGTTGACTGACATGAGAAAATGTTCTGAAATGAGGCTCTTAAAGTTGCTGTTAGATCGTTTTATTTCATTAATAATTGATCTTTGATTACGCTGAGCTGCTGCTTTACTGTGAGGCCTTTCAGAGGGTCAGGCTCAGTCCAGCATTATTTGATTTTCATTTATTAATTAAGCAAACCGGGGTTATGATAGTTCTGTGATACTGTCGCTAGATGGTGCCACGTCTGTTTACATCTGCTAATCACGCCCGGAGCTGTGGCTACAAAAAGGACTGTCAGGGTTCTGTAGGCAGCTCCTGGTCAGGGTGCTGCGGTGCTTTCCTTCGGCGGTGGCGGCTGATGAGCGGGAGGCACCAGGCCGCAGGTGTTCCTTATTACGCAGCCCTCTGGAGGCATATAAAAGCAGACGGCTGCCAGCAGTACACTGCCAGAGTGTTAACTCACGTGGTATGACACGTGTCTCTCGTGCCTCAGGTTTGGTCCCCGCTCCGGATCCCGCTCCAGAGCCTCCTTGGTCTTCTGAAGATTCCACTAGGATTCCCGTCGATCTCTTCCCCTGGGATCCCTAGCTGGCAGCTGTCTGACCCCGCCTCCTGAGCCTCGCTGCCGTCGGACCCTGCTCACACCTCCAATGTGCCCAGCCTCTCCGCCACCTGCTCCACCGCAGCCCTGACGCCCAAGCCTCCAGCAGTCGCTCTGCAGGACCCGCTCACCTCCTTTCCCCCTGGTGGATTCCTGACGCTTCGCGGTAAGCCTTTGCCTCACCGTTTTACCCCAGCTCGTAGTATCCTCGCTAACCTCTCGTTTCCCTGAAGTTTCCGTCGATTCCCCTTGCCATCTTCACTTCTTTGAAAAAACCATTCTAACCTTGCATTTCTGGTCTCTTGAGTGTGTTCTGCATGTGGGCCAAACAACTCAAAATCATGACAAGGACCATCAAAACATTATCAGGATGGAGACTTGGTGTATATAACCTTATTTTATCATGATCAAATGGTTTTTGGTCTTTTAAAAGTATATAACATGGCTATATACCTTTAAATGTTGGTTTATGTAAGGGGAATGTTGGCACAAGTCGGTAACATAGAATTGCTGTGTCCATAGCAACTACTGTAACAATGGTAGAAGATGTAACATTCTCCCGGTTTTCTGAGAACACACTGAGATCTTTGGCGAAACTAATAAATGAAAGATTATCTACATTCCCTGAATAAAGATTATCAAAATATTATGTTTAATTCTCACTAAAAATCTCTTTAAAATGCATAGAAGTGCAGATGTTTTCTTTAAATGTTGAGTTTTCCACAGAATGTATGGGGAATGATGGTCATGTTCCTTTTTTGCTGGGAGAAACCTGACGGTCACGTGAACGGACACAAGTCAATGTAAATAAATGTTTCCCTTTATATTCCTATTCAGGGGAAATGTGTCTCCTCGATTAACCCATGACTTAGGGTGCAGTGTGCTTCCAACATTGAGTGGTGCACGAGGAGCAATCTGTGGTCAAGGGTTTTGATCAGGGATGCAGTGAAAGACTTTTGACAGTATTGAACTGGTGACCTAATTGCCCCCTTGACTTTCTTCCTACCATCGTCTTGAAAGAGGGTTTTAATATTATTGGTCCTACTCTACTGTCTTTTATTAATGCCTGTATTTTCTTAGGAATTGTCCCAAATGCTTTCAAGCATGCTTTTGTAAGGCCCCTTAAAAAACCTTGCTTGGACCCCTGGGCTAATTGTAGGCCTATTTCTTCGCCGTTCCTTTCCAATGTTTTAGAAAATAAGTGTTTAACCAATTACAGCCGTTTTTAGAAGAAAAATAAATCAGTCTGGCTTCAGACTGTAACATAGAATACACTCTGGCTTACTAAAAGTACATAATGACATTGCTATGTCCATTGATGCTAGGTACCCTGTTGTGCTGGACCTCATGGTAGCCTTACTATCAATGCTGTTGATATTGTGGATCATTCTGTCCTGTCTACAATAAGCCATGTTGGTATTCGTGCCTCTGTGCTTAAACGGTTTATATCTTATCTGACAGACAGGTCTCTCACAGTTATGATTAATGACAGCTCTTCCTTCAGTGCTCCTCTGTCATATGGGATGCAACAGGATTCAATTCTTGGTCCCCTCCTTTTTTCTCTATCTGCTGCCACTCATCTGAACCCTCTGGGCATGAGCACATCACCCCCATTATGTCCTCCCTTCACTGGTTGCCTGTCCATTTTAGAATAGATTTTCAACTTTTATTGTTTGTTTTTAAAGTTCTTCATGGTCTGGCACCACCCAACAGTTCTGATGTAGTGAGTTTTGCATTGAGGTGACTGGACATTCTCAGTCATGGTGCTCAGACTCAGGAACTAGCTCCTTCTGGATCTCTGCTCAGTTAAAATCCAGGGGCTTTTATTCAGGAAGGCTTTTAATACTAAGTAACTCTGACATTTTATTTATTATTTTATCTTTTAACTGTTTTATCTGCTTTTGAATTATTTTTTGATTTTCTAACATGCCTATCCCTTGTGGGGTTGCGAAGGGTGATGGTGCCTATCTCCAGCTGTCAATGGGCAAGAGGTACACCCTCGACAGGTCGCCAGTCTATCGCAGGGCTTTATAAATGAATAAATTAAATAAATGAATGTCTGAATGCATCAGCTTGACAGATATGAACAGAAGAAACTTCTGTTATGCCAGAAGATGGTTGAATATGCTTATTATTATTATTAATTATAATTTGGCATTATAATTTAAATAATAAATCATTCAACTCAAAATTCCGCTACAACAAAATATAGTTCAAATGGTGGTGATGTTAGCTATAAGCTTGTAAGTATTTATACCACTAATGCATTAGTTAATTTGCTGTTATGAACTCATTTATGCTGGGATAAATGATCTGGTCGGACTTGTGACCGACGAGGTTTATCCGGCAGGCTGTGAGAACCCCAATGTAACTGCAATTAGAGTTTAAATCCTTATTCGTCTATCACCATCCAATGATTTTGTCTCTGTATTAATGTCAGATGTTAACTCCAAAGGAGGTTAGCTCTGATTTCTGAATAACCAGGCAACTTTGAATTGGATTGAACACAAAACAATGTCTATTCCGCAGTCGTTGGTTTTATTGAACCAAAAGCAATTCCCTGTTACAGTAATTCTCTGATTCAACAACTTTGGAATTCTTACTCACTACTAACTAACACGCAAAATATATATGGAAATAAAAGAATAAACAAAACAAACAAAACAAAAGGAAAGAAAAACAAATGGATTAAAATGAGCGGTTGCAAATCTTAGTTCAGCTCACGGTTGTTTAAACCACACTCAGAACGTCGGCATTTGACATAGCCTTGACAGACAGAACAGCTTTGAGAGTCCCACCGGACGCTTTGATGCCTTACAAAGCTATCAGCTAAGCTACCTACAGTCCAGTCATCCGACACCCTCCCAAGATGGCGACTATGATGACGTATGCTCTGCAAATTTGCGTGAAGCGTGAGGGGAGGTCCTAATGATGTCACCGCGCTTACGCTAAGGTGAGGTGGTACCTCGCTCCGAGAGGGAGTGGTTTACGCTCTGGTTCAAAGAGAAACCGCGAACTAAGATTCAAACAAAGCGATCAAATTCTCTGATAAGGAGAAGCGAAAGAGAGGGGGGGAAAAGCATGGAAGAAGATGGAAAAGAACTGAAACAGTGACCCACGGCGGGGTTATAGATAAACCACAATCAACACAGCAAAATCAAATGTAAAATGCATGCACATACAAAGAAAATATTCAGCAAAATAATTCCAGCTTCGTCGTGGAATAAAAGCATTAACCTAAGCCTACAAATTTCTACGTCTGCCCAGGCACTTCTAAACACCCTGTTGGTGAGACAGAAATAAAAGGGGAGAACCCGTTACTTTGAGGTGCCTCGGGGCTGGTCCGGAGTGAAAGTCCCGGCTTCGGTCCGGAGCGCTCCGGATCACGCGACGTCCTGAACGCGTCTTGACGACCGCAGGGTCCGCAGGCTGCAGCGGGGACCAGACTGAGAGAGTTCCTTCGTCTTTCTCTCTCTCTCTGGGCTCCTAGACGCTTGTTGGGCCAAACAACGCGTCGTCCTCTCTCGATCACTGGGAGATAAGGCGGCTTCCAGTATTTGATCAGAGGGAATTAAAGGTACCTTTTTGAGTCGACCTCCCACTATGAAAGCAGGGAACAACGTTGCGTCGAAAAATCTCGGTCCAGCGAGAAACTCGAGCACGTGGCGTGGGATTTTCCCAACGGAGTGAAACAGCTGTGTGTGTCTTCTCGGGTTGGCAGGGCGCCAGGGAAGAAGGCCGATTGCGAGGTGCAACCGAGTTTTATCAACTTTACCCTAGCAACGTTATCGGTTGCTAGGGCGCCGGCCATTTTGGGCCGCGTTGCATGATGGGAGTTGGTGGCCATTTTGACCACCATGCATCATGGGAAATGCAGTCTGTCACGTCCTGACATGGCACAACATACCCCTCTTTAGCTTTGAAGAGTGGGATGCTGGTCACAGTCTTTAAAGCTACAACCAAGTCCATTCTGGCGTGACGAAGATCCGTTGTGCATGAGTGGAACAACCTAATAGTCTTTCTAGTAGTCCTTCGGGATTCATGCAGTTCAGTTCATCATCCAAGAGGAAGGGAAAAAAACAAAGCATTTATTGTGCCTGGGTCAGTGACCTAGCCTGGGCAGACTAAGCTATAGCTAGTAATTTCAATTGACTAATAAGGCAAACAATAAGGTAATAAAAAGAGAATGCAAACTTCACAATCACCATTGTCGATACATTCATTGGTCATAAGGTTTGAACTTTGAACCAAAGAAAGGAGAGAGGGAAAAGGGAAAGGAGAGAGACAGCGGTTCGTAGTCTAATCAGCTTGTGGCCTTTGAGGAGCTGATGTTACGAACCTGGGGGCGACGAAGGTGAGGGTGTCAATCCTGGTTTGCAACTGTTTGATCTGCTTGTATGCTGCATATGCCATCGCAGTAGTGATGGTCCATCCAAATACAAGGAGAACCACAATAATGGTCATAATGTGAGTGTCGGTCGACTCTGTAGCTCTGGGGAAGCGAAGCAGAGGGACCGAGCTCAACTCTGATGGAGTGAGACTGAATTTAATCAGCTGGGTGCCTGCACGTAAAAGCTGTCTTTCAATGCCGACATCAATGCTGAAATTGTATCTCTTAAAGACATCTATTATTTCAATCTCTGAGTCATATTTGTCAACGTCAAGGTGATGCAGAACCATGTTTCCAATGTGGACTACAGCACCTTGAGGTGAGGAACAGAAAATGGATTGCTTGGACATACCCAGTGGATGTCCTTGGTTTTGGTACACAAATCCAAATAAGGGACTAAATAAAGTTTGGGGTCGGCATCATGATAGGCTAGCATCGAGGGGGTTTGTAGGTGTACGTGGGTCTCACCTTGCCAAAAACCGACATTCAATACTGATTTAAGCCTATACACGTTAGCTCTTTCAATGATGGGAAGGTTTAGCATAAATCCTATCTCCAAGTTGTCAGGATTTACAAATATTGGAATTGCACTACCTAGGCTGTAAGCCAGGTGTGTTTGTGGTGGTTGCAGTGTTTCACTAGAGGCAGATTTGAGAACCTTTTCAACCAAATCTACTGGTACCAAGTACGGAGGAATCCGTCCTTCAGCAAGGCTATTTACGGATGAGCTAACCTCTCGAGTGAGGTCCTGCATTAAATCTCTAACAACCTGAGTATACATCATGTCATTCTTTACCACTTCTGTGAGCGTTTCCAAAGAAATGCATGGTGTTATTGCTGAGTGTGAATTTATAGACGTGAAGTTATGTATGGACATTTGTTTTATTAGTGCACGTTTAAAATGTCCTGATTGAACATGCACTTGTCCTGTTTAATGCTATGCATTGTTCTCTTCGGCGGGGGCGGAGTTAGGCTCCGTTCCCTGTGAGGAGAGTTTGGTGGACGGTTTAATTTGGTTCGCATGAACCCATTTGTGCTCCGGACTTTGCACGCTGGCCTCTAGGTTCTTTTGAGCCCACGTGAAAGTCGTTTGGAGATGGTCTTTTAAATCAGCGACGCACTGGTGTGCCGTGTAGACGGTTGTCACACTGACGTCTTCGGGCTGGTAGATGAGATTCAGAGGAAGTGTCATTTGTCTCCCTGTCATCGTCTGGAAAAGTGTCACCCCTGTGGAGCATGGTGAGGTAGAGCGGATTAGCATTAGGACCAAGGGAAGCTTTATGTCCCAGTCCCTGCCATGGCTGCTGGCATGTTCCTTTAACATACTGACCACGGTGCGGTTCATTCGCTCCACCTGTCCCAATGACTGTGGGTGTGAGGGGATGTGGAATTTAACTTCCACGCCCAACATGTCGAAAAGCGCGGTCATGATGTTTGACGTAAAATGCGTTCCTCTGTCCGAGTCGATGGGCAGGGGAAGGCCCCACCGGCTGAAAACGCGATTTAGCAGCAGGGCTGCTGTGGTGACGGCGGTGTCGTTCGGTGCCGGCAAACATTTGACCCATTCTGTGAAGCTGCCTGTTATTGTCAAAAGATATTTGTTATCTCTTGACGATTTGGGGACTGGACCGATCCAGTCAGTCTGCAGATGTGACCACAGAAATGTAACCCCCCTTCGCTGAAGCAGGGCTCGGTCTAGCAGTCGTGTGGGTTGTAACTGGCAGCAGGTTAAGCAGCCCTGTACATCCTCCTGCGTGTCCTGGGCCGTTGAAGGCCGGGACGCCACCTGTTGGAGAGTTTTCAGATTAGCTTTGCAGCTTCCGTGTCCTCCTACTGATGAGTCATGGACGTGTGTCAATGTGATCCCAAGTTCGTTTGAATCTTTGGGCTGAATGGGCTGAAACTCATGGAGCAGCTCTTTAAGTGCTGTTCTCTCTGTTTCAGTGGTCAGTGCATCAGCTTGTTCCAGCTGCTGCATAATTTCTGTTTTGAAACCAGGGCAGGGCTCAGTGGATGAGTCCTGGTTCTCTGGTTGATTTGGTGCCGGTTCTGTTGGGTTGGTTTCTATCGCATACCCCAACAGGTTTCCTTCAGCGTCAAGTGTAGCACCACAAATGGATCCAGCAGGCCGAGCTTCATGTCGCCTGGTTTGGATCATGTTGGAAGGAAAGGTAAACACTGTGTCTGGCGAGTCCTGTCTGCCGGTCAAGGATAAAGGCAGGTCTCCAATGACGGGAATGCTCAGCTCAAAGTCGTGGAAAGAGCTTTCGATGAGCACCCCAAGGGGTTTCTTCGCCACCACTTGGATCGGCATGTGGGTTGGATTCTCCACTAGAAGGTAAGCTGAGCGGTTGTTCAGCTCAAGCAGGGGTGTGCCCCGGATGACCAGGTTGGATTCCTGTAAATAAGAAAGGGGTTGGAAGAAAACCTGTGTGTTCTGTATTTGTTGTCCTTTCAGGATTGCTAATCTAATAGGTACACCTGCAGTCTGTGGTGGTATTAGCATGTTTGTTTCGCTAGCCACCTGGCAAGCCTGTGGGATTGTTTGCCCTGATCGCATGACTTCAGGGGTGCCCAGGAAGGAACTTGGGGTCACGTGAGCCTGAGCCCACAGGACCTGATTGCAAGTGTCCAGCTGTGCACCTAGCCGTACCAGAAAATCAGCACCAACAAACACTGGAGGATGTAAATTCTCCACAATGCTGAAAGGATGAGAGAGCTGCCTTGTGCCAATCTGTGCATAAAGTATGCACACCCCCGTTGCTTTCAGAAGCCGGCGAGGCCAGTCTGCTGAGAGCAAATAGTGGCTGTGTTTCGTTTCAGCCAGATGGGGCCTTTCACGGCACAGAGAGCTGTACAGATCTCTGCTGATCACAGATTTCTCTGACCAAAGAGCCAGCAGCACGTCTGGCATGAATGTGCTTTCCAGGTGCACACCTTCGGCCACTCTGGGGTTATAGGGTTCAACTCCAGAGTGTTTAAGTGAGCAAAGGAAAGATGTGTGGCTGCAGAGAGAAGTTCTCTGATCGCTGCGAAGCGGTGGTGTGTCAGAGGATTCTGAAATCGGCTCTGTTGAAGGCAGAAATGGTGCTAAGAGTTCTTTGGGCTCTTCGAAGCAGGTCACCTGGTGGATAGGGACGGATGGTCCACTTCCAGAAGTAAGAGGCTTGGGGGTCCCCACTTGGGCCCAAAGATGACCATGATGGCAGTCAATGAGTGGAGCTAACCTGTTCAACAGATCCTGACCCACAAGAAAAGGTTCTGTGTCCAAAGTACAGATGTAGATGGGGTGAACAAGGGTCATGTCACGGAAAGTGATGTCTAACCACGCCCGTTTGGTGATGCATGACTGATCCTGAGTGTAGCTGGTGATGCCCACGTTACAGGTCTCCACCTGTAACGGTTTCCCAAGAGACACCATAGCTCTGGTCACCTCATCGAACAAATCTGAGCACATTAGACTGATCTCGGAACCTGTGTCTAAAAGAGCATTTGCTGTGACACATCCTCCTATAACTGTCGAGCAGTATAAGCGATGCGTGTTTTCACGATGGTTTAGTTCACCTAAAAACCTTAGAAAAGGGGTTTTCTGATCACCTGCTGATGGGATCTTAGAAGGTTGTTGGTGAATTTTTGGTTGGTTCCCCCACTTAATCAGATAAACTCTGTTAGAAGGGGGAGCCTGGTCCACGCCTAGTCATGCTGACGTGGGTTTTGGTCCTGGTTTCCCAGGAGGGTCGGCAGGATTGGATGGTGGCGAGGGCAGCTGCGGCGCGATCTGACGCACTGTGTCGGCTAGCAACCTGCGAAAAGTCTCCTCCATCTCCTTTCTCATTGACTCTTCCATGCGCAGGTTCTAGCCTTTGTTGTCATGTGTGCCTTTCTGCTTTTCCAACCTGTCAGTTTGCTTACCGTGTCGGGCTGGATCCGGCCTGTGCCATTTTTGAACCCTCTCACCTTCCATGCTGTCATGCTGACCTCTCCTATCATGAGAAGCTTTCTTCTGCTGCGGTTCAAAACTGTGTTGCTTCTTGAACCCAAATCTAGTTTTAGGTTTAGAGGGAGGCATCTCATGTCCCTCCAGACCTAACCTCTTTTCTGGTTCGGTCTGAATCTGCAGAACCCTATTATCACTGTCGGCTCCTTTGTTGGGCCGGACACGTGTTTCCCATGCAACCTGCGCGTATTTCCTGATTTCCTGCATGGTAAGTCTCTTGGTTCTACAATGCATGGTAACCTCATAACGCACGCTTTCATGAAGATTATGGAGGAACAAAGATTTGAAAGTGTGGTCTTCCTCCAAGCTGGGAGCATTTCGTCCCTGAAAGTAAGCAGCCCGTAAACGGCGGTAATACTCCTTGGGCGCTTCAGTTCTCTTTTGCTGAATTGCAAAAGCTCCAAGAGTCGCAGAAGCTGGGTCTGTGAACACAAAATATTCTTCTCTTAAAGCCTGACAAAGAGCTGAGTAACGGTCACGTGTAGCTGGAGGGAGGCTTTCTATGAAAACATGGACACTTCTGGACGTGGTTTTCCAGATAAGCTTCAACTTTTCTCGAGCAGAGGGGTTATATAAGTCTAGCAGACAGCGCTCTACCTCTCTGAGATAGTCATCAATGGTGGATTCTGTATTGCTAGGATCAAAACGCTCTATGTCTCGGGCCAGGGACTCAAGCTGACGCATCCGCAGTCCCTGTTCAGGGATCGGGGCTGGTCCATCTGAGTCCTCTCCTGACGACTCCTGCCTGCGGTAACCATGATAGCAAGGGGGCTCTGGTTCTGACCACCTACCTGACATCGGCGGCCGTTCGTGGGACGCCGGGGGACCCTCCCTGTCATGAACTCTTGTCCGTGGACGCAGTTCAGAGGAGTGGGGTTTACCTGTGTCCCAGGAACGGTGCTCCCGTCGCCCTGGTGGGGGGAAAGGATCATAGCAGACAGTGTCAGGGGTCAGGTGGGAAGCAGGTGTTTTCCCATGATTTGCATCATGTGGATCAGTCCTGATTGCCACCGTAAGTTGTTTAGGCATCTCTTTCCGTATCACACTGCTATATCTGTCCTGACCTTCGCTTACCCCTCGCTCAGAAGGTGTCTGAGGGCCCAGTTCATCCAATGTCCTCCAGGTGTGATCCCCATGTTTCCCCTCAGATCCTTCTGGCTGCAAGCTAATGAGATCCTCCTCTCGCTCCTCTGTGAGATGACAGCTGCCCTGAACACTTCTCTGTTCTAGCTCTTTGATTCTTTCCTCAGCTGAGACACGCCTCTCAGTCTCTAGCACTAACCTTCGGTGGTATAACGCAGATAATTCACCCAAAACATCTGCTACCAATCTATCCTTTGGCTTGCTTTGGACCTCCTCCACCAATTCCTGAATTTTTCTCTCACAGTCCTCTATGTTAAACTGATTCAAGCGGTCTTGGTCCTCCGGTGTCATTTTAAGCAGTGAGCTAATGACACCCTGAGCCTCCATTCCAATGGAGGATTGTGGACCTTCAGCTCCTTTGACTGAAGAACCTTTACTATCCATTCTTTGTCAGCTATGGACAGCAGCACAACAACTGTAGCTCAGCACTACACAACAACAACAATCAAATAACACTGTAGTTTAGCTTAGCGCTAAACAACAGACAACAAACAACAACGCTGTATTCTAGCTTAGCACTAAGCAACAACGCATACACTTTAGTTTAGCTCAGCGCTAAACAACAACTGCTAACAACAACTGTTAAGTGGCTTCACTTTACTGTCAACAGCAACTCGCACTACGACTGACACTTTACTGCAGGAAGTGTGGTCAAATACGTGCGTTTAATTAGGCTGCGCAGGGGAAAATCAACCCTGCGACTTACAACTCCTATGTTTAGGAACGGTTAATATGCTTGTTTAACTTTGAGAATATTAACTGTGAGTGACATGGACCACTAACCTTTCGGCCAGTAATTAAGTGATAAAGCTGTGGCTTTGTTTGTGATGCAAGTTATTTAAGAACAGGTGCTCTACACATGTGTGGAAAATAGCAAAGTGTTTGGAACTTCAGAGGTGGCAAAGAATGACAGTTAAAAACCGCTAAATTGCAACCTTAGTTTCAAAATCACAGATCAACTTTGACCACTTATGATGAGCAGAAGGGGGAAAAGAAAGAAAAATAATTTAACAAAAAGTTAAAAAAAAAAAAAAATCAAAAGGAATAAAAAAAAATTATAATAAGTTGACAAAAATTATTAAAAGGAGTAACCATAAAGAAAGTTTTAAGAAACTGACATTCAAATATCCATTCAGGGAAGCCGAGTGCTTTCACCTGAATTTTTAACCGTGACTGCAACTACCTATCCTGGCCACCAGATGGAGGCAGGGTGCCCTTCACTTTTGGGAAGACTGAGCTGTAATTACACACAATGTCCAGCAGATGAGGAATCGTTTCCCTCATCAAAACAATTATGATGCAATTACGCACAACGTCCACCAGATGGAAGCAAGGTCTCTCTTTTCAAAGCAGAACACGACACAGGAGATGACTGATCAGTAGCAGACGCTGGAGGCGCTGTACGTTCTAGTCAGTTCAGTCTAACTAACTCCAGGTTTAGAAATCAATATTCAAACCTCAGGTTAACAACCTCAAACCACCACAAACATGTACATATTTAGTAGGAGTATTTCCTTAATCAATTATGACTGAATAGCCCTTTTGGCAAGGTGAGCAGTCAAAATGCTGGAATGTAGATTGTGTTCATTAAATTCATAAGTTGCTGGTTATTCAGTTTAGTCTAAAGGAACGCCAAATAAGTAGACTAGCCCACCCAGGCACGCCAGTAAATGTTATGCCAGAAGATGGTTGAATATGCTTATTATTATTATTAATTATAATTTGGCATTATAATTTAAATAATAAATCATTCAACTCAAAATTCCGCTACAACAAAATATAGTTCAAATGGTGGTGATGTTAGCTATAAGCTTGTAAGTATTTATACCACTAATGCATTAGTTAATTTGCTGTTATGAACTCATTTATGCTGGGATAAATGATCTGGTCGGACTTGTGACCGACGAGGTTTATCCGGCAGGCTGTGAGAACCCCAATGTAACTGCAATTAGAGTTTAAATCCTTATTCGTCTATCACCATCCAATGATTTTGTCTCTGTATTAATGTCAGATGTTAACTCCAAAGGAGGTTAGCTCTGATTTCTGAATAACCAGGCAACTTTGAATTGGATTGAACACAAAACAATGTCTATTCCGCAGTCGTTGGTTTTATTGAACCAAAAGCAATTCCCTGTTACAGTAATTCTCTGATTCAACAACTTTGGAATTCTTACTCACTACTAACTAACACGCAAAATATATATGGAAATAAAAGAATAAACAAAACAAACAAAACAAAAGGAAAGAAAAACAAATGGATTAAAATGAGCGGTTGCAAATCTTAGTTCAGCTCACGGTTGTTTAAACCACACTCAGAACGTCGGCATTTGACATAGCCTTGACAGACAGAACAGCTTTGAGAGTCCCACCGGACGCTTTGATGCCTTACAAAGCTATCAGCTAAGCTACCTACAGTCCAGTCATCCGACACCCTCCCAAGATGGCGACTATGATGACGTATGCTCTGCAAATTTGCGTGAAGCGTGAGGGGAGGTCCTAATGATGTCACCGCGCTTACGCTAAGGTGAGGTGGTACCTCGCTCCGAGAGGGAGTGGTTTACGCTCTGGTTCAAAGAGAAACCGCGAACTAAGATTCAAACAAAGCGATCAAATTCTCTGATAAGGAGAAGCGAAAGAGAGGGGGGGAAAAGCATGGAAGAAGATGGAAAAGAACTGAAACAGTGACCCACGGCGGGGTTATAGATAAACCACAATCAACACAGCAAAATCAAATGTAAAATGCATTCACATACAAAGAAAATATTCAGCAAAATAATTCCAGCTTCGTCGTGGAATAAAAGCATTAACCTAAGCCTACAAATTTCTACGTCTGCCCAGGCACTTCTAAACACCCTGTTGGTGAGACAGAAATAAAAGGGGAGAACCCGTTACTTTGAGGTGCCTCGGGGCTGGTCCGGAGTGAAAGTCCCGGCTTCGGTCCGGAGCGCTCCGGATCACGCGACGTCCTGAACGCGTCTTGACGACCGCAGGGTCCGCAGGCTGCAGCGGGGACCAGACTGAGAGAGTTCCTTCGTCTTTCTCTCTCTCTCTGGGCTCCTAGACGCTTGTTGGGCCAAACAACGCGTCGTCCTCTCTCGATCACTGGGAGATAAGGCGGCTTCCAGTATTTGATCAGAGGGAATTAAAGGTACCTTTTTGAGTCGACCTCCCACTATGAAAGCAGGGAACAACGTTGCGTCGAAAAATCTCGGTCCAGCGAGAAACTCGAGCACGTGGCGTGGGATTTTCCCAACGGAGTGAAACAGCTGTGTGTGTCTTCTCGGGTTGGCAGGGCGCCAGGGAAGAAGGCCGATTGCGAGGTGCAACCGAGTTTTATCAACTTTACCCTAGCAACGTTATCGGTTGCTAGGGCGCCGGCCATTTTGGGCCGCGTTGCATGATGGGAGTTGGTGGCCATTTTGACCACCATGCATCATGGGAAATGCAGTCTGTCACGTCCTGACATGGCACAACACTTCTAATAGAGTAAAAGTAAGAGTTGTCATTATGCCACAATGCTTGTTATTGGGTTGAACATGTGTTTATGTCTAAAAAGTTTATTGATTGATTGTACTCTCAAATTGAATGACCATTAGAAGTTCAAAAAACATCTTAGTGCAACAGCTTTTCAATTTTAATTCTAAAAGAACAGAGGCACTTGTGCACCACATCCCTGCAAGGCTGCATTATGGAATCAGTGGAGCTAGTTAAAGCAGTGACCTGAACACACACCCTTCCCCTCAAAAACAAGTATTCAGCTCTGAGGCAATCTCTGTTACAGGTGTGTCACCAGTAGATTCACAATTTCATTTCTGCCCTTCAAACATGGAGAAAAACCTTTTGAAAGTGTTTTATTGAAATGGATATGGTTCAAACCACTTTACTTCCACTTTACATTTGTAAAAGAAAGTCGGAGGAATTAGCAAGATCCTTTTTAACCTCTTTTCTACTCGGAATTTAAAAAAAGAATTTCAGAGGGAAGCTTGTCAGGAAAAAAAAGGAGAAAGTGGTATCAGATAGATAGTAGAGATTAACATTTACCAGAAAGATTTTTAAGATTTCTATCATTTTATTGAATGTTATGTTCCCACAGGAACTACCTCCAAACAATTAAAGTCACTTGATTCACATTTATGTTCCTTTAGGAATAGCCTGAAGGCCTCTGGACAGGTGCTGAAGAAAAACAAAACTGGATTAAGGGTAATATTCAGACTAGAAATTCAATCAAAGTCATGCTTGGAGTTTAAGGAATAATTAAAACATGATTACCAATTAATGCACCAAGGGTAAACTTATAACAAAAAGTCAAAAGGAATTTTTTTGTACAGTATCGATTGAAAGCATAAAGGAACAATGCTATTCCTACAAATACCCGCTTCAGAGGAAGACATCAGCCAAAGGTTACTGCATTTTTGCCTTTAGTGAACAAAACATAGACTACTGAAATTCAAATGACATTTTATATGCCCACATAGAGTCCACAATTCTTTTAATGCTCAAAGTATTTTCAGCTGAAAGACGTTGTTGGGTGTGCTCTAAACAATAAAACTACAATTATTTGAATTATTTGTTTAACTTTATCTATAAAAATTCAATATTAGACGACCATTCCTTTCTGATTGGTCTAGATAAACGTAGATGTAGTTCAAATCAAGTTTAGCAGATACATTTTATTTTACCTATACTGTTTACGCAGTCTGTCCTTTCAACATTCTTCCTATGTTTCTTCTCTCTGCTTTCTACTTCTTATCAGTTGGGCTCCAGCCCCGAAGGCCCTGGGAAGGCCTTTGGGAATATGAATGTTTAATATTCTTTTTCTTATGTCAAATTATTAGCCTTTTTTAAGACTGGAGCATTCTTTAAATCTCCTAACTTTTTTGAGCTACATAGATAAAATATATATATATATATATATATATATATATATATATATATATATATATATATATATATATATATATATATATGACCTACACTCAACAGGCAGTCTGTGATGTTGACATTTTACACATTGTATTTTAACAAGTCTTCGCAGGGAATTTAATGTAATGGGTTAAAATTCCACAAAAACTCAAGCTTTTAATTATTTCTAATCTGCAATTGTCATGATTTGGGTTTGGTTTATGTTTGTTATTTGATTAATTACTTCACTCTCCTGCCTTAAGTTCAGTTTCTGTTTTAGGTTCTGTCTTAGTTTTGGTTTATGTCATAGTTTGGGTTTTGATTTTGTTTATGTTATCAGTTCACTTGGCCTGCTCAGATCACTTCTCTGTATCCAGCCTTTAATCAGTCAACTCAGTTCACCTGCCAGCTATCTGCCAGCTCACCTCTTAGTCACCACCCTGTCACTCCCCTTCTCCAGTCACCATCCAATCAGCTTCAGTTTACTTCCAGTCACTTCCCTTCCCCTGATTAGCTCCACCCATTCCAGTAATTAGTTTCACTCCATTCACCTGCTCACACCCCTACTTATACCTGCCTCTAGCTCCTGCAATCTGCCAGATCAATTCGAGCCTTTTGGTGAGTCTTATCCAGCGTTCTTTTCTGGTAGTCCTGTGAATATTGACCCAATCTGCCTTTTTGACTTCTGAGCCGTTTTGCTGACCTGATTCTGCCTTTGGATTATCTGAGCTTGCCTGTTCCCTGTCTGTAGTGATGGTGAGATGAAGCCTCATGAGGCATTGAACCACTTGAGCCAACTGGTTCGAGAAAGGGTTCATTTCTTGATGCTTCATGTGCACACGACACCACCTACTGGCGAGGTGTATAATCACAGCCAGCTGTATGTTAACACGTGTGATGCATTGAATTTTTGTCTATTATGGCTCTTGGGAATGACTTCACAAAAGGTGTAGGATGAAATCATTTGTCTACATAAATTTTGTATACACATATGTGTATAATAAAATATGAATGTTTGAATGTTGTTTGAATGTATTCTCTGTGTGTAATTATTCCCAAAATAGTAGTGTCATGTGATATGGCATGTTGTGTAATAATGTTTTTCCGTGACTCTAGAAAAATGGCATGGGCTTAATCAGGCAGAGGACAGTGAAAGTGCTTATGGAACTAGGGAGGGGGTAATGAATAGGCTAATGCTTGTGTAACTTGGATGATTTCATGCATTTTTATTAAGAAACAAAAATTTCTCCACAGTTTTTGGTTTCAAACGATTTCTCTTTTTTGACACTACTTCTCCAGCCTTTGAAAAGACACGCTAACAAGGCACAAATGATGCCGGGGTGCATAAATAAATAAGTGCAAGTTTGTACAGATTGGGGTACAGTGATCGATGATTAGCCCAGTACTCCAGGGGGTTCTCCAGCCTGTCCTGAATCCAACGTCATCCACAATAGTGAAAGGCTGGGTATCCTTCACTATCATGGAGACTAGAGCTTAATCCAGCTCTTGTTTTCTGGTGGCTGGTTAAAAGGGAATAAATACAGTGTCTGTTACCTGTCTTTATTTGCACAACAAGCAAACATCAGCATGCAAAAATTGTGATAGTGTGTTTGTAATATAGTAATGCGCCAGTCATCCGCGCGGTTACTGGCGGAGGGGGGGGGGCGTCAGTGAAGTCGCTTCTCGCTTCAAAGTATCCATGTATTTTTGCCTGTTTTTTCCCTGCCATTCCCTATATGTACGCGAGAAAGCAACAACAAAAAAACGCGTGTTAACGTCAAATAAACATGCAAGAGTTAGTGTTTTTTTTTTTTTTGAATGTTGGAGAGGCGGTAGCGTGAGTTTGGCGAGGCGGCCGCCTCGCCAACATAGTGCTGCGGGAAACACTGCTGTGGGGTTTCTAAAGCTGTCAAACCCCGCGCCGAAATCTGAACCACTTCCCGAAGCAGTCACGTGGTACAGCCGGCCAGCGAGGCTTCGGACGTCATCGTTTTCGGCTCCTTCCCTAAATGAAGCAAGCCTCGATACGCGCTTTACGGAAACGCCCCCTCCATTATTCGACACACGCCTCGAAGCCTCGGCACATAACGTAACATCACTACCCGTCTGTATTCCTGCCTGTTTTGGACTGCCATTTTGTAGTGATGGTGAGATGAAGCCTCATGAGGCATTGAACCACTTGAGCCAATTGGTTCGAGAAAGGGTTCATTTCTTGATGCTTCATGTGCACACGACACCACCTACTGGCCAGGTGTATAATCACAGCCAGCTGTATGTTAACACGTGTGATGCATTGAATTTTTGTCTATTATGACTCTTGGGAATGACTTCACAAAAGGTGTAGGACGAAATAATTTGTCTACATAAATTTTGTATACACATGTGTATAATAAAACATTGTTTGAATGTACTGTCTGTGTGTCTGTGTGTAATTATTCCCAAAATAGTAGTGACATGATATGGCATATCATGTGTAATATGTGTAATAATGTTTTTCTGTGACTCTAGAAAAATGGCATGGGCTTAATCAGGCAGAGGACAGTGAAAGTGCTTGTGGAACTAGGGAGGGGGTAGTGAATAGGCTAATGCTTGTGTAACTTGGATGATTTCATGCATTTTTATTAAGAAACAACAATTTCTCCACAGTTTTTGGTTTCAAATGATTTCTCTTTTTTGATACTACTTCTCCAACCTTTGAAAAGACACGCTCACATGGCACAGATGATGCCGGGGTGCATAAATAAGTGCAAGTATGTACAGATTGGGGTACTGTGACCAATGATTAGCTCAGTACTATACGGTCCCACAGTTTCCCCTCAGCAGCAACACTGAAGCACACAGAGGTTCCCGCTGCGTCTTTACGCACGATCCAGCTGCTGATGTCTCCTCTCTTTTCAGCTCAATGCAATTCTAGACAGTAACAGTTTATAACCTATATCACCTTTCACAGCAACAGGTTTCTCATCTCAGTCGACCAGACAAATCTCTATTGCTCTCCTCAGTGCGCTCTGGGCGGTGAGGTGGGAGGATTTTACCCGATGGTGCGCTGCGTGCGAGGGTTAGGGGGGAAATGCATAAATAAAAACTGTAAATGGCTCCTATACAGTGATCATAGGAGCTGACCGGTCTGAGATCAACCTCCTGATGTTACAAGTTCTTTAAAATGACTCTTAAAAGCGCGCACCCAAATTACAAGTAACGTAATTTTGCGCACCTGAATTAAAGCGCAAGGCAGCAGCACATCGAAGCGCTGAGGCACAGAAATACGGTGCATGTAGTTAAAAAATGCAGATTTAATAAAAACAACTTATAAACAGACGTAGCGTTTTAAACTGCATCTGGTTAGCAGAACTGTTTTATGACCCAGAGTGCAGCCATCACTGGTTCTGAATGAAGGCAATATCTGGCAGCAGCTCTCTTCCTCTGCCCCCTCCCCTCCTGCATACGTAGTACAGGACCTTACCGGCTCACTTTCACCGCTGGTTAAGACTAAAATTATTCATAACTCTGATCGCTCTTCCTGCTGCTCTGTTAACATGAACTGCAGCAGGAATTACTGATGGCCACAAGCTGTGAAAGAAGCTGAAACATCTCAGCAGAAGGCGGAGTTTTTATCGTCCGCTGCCCAGATGGGCGTTGGGATTTTTATGCGTGAAAAATGCCATGTTTGCGTGTGACCGTGTGAAGTCAGTGACGGTCAATGCGTGATAGTTGAGAGCACTGATCTCCTATCTATCTATCTCTCTCCTAAACTCTCCAAACACCAAACTAACTGTCTCAAACTAAAAAACCACTATCCAAACTCTGCTATCCAAACTATCAAAACTCTATCCACTCTCTCAACTGACCGCAACTCGCCTACAACAACCCACATTTTGAATGGAGCCTGTGGGGTTTCTAAAGCTGTCGAAGCCACGCCAACATCTGAACCACTTCCCGAAGCAGTCACGTGGTACAGCCGGCCAAGCGAGGCTTCGGACGTCATCGTTTTCGGCTCCTCCCCTAAATGAAGCAAGCCTCGATACACGCTTCACGGAAACGCCCCCTCCATTACTCGACACACGCCTCGAAGCCTCGGCACATAACGTAACATCACTACCATTTTGTGTACCGTTTTTGGACTGTCATTCTGACCACTGAGTTCTGCCTGCCCCTGTATGGTCAAAATCGCTTTATTAAACCCTCTGGATCATACCTCCTACTTGTCTGGCTTGAATACTGGGTCCATTTGTCCCCGTTCATGACAGCAATGAGTTTGGTCAGACTTGATCAAAATCATCACATCTCACACAAAATCAACTGAGTATCATAAAAATGACTATGAATAACAGTAGCAACCTCCTAAAAAAGAAAATGTAGGCCCTGCAATTGATCACAGCCTCACAATTAATATGAAACTGTTTCAAAGGTAAACAACTGACTTTATGTCAAAAACTGTGACTTCATTGAAGGGTGTGGTCATGATGGCTAAACACATTTCAATATCAGAAGTTTGACAAACTGGACACAATATTAATCCAGCCCCCTAAAAATATATTAACATAAAGTTTTGTTAGCATGACAAAATATAACCACAGCATCCCCTGGTAAAATGTCAAATGTTATTTCTCAGCCTCTAGTTTGAGGTTTATGAGTTCAGCATACATGTACTAAGATCTACTGAAAGGCCTAGTCTCATGCCTAAAGGAAGTCAGGCATTTTGGGTCATAGCTGTGATTTTGTGAGCATTGCACATGCTCATTACACATGAGGGAACTTCTCTTACTGATTTCTACTTGACATCCTGAAATTAAATTAGTACACTCCTAAGGCATTGGTAATTAAAAGCCATCAAAGGCTTTACAGTGTAAAAAAGCATGTGTACGTGGTTGGGCCTAAAGACTGACTCTTGCCATAAAATACAATACTTCCAACCAAATACATGATCTGAGCACCAGAAAAATAACTTTGAGTCATTACAGTCCTTAACACACGTACATGATAATTTTCTAATATAGTTTTTGTGCCACCCACTGAGAACAAGTGGTCATGTGTTTCACTGCTGTATTAGTCCGTGGGCCAGAATCTGTAGGACGTCTCCTTAAGAATTTTCGTATGAACTGTCAGGGGGCAACTTTCATGCACTTAGATAATTTGCTACACATAGCAATGATCTCAAAACACCAATGTTCCTACGTTTTCACTTGCACATTAATAAGTTAAAGCCGATAAAAAATCTAAACTGTTGCGCTCCGGTCCAAGAGGTCACGTGATTCGATTTTTGCTGCTCAGCCAATCAGATCGCTGTATTGTCAGCTGAGTGAGTTCAACCAGTTCATCATGGCTGCGCCCGTAAAAGGTGGTATGCATCTGTTTCCAGATGAAGAAAGCCCAATAATAGCATTTTCTGGTGCCAGTTGGCAGAGATCTTTATGGCGAGGAAAAATAAATAGCCCATCCATCCATTTTCTAACACGATTGTCCCTGCTGGGATCATGAGGGGTGCCGGTGCCGATCTCCAGCTGTCAATGGGCGAGACGCGAGGTACACCCTGGACAGGTCGCCAGTTCATCGCAGGGCAGAAATAGCCCAGACTTTTGCCCATTTTATTGTGATATCACCGAGACCTGCTGTGTTAGGATAGCACAGGTGTCGTTGTGCCAAACGACACCGCCAGAAATTGTATCCCCTGCGTCCGGAGTGCATTCAGCTGAAAGAATGAATCCAGTCAACTCCGCCTCATTCCCAACCTATTAGGCGTGGAAATTAAGATGTTTTACTTTTCTTAACGAAATATAGCAATGGTGTCGTTACATTATCGTTCAGTTAGTGTGAAAAAGTGTGAAAATGTAACACTTGTTAGTGCTATCATAAGGGATTGCTATGTCGGTTAAAACTCGATTGATCACTCAATATAACACGTTATGAGAAAGAAAATGGCTCTGTGGTCATTTCCAGAAAATTATCAGATTTAATAAGATTGTAATTCAACCAAGAACCATATAGAGATATTAACCATATTAAGAAAAAAAAATCTATTTCATTTTATTAGAATGTGATGTTTAAAAATATTTAGACTTCACACAGCTGGAGGTTAAAAGTTTTATTGATTTCAAACACTCTCCCGACGCAGGGGATACAAATTCTGGCGGGGATAACTCGTTTGGCACGACGACACCTGTTGCCTGTGCTATCCTAGCGCAGCAGGTCTTGGTGATATCACAATAAAATGGGCAAAAGTCTGGGCTATTTCTGCCCTGCGATGAACTGGCGACCTGTCCAGGTTGTACTCCGCCTCTCGCCCATTGACAGCTGGAGATCGGCACCGGCACCCCTCGCGAACCCAGCAGGGATAACCGTGTTAGAAAATAAATGGATGAATCGATGGATGAACTGGGCTATTTCTTTTTCCTCGCCATCAAGATCTCTGCCAACTGGCACCAAGGCAAGGCAAGGCAAGGCAAATTTATTTATATAGCACAATTCAGTACAGAGACAGTGCAAAGTGCTTTACATGAGTAAAATATAGGAATAAAAGCAAGTAGGGATAGAATGTAGAAACAAAAAAAAACATTTGAAAACAGTAAAACAGTTTAACTTGAACATTCAAAGGCAATTTTAAACAAATGTGTTTTTAATCTCGATTTAAAGGAACTCAGGCTTTCAGCACTTTTACAGTTTTCTGGAAGTTTGTTCCAGATAAGTGGAGCATAGGAACTAAATGCTGCTTCTCCGTGTTTGGTTCGTGTTCTAGGCACGCAGAGAAGGCTGGACCCAGAAGACCTGAGTGGTCTGGAGGGTTTATACGCTGATAACAAGTCTGTGATGTATTTAGGTGCTAAGCCATTAAGGGATTTATAGACTAACAGAAGTATTTCAAAGTCTATTCTCTGAGATACAGGGAGCCAGTGTAAGGACTTTAGAACTGGGGTTATGTGTTCTACTTTCTTAGTCTTAGTGAGGACGCGGGCAGCAGCGTTCTGGATCAGCTGCAGCTGTCTGATCCACTTTTTAGGCAGACCTGTGAAAACACCGTTGCAGTAATCAATTCTACTAAAAATAAACGCATGGATTAGTTTTTCCAGATCCTGCTGAGACATTAGTCCTTTAATCCTGGAAATGTTCCTCAGGTGATAAAAAGCCAACCTTGTAATTGTCTTTAGATGCTTTTGAAGGTTCAGGTCTGAGTCCATCACTACACCCAGGTTTCGGGCCTGATTAGTGTTTTTTAGCTGAAGCGACTGAAGCTGTGTGCTAACTTTTGATCTCTCCTCTATTGGTCCAAAAATTATTACTTCTGTTTTGTTTTTATTCAACTCAAGACAATTTTGGCACATCCACGTATTGATTTCTTCTAGGCATTTACTCAGTGCTTGAACTGGTTTATAGTCACCTGGTGACATGGTGATGTAAAGCTGTGTGTCGTCTGCATAGTTATGGTAGCTGATGTTGTTATTTTTTATTATCTGAGCTAGGGGGAGCATGTAGATATTGAAGAGGAGGGGACCCAGGATGGACCCTTGGGGAACCCCACATGTGATTTTTGTCGTCTGGGATGTAAAGTTACCTACTGACACAAAAAAGTCCCTGTCCTTTAAGTAGGACTTAAACCAGTGGAGAGCTGTACCAGAGAGGCCGACCCAGTTCTCCAGGCACTCTAACAGAATGGAGTGATCGACAGTATCAAATGCTGCACTAAGGTCCAATAGTACCAGCACGGTGGTTCTTCCACAGTCTGTATTTATATGGATGTCATTGAACACCTTAATAAGGGCGGTCTCTGTACTGTGGTGGGCACGGAAGCCAGACTGGAAAACGTCAAAGCGGCTGGTCGTTGTTAAGAAGGTGTTTAATTGTTGAAATACAGCTTTTTCAATAATCTTACTGATAAAGGGGAGGTTTGAGATGGGCCTGTAGTTCTGGAGTAGTAGTTTGTCTAAATTGTTCTTTTTCAGCAGTGGTTTGATCATTGCTGTTTTTAGGGACTGGGGGAAAACACCTGACAGAAGGGACGTGTTTATTATCTTGGTCAAATCAGACGCTATGCCAGGTAAAATTTTTTTAAAGAAAGCTGTGGGTAGAACATCAAGGCAGCTGGAGGAGGAACTTAACTGCTGAATGATCTGCTCTAAGCTTTTGTGGTTTATTTTGCTGAAATGGGACATTTCAGAAAATGCTATTATTGGGCTTTCTTCGTCTGGAAACAGATGTATACAAACACTTTACGGGCGTAGCCATGATGAACTGGTTGAACTCGCTCAGCTGACAATACAGCAATCTGATTGGCTGAGCAGCAAAACTCGAATCACGTGACCTCTTGGACCGGAGCGCAACAGTTTAGATTTTTTATCGCCTATAACTTATTAATGTGCAAGTGAAAACGTGGGAACATTGGTGTATTAGATCACTGCTATGTGTAGCAAATTATCCCGGTGGAAGAAAGTTGCCCCCTGACAGTTCATACGAAAAGTCATCCTACAGATTCTGGCCCATGGCCTATATGTCTCCTTTGACACTCTTTACTCCCACAGGCTTTGACCTGTGAATGATGACCAATAACAAGTTGAGTTCACATAAACCAAACCAAAGAAAGTTGTCCATTTTAGTTTGTTAGACCTTGCAAACACCAAATTGTTTTTGCTGTAAGTCCGAGTTTCACAAGAGATTTTAACTCAAAGTAACTACATGTAAATTTTGATGGCCACAAACACACGGTTGCCCTGGGTGTAAATGAGCAGAAGTTGCATTACACATTGCCCTCAGCTGCAACACAAGCTTCACCCCCATAAAGGTGCTGGGACAGTTCATCTCTGCTTGCAGGTTTAATGTGATTTTGCCATTATATCAGGTTGTTTTAAATTCCCTTCAGCTTGTTTGAACCACATGGCAAGATGTCTTTCTCTGCCATTCTGAACATCATCATGCCAACATGTTCAAAACAACATTCGTGTTGAGACATTCTCTCCTTTCATTTACATTTTTGCCTCAAAAGAACACAAACTGTTCTCGGAAGAAGAGTCAAAATGAAAGTGTTCCTTATTTGGTTTGCATGGTTGCATTTGCTTGAGTCAGCATGTGTGTATGCTTGAGATATTTGTTGTCCAGAATAAAATGCCAAGCTACTCTCCAGGGATGTTATTGTGAGAAAAAGAAGTTCTTAGCAGGATGGGAAAAAATGTAGACGTGTACATTACCCTAAATGAGTGTGTGTGTGTGTGTGTGTGTGTGTGTGTGTGTGTGTGTGTGTTTTTCTGCGTGCACATGCAACAGCACGCTAAGGGGAGTCACTGAGGGACATTTTAGTGTTTTGGCTGAATAGTATAATACATCATGAAGGATTTTATAACCTAAAGAGCTGGCAGAAAAGATGAAGGTTAGCAGGGCATTAAAGAAGAGTCTTAAATATTGTTTTATGTATTATCTGTTCATACTTGTTTTATACATTACAGTTATTTAGTAATTGTAAACATGTAATACTGTATTTTTACATTTCATTATAATATCCTTTTTTCACGACTGTTTCAAACCTGCTAAACAAATTTAATTTTGGCACCACCTTGTCACTATTTTTCCAGGTCCAACAGTTTACAGTAAAAATGAGCTGTAAAGATTATCCACAGTATGTAGGTCATGGCCGTCACTACAGACAAATAGACGTAACACAAGTAATCGGACAAACAAAACCACACACCAGGAAAATATATAACTGAAATACTGTTGTGGAAACCTGAAATAACTATGTTGATTAAGAATAAGCCCCATTTCCTGAAACTTCTTTCTTTACCACTGTAAAGCATAACCTACACTCTCGACAGGTAAAATATGCTTTAGTTGTGGGCATTAAGGAATATTAGGAGTTCATCTAACTGTTTGAATAACATCTGTAAATAAATTACAATTTAAACGTATTAAATCCCACCAAACACTGCATCCAAGTAGTTCTTTGCAAGTATGATATTGTGCAACCTGATATTGTGATGAAGACTGTGATCTGATATATTAAAAGACTCTAGGAGGCAGCCATACATTTGCGGAAGAGTTAATGAATGCTTTTCACACTACTAAATCTTATTTTAGACATTCCAGTGATTACCTTGGACTCTGTCTTGCTGTTTTGTACACTGTAGGGATTCCTGTGGTCCAACATATTTCCTATTTGTTCTAAAATTATATTTTTTAATTTATTTCCTATTTGTGACTGGTTCCTGACTGTTTCTTTCTAGCAACAGTGTGGCACATGGGACGTGGCAAAGAGAGGTTGTGGAAAAAGTACAGTTTAAAAGTTTAAATGTTCTCCAAGCGTACTTTAGATTAGAGATGAAGGTCATTAAAGGTTGATGGTTCAAATGCGATTTGGTGGACTATTTGATCTTCAAGATATTTGTCGCCACTTATGCGTTAATGTGTTGCTCCAAGTACTTTTAGTTTAGTAAAACTATCTGAAGGGGGCTGTGACACAGAGATTTCTAATGCAAGACCAACAATTGGCTTAGTGCACTAGTTGTACTTCTTTTGATGATGAACCGCTCCAAATAAAGCATGTTGGATATACCCAGGGGCAATGTCTATTGGATAAAAAAGATGCATTGAGCTTCTATAAAAAACGGCTGCGTTCTTTTGGCACACATGGCCTCAGTGAACTGTTCCCGGTTTGTACTGAAACTGTAATTTCGATTACAATGCAAATTGTAGTTGACAATAAAGATTGATTGATTGATTGATTGAAAGACTGAACAGCTTACTGCTTTCACTTATATTGCTGTGGCAAAAAGTTTTCTTTGTGGACTGCTCGAATCCAGTTCAGAAAGGAGCCAAAGTATACTCCCTGAGCAAAAGAATAGCAGATATGCAACAGTTTTGCTGTTTTAGACAAAAAGTCAGTGGATCTTTCTCTTTGACTCCAAAGCACACGAACAAACTTGTTACCCAGGCTGGGTACTTGCTGACTATACACTGGCAAGGCTTTGGCTGTTCAGGTACTGGCTAGAGTAAGGGGTGAAGAAATGGCGCATGAGCCAGAGCCTCTAATCAGAAGAAATGTGGAGCAGCTGAGGCCGAATGTAGGTGGGACAGCTGAGATAAGTTGCCTTAAAACACAAAGCACTGCAAACTAAGGGAAAATATAAACTGAGCGCTAAGAGAGATACGTAATAACACAAAAGGACAAAACAAACAAATAAACTAAGGGCATCTTGACACCTGCTACATTTGGTCCACTTTAAAAGGTACAGAATTTGTATCCCCACTTGGTCTGGACTAGGGGTGTGCAAAATAATCGTCATGACGATGCATCGCGATTCTTATTTTTGCGATCTACTGCATCGATTCTTGACGCCAAGTATCGATTATTAATAGCGTACCACGAGCTAGCTATTTTTAGAAACGTAACGTCACGATGACGTCACATCACGTGGTACACAGTAGGGCAAACTTGCATAGTCCGCCGCTGTTTCGCTGTAAAAGAGACGTGCGTTACCCTTGGTTTTACTCGGTAAACGACTGCTTTTTCCAAATCTAAGACCATGGTTTTTAAACATTGTTGCTATGGAACGTGCAACAGCGACACGAGGTACGCTGATCGGCCGCATATGAAGGATGTTTTCCTCAAGACTGCCAAGGAGAAATGTGTGCGCTGGGTACACCGGTGCGGTCAGCCTACACAACAGTTCAACCCGGAAAAAGTTACCAAATTCACCTACATATGTAGCAAGCATTTTGTCGGAGGAAAGGGCCCAACCGAAGAACATCCTGACCCAATTGCAGCGACATCAAGTAGTGAACAGGTAAGAGTATTTTGGTGGCCAACATGTTCATAATGAATGCTACCATGATAGCGTATAGGCTATCATGGTAGCAGGCGCTAACATGATACCCTGCTACCAGGATAGCTTACTCAAAAACATTTCAAATAAGACAAACATTTTGTCAGGACTCGGTCAGCAGGGCTGTGCAGCTTGCTGCCTGCTCGGCTGCTTTCTCCACAGGTGTTCGTGGTTGACGGGTGGGCGGAGCCCACACACCTGCAGGCTGTTGAGCAGTACCAGGCAGCACTATAAGAACCGTGCTCAGACAGCGAGAGGATGCCAGAGTGTTACCGTCGTGGTATGCAAACCAGTTTCGGCCTCTAGCCTTTCGATCGACCCATAGTTGTTAAAAGATCTTACCTCTGTGTCTCTCAGGTTCCTCCCCGTGTCCCGACGCCTCCCTCTCGTGGCTTCCTCGTTCGAGATCCCACATTCATCCTCTCAAGTTGGTTCCCCTCGTGGATTCCTCTGAGTTCCTCCCAGTCTGGTTACATCCCTCAGGACCCAGACCTCCCTTGGACACAAGCTGGTTCCTCTCGCTGTCTTGGATACCTGAATACCTCGGTGTTGCTCAGATCCGCTGCCGCCTCCATACCCCGGGACTCCCGGACACCTGTGACGCCATCTCCAAGCCAACATCGAGTCCACATCACCACCTCCCCGGTTTGGTCACCCCGCTGAGTGGTAAGCGTTGCTCAGCAGCACATCTCCTGTTGTCCCCTCCTGCAGTCTACTGATCCTCTTGTCCTTCTAGATTACCCGGTCTCCCGCCTACCTGACGCCCCGTTCGAGCTCTGTCCCACACAAGCTGAGTCTCCTCCCTTAGTTAAAATAAATCCTTTTCTATTTACCTGTTTCTCCGAGTGTTTTCTGCATGTGGGCAAAACATATCAAGCCTATCATGACACATTTAACATATACCGATTCCTGGACGGTGATTACAAACAAAAAAACGGCCGACGACACAATGAACGCCGCGCAGGAAAAAAACAACAAAGCTTACCGTTCGATTGACTCGGCCCGTTTTACGGTCTTTTTAAGCCCTCGACACTCAAGCCATCGTTTGAGCAGAAGGTTGGTGTGTTCTTCGACAGTGCGACCAGTAATCCGTGCGCCTGGGACATCGTCTTGGGAAAGTTTAACGGCTATAAAGTCGGTCATATCACTGTTTCTGTTGCGCGTGTAATAGCTGGTTGCTACGGGCGTTCTCTACCTGTATGCCCTACATACATGATGGTGACGTCACGTGCGCGGTACGCTATTTAAAAAAATGAATAAATAAAATTGCATTAGTGGTTGGCGAACATCAGCCAAAAACAAGTGGAATACAACTTCATTGGTTTAAAGGACCACTGAGGCCATGTAAACGGCACTGATTATCCTTATTTTGTTATTTTAAGTTTTATAAATCCTAAGCACTTTTTGTCAGTGTGTCCACTCCAGTAATAGTAATATTTGTTTTCATGGCAATACCTCCAAAAGTTGTTTCAATAAATACAGCTATGTATAAATTCAGTTTCTTTCAGTTATGTATCAATTGAAGACACTATCCAGATCATACACAGCCAGTCAGCCACTGGTAATGGCTGTATTTTTTTCTAACAGTGTTCAGTGAAAATATCACAATGCATCGCAATACATCGCAATAATTCAAGTATCGTGATGCATCGTGATAGAATCGGATCGTGGCATGTGAATCGTGATTCGAATCGAATCGTGACTTCTTTGGCAATACCCACCCCTAGTCTGGACCTATTGTGCAGGTGTAAATACGGTCAAGCGAACCCTGGTCAGGACCAAACAATTGGAATGAGACGCACTTTTTGAAGGTGGTCTCGGTCTGCCTCCAAACAGACTCTGGTTCGGTTCACTTCTGGTGTGAATATTAAACGGCCTCAATCTGAACCAATTACAGAAAACATGTGTCTTGGACTTAGAAAGAAAGAAAGAAAGAATTTTCCTTTATAGTACCATAGAGAGGATATTTGCCCACTTATTATATATGAAATATTTGGATATTTGAAACTTAAATCTGGACTTTGACTAGGCCCCTCTAAAATCCCCCATTTACTATTTGCTTTGGGCCATTGTCCTGCTGTATAACCTGAGAGCACTTGAGCTCATGGTCACAATCTGATGGCCTGACAGTCTCCTACAGGGTCGTCTGGTAGAAAGCAGAATTCATGCTCACATCAATTACTGTAAGTGATTCATGTCCTGAGGGAGCAAAGCGACCCAAAACCATCACAATACCACCTATGTGTTTGATTGTCAGTATGTTGTATTTTTCTGAAATGCTGTGTTAGTTTGAAACAAGATGCAGCACTACATACACATTCCACAAAGTCTTGGGTATCAGGATATGTTTTTGGAAAATGTGAGAAGGGTTTTTATGCTCTTTTAGGTAAGAAGTGGTTTTGGCTTTGGATTCCTGCCATGGGTGACATTTTTGGCCAGTCTCCAATTATTCTTGAATCATGGACACTGATCTTAAGTGAGGCACCTCAGGCCTTCTGTGTTTAGATGTTATTCTAGATTTTTATTTCACCTGCTGGATTATTTGTCAATGTATTCTTTGAGTAAATGTTTTTCATCAGTCAAATGTTAATGAACAACAAAAAATTGGTTTAAAAGATGATAGAAACAGAAAGGAAGAAAATAGATTGAAACATTAGAAAAATGTATGTTGTATAGGTTAGTATTAGAACAATACCATATAAGAGGTATCTGAAGATACCAGAAATATCAATTCAACAAATTATCTCTAATTCAGCAACAAAATGTATAGCTGAAACAATCTAGCTACGGGGGTCTTGGGGGAATGCTGGAAACCCTTTTATCACATGTTTTCTTTTGTGTTTAAATGATGAGTACAGCAGCATAAAGGCCTGCACACTGCAGGTGACAGACCTGAAGGTAGATCCTCCACATTATGCCATAGAAACGGCATTACACTGCTGTTCAATTGATCATATCAAAATACTCAAAGTATAAATAATATGTTTGCAAATTAGTTTCATAGTGTATTGTTAGCAGTGTACCTTGAAATGCATAGACTTCCTATTGTTGGTTGCTAGTTTATAAAACAGTCTAAATTATAATCCATATACAGTAGATGAAGGAAACTCTCAATCTCACACAAATTCATTGATGCTAAAAATAATTCAATAAATCAGATTTGCGCCTTGCTATGCTTTGTTGGTAAAAGTCTTATCAGTCTGCATCCTCCGGCCATCTTTTTATCAACTCTGCAAATAAAAGAACATTTACCATTTATGAAATAAAAATAATAATTTGTTTGGAGGCTAAGTGTTTGTGCTTAAATATGCAAATTCTGCATTCTAAGTTTTCCCACTGCTACAAATGAGGGCCAAATAGTGTAAAGAGCTAAACTCAGCCAGTTATCCCCTGGACCAGCAATGAGTTGCAAGCACACACACAAACTCCTAACCCATATAAGCACACTGACCTATTTGAAACTATAGCTGTTTGTCATCTGATGCAGTTTATGTGTAGAGCCAGTTTGTGTGTTTCTTAAAAGGGATTCAAAGTTTTTGCATCTATCCAACCGTGATGCCCTTGGGTAAATTTAGTCGGAGGGCCAGTCAGTGAAGGTTGCCTGATTCCCTCTCTAGCTGACCACGTGCAAACATTTATATCTCTATATGTCTTCATTAAAGGAGAGGAAGCACCACCTCCTTGGGAAGAGAAGCTTTTGGTCAGCTGACCTAAAATGTTAAAGGAACCTAGCTGAACATTACCAATGTCCTGGTTGTGTTTGGTCAACAATGTGTGTGTGTGCGTGTGTGTGTGTGTGTGTTCATGCACAGTTGTGTGCAGTCATTCATCATTAGGTGCGCTGCTAGGTGTGACGCAGCAGGAAGTGTGTATCTGTCCTACAGATGATCTCTTTAGTTACAGCTGGGTTGCCATGACAAACTGGACCTTCTCACATGTTTGCCCTAGCACACCACCAAATCAGTGCTTACCTAAAAGTTTTGCAAAATACTATTGAAACTTTGATCTGTTTTTTTATTTATCTTTCTGCTTGCATTCAATAACATTTTTACCACTAAGCTACCCAGCCAATGTCACTTTTTGGTGTAGCAGGGTAAGTAAGTGTCCACTGGTATGAGAAACCTTCGTTTGAATCTTGGTTGCATCAGGAAGGGCTTCGTCAGATGATTTAAGCACAACCTAATGAGCAACAGTAACTTAGTAGGGCCAAGTAGAACACGCCTTCCTGTTAGTTTACATTGACAGACATGTGGATGTTCTATTACTGTGCAAAGATAAAGCCTTCAGCTGAGGTCTTTACTCTTTATTTGCCAATAAAGGTGCCAATAAACCACTATTATACAGTTAAGATTGCTGCAGGCTGAAAGGTTTACTACATACTATAGACGGTTAGAGTCCCCAACATTTCCACTCAACAACAGGAGCTCTCATAAGTGTGTGTTGTGCATGTGCAGAGGGGACATAGGAGCACATCAGGCTCTTGGGTACTGTACCTGCATCTGTATTTGTGGGGATCCATTATGAATAATATCCTTACCTCTTCTTGGTTTAGAAATGCTTGGCTACAGCAACTGAAGGCCTATGCTCAGATCTTCAAAACTTAAAGATAATGCTGAGTTGTATCTGCCCAGTTCTGTTGGGGCCCTGCGGGAGCATGCTCCAAGCAGGTATGGGGTCCAGGTGTTGGGTAGCAAGCCCACCAGACACAAACAGAACAGCAGGAAAAACCTCCTGGCACTTTTCACTTTTCTCTTTAATCACTGCAAAGGTAACCATAGCCTGAAATAAGAACATTGATGTTGTCTGCAATTTTCAAGAGTGAGGGATTAACTGGCTGACAGGTCTAAAGTTAATCTTTTTTTAAAGTTGTACACCATGCTCTTAATGTTCAGGATTAAAACATGGTCTTAATGGAAGGCTTTCCAGTCCCAATTCAGACAATTTTTTAAAAATAATCTTTTACTGCTGACCTATGAGCTTCAGCATAGGTGTCTGGTCACTGGAGCAAGTGCAACAGCTGTATAAACTAAAATGTACTTCACTAATGATACCGTGAATTTATAGTAAAAATTACCTACATTAAAAAATGTTAGTGTTCAGAACCCAAGTGATCCTATTGGATATCAAAAACAAATCTGAATAAATGTATCTTCTCAATAAAATGAATGTCTGCACCTAAGACCAAGAAGAAGTCATCCATTACATATTTTGAGCTAGTTATTTAGTGAAAATAATGTGAAGTGAAATAGATGAAAAATTAAAAGTTTATTAAATGCTAATTAGAGGAGTCCCTTCTGTAGTGCAGTGGACTACGGCTGTGTCGCTGATAAAGGGGACCTGGGTTTGAATCCCACTTGTGTCTGTGTGCAAGTTGTACTGACTTGCTGTGGAGACCTGAGAATAAGGAGCATCTGAAAGGATTCACACAGTATAGACTGCAGAAGAAAATTACACCCCATACTAAGCAATTAATGTTTTCTTGCAACTCATGACCTAACCAATGTAAGAAGGAAACTAATCCACTGTGCAGGACAAGCAATTCTACCTTACACCTACACACAATTGACAAATAGTTAATTCTGTTTTATAACAGATCATGCTAAGCCCCAAAAGATATTTGGAAACTGATGGTCTAGTTAAACTTAGGAGTGCAGATTAATTAGTCACAGTAATGTTGGTTTTTATATAAGCAGAGCAGCATAACAACTTTTTGTTGTTCTCAATTTGGAGAATGTAGCCATTTCTAAGAAGAATAACTACAATCAAAATCCAAGAACTGTTTCATGCTACCTATTGAAAATAATTGCTTTATCTCAGTTCTACCAACATTAAACTTGAGTTGGTTTAGTCTGACTCCTGTGTGCCACTGGAAACAACATCGCTTCTTCATAATGTAAGCTTGTTGGTCAGACAGTATTTGGCCTGGAGGAGAAAAGAGAAAGGCACCGAAGCAGAAAGGAAGTTTGCACAGAATCATTCTCTTCAGGTGCAGAAATATTTACATGTTCATTGTAGATGTCCCTGCAGGATACTCCAAGCTCATCACAGTGCAGCAGTGCCGGCGCTCTATGCTCCTACCGCTAGAAAACACTCAAACACGCAGGTGTGTGATGACCCTGACAACCCTGTTTCCAGCACCCTTTCTCCCATACACACGGCCGACAGTCAGTGAAACAAATCACACTCTGCAGATGTTTTGCTGACAAAGCTCAGGACTCACTTTGAAGAATGCAGGCAAAAAAAAAAAGCAAATAATCGGAGAAAGACAGAATCGGGCTGAAATATGAAAACAGTTTAAATGATGCCTAAAACAGGACGGGGATGAGTTCAGTTTTAGCTTCCGATAATGTTTTACAGTTGAGCACTAATAAAAAGGTAATGCAGACACTAGTGAGGGTTACAGCAGACGTAAGACTAATTAGAACTAAAATTAGGGCCCAATAATTTCTGCAATGCAGAAAATAAGATCAAACCTATTGACAAATGCAAAATATTATATACATTCTCTACCATGACCTTTTTTAAGATGTGATCCCAAAAATCTTTGTTTTCACAACGCAGCCCAGGTATTCCTGATACACCCAGCCCGCAAAATAAAATGTTAAACAATACTGGGTTTATTATAAAGAGTTAAAGGTATAGTCAGCCGTGGTTAGGAAGGGAATTGGTTGTCGGTACCAAACATGCCGTTGTGGACGCCACCATTTCATACCTGCAGCTGCAGTGTTTAGAGTCAGTTTGTTAGCGAGGGAACAGTTTGGATCCAAACAGATGAAGAGAACAGATTTGCTCCTATGTGCTTTCTGCATCGTGTAGCGACACAACAAATCTGCTCAACTTCCTGACTCATTAACACAGAATGATCTAATGGCAACTAATCCAAATAAATCCTGTCTGTTAATTTTAGGAAACATTTAACACTTTTCCAGGCAATTCCTTGTTTGTCAAGTGTAACACAAACATTTTTAAAAACTCAATGAGTGATCATTTTTAATAAATTAGATTTTTAATACTGAGCAAAATATTGTGGTTGGAATTTTTTTCTATAATGAAGCAGCCATTTATCACACTGCTGACAAAGGGTTCGTATCCTGTGTGTCCGTCCACCAGGTACCCGAAACACCGACAAACAAACCACTTTGAAGTTTTGAAGGGTTTTTCTTAGCCGGATGTCATCAGCCTGCCTGAAGGTGTCTTTATTAGCCAATTACTGTCAACACAACATGACAACTGCTTCCTGTTATACCCCAAAATAAGAGTCTTAATTGTATGCTAAGCTTAAAACATTAATCTTCACATTTGAGCCTTGACTTTTGACAAAGTCACATGATGACACTGGGTTGGCATGCTGAGAGACAGACTTCAAATTGATGAACGGGATCGCACTGGTATAATGTCAAGAGATCTGGGTCCACTGGATCTCATTATAGCCCTGATAACTTGTCATAAAAATTACAGCATTTGATGCAAAGCACTTTACTTATTAACTTGGATAAATACCTTTCTGCAAGTTTTGCCAGCACATAATTTACTGCAAAAGAAAATGTTAAAATATAGCCTCAAAGATGAAAAGGCCAACATCAAAAGACGTGAACTCACGTTAAGGTATTATCTCAGCAAAATCCTCCACATGAATATAATTTTCAACAGACACAGCATATCCACGCAGTTCTGTGTCTAAACAGGATGAGCGCTGCAAAGGTTTGCTGCAAACAAAACAGCAGGCAGAAGAAACTCCAGCTTCCTGAATGTTTTACTTTTTACTGTCTTGTCACGTAAAGGTATCAAAATTTATCACAAAATATTGCATGTTTTATTAATGGCTCAAATTTTTATTTTTTTTGTCATTTAAGTCAGAACACTAAACCTGAAAAAAGTTGAATTTGGGAAAACAAAAAGGTTTGAAGAGTCCTAAGGCCCTGTACACATACCATCATTTTCTGATGAAAATGGAAAGCTTTGGTTGCGTTTGTACTGTTCATTTACACAACAACTGCAAATGTTTTCTCTGACAACCGCACAATTTAAGAACGGGTTCCAGAGTGGAATGATTCAAAAATGTACCAGTCTCTGTCATCGTGTAAACAGGAAAAAATAATCTTTGTCCTTACAGGGAATCCCTGGATCATGCAGTATGACAGAAATCAATGGAAATTGTTACACAGGAGCACAACACATCGGCTGCCTACAGTTTTAAAGCGACACAGAAGAAGAAAATATCAAGGATGGTGAATAGCAAAGTACTTTTTGTGTTGCTAGGGGCAACATTGAGGCAGGACTTAGGGAGTTTGTCATGCAATTGGCGGGTCTAGGGTTTGAGCCCCCGCTCCGACCGTCTGACTGGAGTGTAAAGCGCTTTGGGGTCATCGGACTAGTTAAAGCGCTTTACAAGTACAAGACATTTGCTATTTACCATTTTGCTGACTTTTCTGAATATAAGTCAGCCGTGCTCACTTTCTACCCCATTACCTCAGCCATCGGAGACGTATTTCATGAACGGATGTGTACGAAAAACGTTCATTAGTTGTGGCAGCTTTTGTCCTTATGCATGTTGAGGTTCAAAATTATGGCACTAACTAGTGGGGTGGTGTGGGAATTACATCATTTTCACATCTACTGTCAACAAGTAAACGGAGACTGTAATTGGAAAGTTGTCAGGGAATTGTGTAAACAGAAACAAAACAAAAAAATCCAGTTTTCTGTCTGTCGTTATTGTTACAACAAGACGTAGGTTAACAGGGTCATCATTTTATTCACTCATCAGAGCAAATAAACAAGGAAGTATTTAGCATTAAAATGCTTTTTAACATATATGACATAAATCTATGTGATGGTTTCTGGAGTTTGACGTGAATAAAAGATGTGTAGTTTTATGACAAGGCTAGTTTAGAGTTAATATTATATAAATTATGACATTAATGATACTAAAATAGTCACGTAAATTTGGTATGAATGCAATACATAGTCTTTACAAAATGAATGAATAAAGCTAGAAGCTGGCTTTCCACGTGTGCTCACACTCAGGAGGCTGAGCCCACTGGTGTTCTCTACACACGTCAACATGAACCCATCCTCAGCCTACAGTTGCTGACATCTAGAATCAACAGGGATTTCATTACTTTTTTCAGCATCACCAGCTATCATAGAAATCAGATAGCAAACAAAAGCATCATCATTGCATCCAAAAGGCCCAACAAAATATCACCTTGATAATACTGGATCGCACAAAGGGAGGTTACTCAACACATTTACAATAACCTTATCTTTTAGTAACAAACTGGCTAATGGAAGTTTTGGATGAATAGTTAGCAGACACAGAATGTCACTGGAGTCTCCTGAGAGGACAGTCAGCATCTTCTGTGATAAGATGTTAAACCATCTCCCTTCATGCTCAGTGTTTTAGCAGATTTTGGTGATATGTTGTAGCCTTTCTCTGAATGATCATGTCTACACCATATTCTTAAAAAAAAAGGACAACAGCGTTTTATTCGCATCTAAAGCAGGATTACAAGCGTACTGTTTCACAAACACCATTTCCACTTTCTTATTTCTTGCAACAGTAACCATTTTGTCATCATCATGTCTAACAAGGTCTATTCTGATAAACTAAGTGTTTCCATGTTGTGCTCGTCTTAACCGGGTTGTAAGACAAGCTTCAAAACACAAAAGGAAGAAACATTAACAAGACACCAAAGCAAATGGAGTGGGCAAATGATTGAAAACCGCAGCTGATGTCAAACAGGCTGTTCATCAGCTGATCAAAAATTTAAGACCAGCTTTTACTTTGAAGTCCTGATAACGAGGAGAAGACAGGAGCTGCAGTGTAGTGCTGAGGTAACGTCAGTTGGAAATAAACAACTGGAGACGTCGTAGGTTAGCAGTGAATTGGTCCAGTTTCACATTGATTTACACAAACATCTTAACTTGGTAGAAATCAGCACATTTTTTACTCCACTACATGGCCAAGTCTATAACAATGGTCGTCAGCACTGCATCATTTGTCACAGACTGTGATGCACAGGACCCTAAAAAGTCCATCTTGTCATGTACACAAGACAGAAACTCACAAAGACTTCTCAAAACGGAGTTTTCAGAATCATTTGTTTTTAGAGATGTGAAACAGAGTTTATGTGTGGATGACAGTGTTGTAGTCAAGTCACTATGCCTCGAGTCCGAGTCCAGGTTCGAGTCTCCAGTGTTCAAGTCCAAGTCATTAAAAAAAAATCCGAGTCGAGTCCGAGTCAAGTCCACTACTCATCCGAGTCAAGTCCGAGTCGAGTCACTATTGATCCAAGTCGAGTCCTTATTGACCGTGACGTGTGATGTTATGACATGAAGCAGTAACATTCCATTGCACTATTAATTTAGATATTAAAATCATACACCAAATAATATTCTAATGACATATTAAAATTATAGCCTAATGATATAAAAAAAAAGTCGAGTCTTTTTCTCAATTTCCGAGTCAGAATGATCTGAATGTAGGAGTCCGAGTCCAAGTT